>LPNX010738485.1:73351-256989 GCA_001517045.1 Pseudotsuga menziesii
GCTGCAAACCAACCAGCTACATGAATGAGCTATCTCTAGCTAATAGGTTTAAAATGATAATGCATAAAAAAAACAATGGATTCAGATAAGTTTATGTGATTTGTTTTAAAGACTATTTATCCTTTTTTGTTTTTATTTGATATTAGACCAAGGTATTAATTGGACTTATATCAAGCGAAGGGAGGAGATATCAAAGGAAAGGAGCATATTAAATTTTAGTTTTCATTTTATGAATGATGATTTAGCATAAGTATGCAGTGGGATTTTCTTAACTTAGAAAAAAAAATTGAAAATTTATTGAAAAAGGTGAGGATTATTATTATTTATTATTTTAATTTTATTTATTTTCAAAATATCTTAAGAGTATTCTTTGGAATTTGGTAATCTTTTTTTTTTAATTTAGAAAAAAATATTGAAAAATGATTGAAGAAGGTGAGGATTATTATTATTTATTATTTTAATTTTATTTATTTTCAAAATATCTTAAGAGTATTCTTCAGAATTTGGTAATCTTAAATAAACTTAAAATATCTTATTAATTTTTACTTAAACTTATATTAATTCTTTTAATAAAATAGTAAAAACATATATATTTTTAAAAGTGTAATGTAGTTTTCAATATATACTTTTAACATATATTAACTAAATTTATTGATGTAAAAAAATTGTAAAAAATTAAATGAAATTTCATATTTAATCCAAGAATATTTATCACTTTAATTAAGTTAATAATAAATGTACATACACATTTTTAGATATAGAAACTAAAAATACAAATCTTGTGCATTGAATAAAACTATTGTGAAGAAATATCAAAATAATAATTTCTGCTATCATTTTATAGAGAAAGATTAAAAATTAGATTCACAATAAATTGTATTATTAATTATCTTTGCTCACCCTCGTTGGGATTTGCTAAAGTGGGAATTTGTAAATACAAATATAGTGCATTCAATAAAACTAGTGTGAAAAAGAGAATGTTAATGACATAACTCCGGTTCACCCAGGTTTATTGACTACAATGACCATTGTGGGGCCACCGACCGACATTGTAATAATGAAGTACTGTGAATGCAATAATGGCCTTTGAGATTTCATTTTGAAGCATCTCTTTCTTCCAGGAGTGTCACATTGGCTTCCCTAATGCAACGCCCCGCCTTCTTTTCTTTTGGCATTGCCCCAGGTACATCAATACTCTTTTTGCTCCATGCAACTGCAGTTTCCCAATATGCTTCGTATTTAGCACCCTCAACGACCTGAAAGATATTCTAACTCACACCAATCTACCACAGTAAGCATTTCAACTTTTGTCAACTACGTCAGGCCCCCTCTCCTTTGCAGTTTCCCCACGACACCTATCAACATTAAGCTTTTTCTTTAGCACCTGTGAAAATGTTAAATGTGTCATGTGCTTATAAGAAAATATTTATTGATATGTTGATCATTGACCAAGTTGAGGATAGGGATAACTATCATATGTAATTATAGGGCAAATACACTTTACCATGCAAAGTTTTCATGTGTGTCGAAGCACTTGAGTTGGAGGTAGCACCATTAGATCGACAGCGGAGGAGGAGGGTGGCCCTTTGGCGCCCAATTTCGATGAAGAATTTGGCCGGCCTAATATTGTTGATTAGTTTCATGTCATGAAAAATATGTTAAATTTGACAACTTTTTGATAAGATATATTAGTAATGTTTTGACTTTCATACTTTATTTTAAAAATAATTTTTTTATATATAACGTTTTTAATATGTTATTTACAAATAGGTGGTATAGTTTTTCTTGAATTTATGTGAATCGTCATTTTTTGAAAAATAATATAAAATAGTATCATTTTTATACAAAATATCTTTGAAAATGCATTGAAAATGGTTTTTAATGTTTTTATTTTATAGAATTTTTTACAAATTTGTCAATAAAAATGTCTTATTTTGTCCATAAAATTATCTTATTTTAAAGAAAAAATTGCAAAATGTATATGTTTTCATTATTACTTGCTTCTAAATGTATGTTATTTTGCTAAATTTCTAAAAAAACACACTTGAAACTATAAATTGAAAATATTTTACGACAGATTATTCCAAGCCCAAAAAAATGGCTCAAAATGAAAATGTGTGATACTAGTATCAATCGTTTTTTAAACAGAGGTAATAATAGCTACAAAAATTAGGCGAGAGAAAAATAAGAACTGTGTCGAGTTCTTGTTTCATAGTATAAGTGGTTAACATGGCGATGATTTCTATCGGTGGCAGGACAAGCAGGTTATTGGGGTCAGTAATTGTCAGCAGTCGGTCAATGCAATGCATTGATTGCAGAGTTTTCGGGTTGTTAAGGCCAGTAATTATAGTCAGAGTAGTGCATTGATTGCAGAGTTTTCAGGTTGTCGGAGCCTGTAAAACTAAAAGGTAATACGCACAATAAGAGGGCCAGGAGCAAGAACATAAGAAAACTAATTTATTTACAAGTTAAAATATAACCTAAAAATTTCAATTTCAATTGGCTCGAATGTCAGACGATTACAATATTCTGCTATTCTGCTTGCAGGGAAGGGAATAAAAAGAGAAAGAGACTGCGAAACATAGACACAACCTCACATTTCATGAACTGTGTATTTCATTGCAATCAAAATTTACTAATACCAAGAACCAGAAGAGCAATAATACAACAAGAGAAATAGAAGTGATACTTCAAGTCCCTTCCTTATGTCTTTGTCCTTTGCAGGTTTGCACCAGCATCATGATCGGAATTGTATACAGAACTTAAATTAATTTATCTATATAATTGGTTTATAAATCAACTCAAAGTGCCATTGGAGGCCATATGAAGAAATGTAGCTCATGGTTATACATAGTCCTACTCCTCGCAACTCTGCTACTTCCTTATTTTTATTTTTACCGGAGGGGCATCTCAGGACCGATGGAAGTGCCTTTCAACGGATTTGTTGAAGTTACCCATTTTGATGTATACACTAGTTTTGTGCAATGCTATAGGTTTGTCTGATTTGTCTTTTATATTTATAGACGAATATCTAAATGAGCCATGTTTCATTACATGCCAGATATGAGAACTTCAAACGTACTAAATATGTTAGCATATAATGCCAAATTAATGCATAATCTTAGTTAACCATATTAAAATATGAAAATACAGAGTCGTCTTGATTCAGGAAGTTCAAATTTGCCTTTGTTAAAAGTTATGATCATTATATGAATATTTGAAATATAACTTATAATGAAAATCGTGGAATTCCTGTGGTGAAGGATTAAGACTTTCTCGATGTTTTGGGCAGAGTACTTCAGCCCATCTTCACTAGATACACTGACGGTGCTTCAGTGCTCGCCTTTTGACTTGAGGATTTTTTTAAATAGTGGAAGTTGAATTAATATATTAGGTTTTACTAAGGTTGGCTGATCTAATTTGTTTTCTAAAAGTTATTTTATTTTTTAGGTGATAATGAATATATTTATATGTGAAATATTTAAATTTTTTTATATTATGTTAAAATTATAATATTTTTTTATACATTTCTTATGAAATTATTTAATGTTTTAATAAATGAGGGTATTTATAATGTTTGTAGTTTAATTTTAGGATGGGTTTAGAAACTATATAACTCATAATATTAAACTTTTGAAGGCATTGTTCTTTTATCAAGCTCAACATCCCATTTCAGATAGTCAAAAACCTTAAAAGCACTTTTTTTTCATACAATGAGCTTATTTAGATGGTTGATGCTCTCCACAACTAATAAGAAATAGACTCTACTCCTTGTCGGTTGGATAGAAGGAATCAACAATGAGATAAATATGGCATGTTCCATGAAGCTCAACACCCCATTGGAGACAATCAAAACCGTAAGAATTTCTCTTGATACCATCTCCTAACCTCACTTTTAAAATGGAGTGATTTAGTTGGGAGAGCCCATGAGACAAGACTCACAGTTTTAACACCACTGGCGATTTCAAGGATGATATTGGGATCATTGCGCTGAGAGGCGCTCTACTGCCCAGTATGGAGAAGATCTTGTAACGCTACATAATGTTATGTAACTTTATTTTTATTAATAAAAAATAAAATTTTAATTATAGGCTAAAATAAATGTGGGCCAGAAAAACAAGCTAATATGGGGAGATGTTGTAATCTTCATACGTAACAAAACAATGAAAAAGTAAAAATTTAATTATGCGCAAAAGAAAATGTGGGTAAAAAAAAACACACACAATATGGCGGAGATGTTGTAATGCTCCTACCTAACAAAATAATAAAAAATAAAAAATTGAATAATCCGCAAAAAAATGTTGGCCTTGCACATGGTTTTAAGACCAAGTGCAAGTCCTTCTAAACAACCCGTGGTTTTATTGTACATGGTTTAGGAGGGCCTTGCACATAGTTTTAAAACCATGTGCAAGGCCTCCTAAACAACCCATGGTTTTATTTTACAAGGTTTAGGAGGGCCTTACAAATGGTTTTAAGACCATATGCAAGGCCTCCTAAACAACCCATGTTCTTAGGAGGGCCTTGCATATGGTTTTAAAACCATGTATGGAGAGATGTTGTAATGTTCATTCCTAAAAAAATAAAAAATAATAATAAATATTATATGCCGGGGATAAATAATATTAAATATTAAGAATCAAAATATTATATGTGGACTTTAAATAAAAATATGTGTCTTTTGGTTTGAATCAAATCAATGGTTATATATAGGACACACCAAAGTTGATAGCTCATTGAGTACAATACCTAAGAAGAGGTTTGCACCTCGAGAGATTTGATCCCTATCGACGCTTGAGAGATCCTAGGATTTGGATCTAAGCTGATAAATAACTCAGTTGAGTTGACCTTCCGCATGCATATAATTAAGAAAGAGTTAGTAGTACCAACCCGATTATATAATCACTAATAGATATACATTTGATTGACTAGGATCTCATCATGTCCCGTAGATAGACTCACTATCCTACCAATTCTTGGAGTATGCAGTGCGGATCTATTTTAAACAATGAATTTCAGGTACTATGCAGGTAAGATGACTGTGCCGAAGGTTCTATGTGCAGGACTATGGTGGCCACGTTATGAACATTTGGGAAGTCCACCTTTCTCACCCATATTGATTATCCAATCTCAGGCCGGATGGCATATCACCCCAGCTATCAATCGAAGCATCGGGATTATAAGCCCACGAACTCTCAGTGGTCTAGCCCAACAAGCAACTAGCAATAGAAATCTCTTTTTGACCATGTGTTGTTTAGCCTAAGTGTGCTTGTGAATATGCTAGAGAAATGTGTCTTATATTAAATACATTGTGCATGCCAGCCAACTGTTAAAATACTGCATGTGAAAAGATTTCCCAAGCATCATTTTAACACACACATTGCATGTTAAACATATGTTGATAGCATGCATTGATAGTGAAACAAATGTAGCGACATGCAAAACCACCAACGAAAAGTAGAACACACATATACAGCTACTCGCTAGGGAGGAAGTGTGAGTATTTAAGGAAGTCTTCAAGATTTTTTGATTTTGTGATGCAAGACTGTTGTGTAGCTAATAGCCCTCAACAAAATCGACATGGCAAGCTCTTCAAATCCCCAAATCCCTTTTACAGTAATTGCTTGTCTGTAGATTCGTACACATGATAGGGTCAATTCAGATGTTGTTTCTTAGAACAACATACGAATTTGGGGATTTTAGATATTCCAATTGTTCCATCTCAAACCGTGGGTTCCAAACTTTAATTCTGCCACAATTCCGCTTCATATTACTCTAAAAGAGGAGTTGTAATGGATTCAATGCACATGATATGACTGATTCAGATGTTGTTTCTCATAACAACATACTGATTTGGGGATTTAAGATATTCCAATTGTTCCAGCTCAAACCATGGGTTCCAAACTTTAGATCTGCTTCATATTACTTTGGAAGAGGAGTTGCAAAGGATTCAATGGCTACGTTTTCCAAAACATATATTATATATGAAAATTTTGATGAGGAACTCGACACCCCATGGAATCATGTCCAAAGAAGGTCCATGTTTTGAAGGAAGGATGGAACACTACATAATGCATTTTCCACTTTGAAGAGTTTTCATGCATATTTATTGAAAGTCAAGAGTTAACAAGAAAACGTGAAAATGACTAGAAACGTTGAGCAATTTAAAGAATGATTGTGAATATGGTGACAACTATCTGACTGTCATTAGGTGTGTGCAATATTTCTCATGTGATTTGGTGAAAGTCATGTCAGGGGTCCACCTTCAGTGACTATCAACAGATAGATCGACAAGTTGATTGCGATTTGGTGCTAAAGTTCGTAGACATCCCTCTTGTTGTCGTTTTCATGGTGTTGTCCATGAGGACATGAAACCTGAGAATTTTCTTTTTAAGTCTAAGAAATAAGATTCACCTTTGACGGCTCCAGATTTTGGACTGTCAGAATTCATAAAACCAGTAAAGAAATTGAAGGCACCAGATTTTGGACTGTCAGAATTCATAAAACCAGTAAAGAAATTGAAGGCACCAGATTTTGGACTGTGAGACTTCATAAAACATGTAAATAAATTTTAGGACATTGTCGGTAGTGCATATTAAATTTGCACCAGAATAAAACGAAAGGATGGGCCTGAATCTGGTGTCATAAGATACATTTTACTTTGTGGGAGGCGTCACTGAAGTCCCCTCTGCAAAACTTGCAACAAAATCAGGTTTCAAGTCAATTCCCCTATGCAAAACTTGCAGCAAAATCAGGTTTGAAGACTCAAGTAAGCAAAACCTGCAACAAAATCATGTTTCAAGACTCAAGTAAGAGGTGATGTCTATAAATTTTGTTTTATTCAATTCTATTTGTAATTTAGATCTGTAACCTGGCAAGCTAAGCCCTACAAGCTGGTTGTCACAATTTTTTCAAAAATGGCTGGTTGTCACAATCTTTTCAAAAAGAGTTTGTATTACAATATACATAGCTAAAATTTTGGAATTTTATATGCATATGCTAGAAATTACTTACAGTTCCATTTTACTGGAAATTACAGTTCCATTTTACTGGAAATTATTGATTTTATTTGAATCTAATAACATACAACTAGCATAATATAAATTTGAATAGAGAATAAAGTATTTAATGTAAAAATAAAATAAAATACAGAAGCATTGTCATTTTTGTTTACATTATAAAACATAAATAGAATGTTTGTCATTTCTATGTACAACCTAGAACATGTGTTGGCATTTCTACCAATTAAATTAATAACCTGTAACTCCACAACACATTTCTATGAATTAAATTAATAACCTGTAACTATGTGGATACCAATTAAATTAATAACCTATAACTCCACAACTCATTTCTACCAATTAAATCAATAACCCATAACTCTGTGGATACCTTAATACAGGGCCTGTTACTCTATGAAGACTTAAAGCATAAAAAACCAACACCTAAGTTGAGATCCAAAGTGGTAGAACACGAAGCGATCAAGATATACAAAGTGGTAGAGCACAAAGCAACCAAGTCGTGGACTTAAAATTCTATTTATACACCTCAAATATCTCTTTGCTTGGATAGATCAGGGGCTAACACCATGTAGATATGGCAAGATGACTCATGCAAGTCCATGCATCTTTCCACGCACTGTGCATGCATGACATCAATTGTAGGGTTGTCGGGTTTCATCTATGGCAGAGTTGTCACGTGTTCGATTGTAGGGTTGGCATGTCTCAGCAAAATAAAAAGGTAATTTGCACAATAAGAGGGTGAGGAAAAAAAACATAGAAAAACTAGTTAATTTATGGATGAAAGTATAACATAAGAATATGAATTTGATATGGCTCGATTGCCAAAACCTGATCGAATACGTAATTCTTTGCTTACAGAGAAAAAGAAACTGCAAAACATAGACACAAGCTCACATTTCATGAAAGCTGTGTTTCATTGCAATCAAAATTTGCATTTTATTAATTGCATACATTTTATTTCCCACACAATAAAAGGATAAGGCAAACAAACATAGCTGTGTTTCATTGCAATCAAAATTTGCATTTTATTAATTGCATACATTTTATTTCCCACACAATAAAAGGATAAGGCAAACAAACATAGAAAAACCAATTGATTTATGGATAAAAGTATACCATACAAATCTAAATTTGATATGGCTCTAATACCAAAACCTAATTGAACAAGATGGGCTATTAAAGGCAGCAAGTCCCTCCCATCAGAAATAGATGCAAATATAGAAATGTAGGAAACCTTCACCGTGGGATTCTAGATAGAAGTTTTATGTGAGTCGTTCGTTATAGGTTTGAAGAAAAAATATTTGACTATGTAGAATATGAAGCACGTTGGCTGGAATTTAAGATTCAAAAACACTGGAGCCGTTGATGGCTAATTCAGCTACTTTAGAAAGGTTATTGGTCATAGTTTATATAGTATATATGAGAACAATATTAGTCATAGTTTATTTTTATTACAAATTCTGTCATTGTGAATGTCGGCAATTAATTTTGAACTGGCAAATTGCTGAGCTGAAGGCTCAAGCATAAGCATTGTGCAATTTTGACTCATTTTGTAAATGTTAAGTAGGGTGGAGATCTTGAAACAGTGTATGGAGCATATGAATCTATAATGAATCTCAAAGTTTGAGGAGGGTGGAGATAAGCTGAAGCATGCATTTTTGTTCTTTTTTGGTGAATAGAAATGAGATTATTTTCATTGAAAAAAAAGTTTTAGTTTAAAAAATAATGCTAGAAATTTTTGGATAGGGCCTATTTTTTGTGAGAGTTTTTCATCTTAAATTTGTATTCAAGTATGTGTTTCTATTTATAAAGATTATATAAATAATATTGTGACTAGTGTATACATAAATGTATAAAGCCCACCGATATTTCTTTCAATCTCTGATTCAACGTCGGCCCACCGATATGTCTGTACAACAACAATAATCACAATACCTCCACATTAACACAACAATAATAATCACAATAACTCAGCAGTGTAAAAAATAAATGCATTATTATGGTAAGTTTCTGGTTTTATTTTGAATGTACAGAGATCATAATAATTTATACATTGCGCTTACTCTCCAGGTCCATATAGACGATGGTGTGCATTGTGGAGTTGAAGGGAGTGCACGAATGTGGCGATGAAGTTTGAATGTGGTCATTTGCTTTGTATCTTCATTATAATCAAGATATTTAAAGTTTGATGTGTATGTATTTTTATAATAAATTAAAGCCCGTTAGGGAGATGAAGAGAAAAGCGATTCCTAGTGACCGCAGAAAGCTTCGATCACTTGACGTTAACCCATTTTTAAAAGGGTGTTTGACCAGATCCCCGGACCCAGGGAAAGGAATTGTGGCAAACAAGGAGTCATGTTAGGAATAGCTTCTCAAAGTTGTCAACTACGTGGACAAAAGTGGGACATATCCCGAGCAGCAAAAAAACACAGCATAATGGTTTAATATAACACACATAACCCTACCAAAACCATATGGATTTGGATTTAAGACAAGTGGGCCTTGGCATGCATTGCGACGTGCAAGCAACTGCTATGAAGCAAACACGACAACACAATGCAATTTAGAAGTTTTCTCTGCAACAAACAGAAGAGGTTTCCTGTTGACAAGGGGATGTAGCATATTGTTGCATGTGAGGGGGAGCATTAAGCAATTTATCCAGTCGATGAACCAACAATTGCATTTTATAGAGATACAGACTCATATATAGCTGGAGTTGAACCAGTTACGGGTGCATATTTAGATGCAGATTTATCAATGAATTCATTGACGGTATACTATCTTCTCTTATTCTCGGTCGATCCAGGGTTCATAATTCCATTTGATCTCTATTTTCCAATGGTTGATCATGAGACCACTCCGCTCTTGTTAAGTGAAGAGAAGAATGGGTGCTCAGCCTCTCGACCCAGATTATCTATACCACATTCGTTCCAGTGTTTTATTTATGGTATAGGCCGTTTCAGAATATGCACCGGCGTTAAAATATATAGGGCGCCGAAAGCAAAACATGCAATTCCAGATGCCAGAAGGAAGCAAAGCTTGCATGGAAAAGCACAGATCAAGTGGAAATATTTGGTACGCACAGTGTTCAGGAATAGCGGCAGAATTAGCAGATCATGTAAGTCTAAGTTAGAAAGTGCAGCGAAGGCCAGAGGTTGTTTTCCATCTTCAAGAAAAATGTGCACAAGGCATCTTCCGATAAGGTGTAAGGCGTCTTCTGGTATGGAGTAGCTAAATGGCTATCATGTAATTCCTGCAACATTAACACCATATCTATAGCAACATTAACACCACATCTATAGAATATTGATTTTTGGTTAGATATTTGTAACATCTAGTATGATTGCTAATAAATTTTTACAATTATCTACTAAGTGATTGTTGCAATATTTACAGAATGTTCATTGTTGTTGCCCAACAACAACTATGGCTACTTCTTAAAATCATTTTCCATGTTCAGTGGAGCACCACTTGGATTCTAGCTTCTTCCAGCAAAAAAGGGTAAAGTCTTGGCAGCATTTGTGCCCACAGGGCCGAGGTAGATCACCCGTCATAAATCACCCTACAATCAACGACAAGGCATTTACGACCTTCATCAAGCACTTGAAGCAGAAATTGCAATCTATAAGCATTTTATAGTAAGTAATACTCGCAAAAATAGATTAAATCAGTTCTTGAGAGTGATTTAGTTATAACTTACTTCATCATGAGTATGCCTTAACATTTAAGGCCACCCACTAAAGATTAATTATTCGTTTCATTGTTGAGCTTCCAACAATTAACTAGGGCTGGAGCCGAGTAAACATAGTTCGCCCTAGCTTGAATTGCAACCAGTTCAGCAACATAGGTTGCCTATTCATGTAATTAAGCTTACTATGGGGAAAGCGACCGAAAGTAAAGCAGCTATCTCTTTACATGCAGGTAAGTATGCTACTATCTGTTGAAATATCTTTAGAAGGTCGAGTGCATCATGCAGTTTGTTTTAATACATATAAGTTTGAAGACTTGTCATTACTCTCATGAAAATGAGTCCTTTAGACCCTCAAAGTATAGAGCATCATAGTGAAGGCAATGCTGTAGACATATAGGTTTGAGGACATGAAGAAGCGGTGGGAGCACTAAGAATAGGTGGCACAATAGTTAGAATAAGTGGCAGCTAAAGAACTCAGATTATCATGGATTATCACGGGAAATGGCACCTGCATAGAACTGAGACTATCCCATATAATGGAGACCATCACAACATTTTAACATTTTATGTTTAATGATTAATGCTAGAGTAATATCTAGCATTACTTGAAAATTATGTAATATCCAATATCTACCTTATTCAAACATAAGATAAAAGCTTGAAAATAACCTTTGCCTCATCCCTTGCCTCGGGATGAGGCCAAATAAGACCACCAAAAGTTTAATTGGATGATATAACGGTTGGGCAGAGAGTAATCATTGTCATTGGTCAAGTTAAAGATGGAAAATAAAGTATTTAGGAAAACTTTGGTTAAAGACTTTGGCCTTCGTATAGATTATTAGAAAACGGCAGCAAGCTCATTCATAAAGTCCCTGCTAGCCCGAGGGCAGGGACTAATAAGTAATTCCTTGCTTGCAGGGAATAAAAGGAGAAAGAAACTCACATTTCATGAACGGTGTGTTTCATTGCAATCAAAATTTGCATTTCATTAATTGCATACATTTTATTTCCGTTGGAAGGATGTATGAATCACTTATATTGAGAAATTCTATACGATGAAAATGACATTTAGGTTTTGGAGTGACTATCAGTTTTCTGTTGACATATTGAGAAATTCTATACGATGACAATGACATCTATGTTTTGGAGTGATTATCAATTATTTTCTTGTAAAAATGTTGAATGAGAATGCAACCATCTCAACCAAATTTGTTTTTATTAAAATCTAATAACAAGTATTATATGTAATTTTATAATTGGCACGTGGCAATTCTATCAAACTAAATTCCTCACTACAATTTTCGTTTCTATAAATTTCTATATTTTGTTCTTATACAATTATGAGAATCCTTTTTAAGAAGAAATTAAACGTGTTATCTTTTAACCTTACCAAGGACATTCCATTGACATAATATTTAGATCTATAAATTTTAAAACAATTTTTCAAAAATATATTTTTCAAATATTTTAATTTATTCCAAATATGTTTTTTCTACATCGTTCAAATACCATGTTTAATTTGAATTTCTTTCAATTTGGTTCTAGAAGATGACAAGAAAGATTGCGCCGTGTTTTTTTTATCGTTTTTTATATATAAATTCACAAGGTTGAGGGTTGTTTCGAGAATATATGTTATGTTGGGTTGACTTTGGTTGTTATAGTTATTATCTTTCATTTTATAATGATGATATTATTTTTATGGTGACGATTTCTAGTGATTTGAAAAAGAACTAAAAATTTCTAAAAAAAATTATTATGATTATTATCTAGTATAGGTAAGACTATTAATATTACCAAAACAAAGTTTATGATATCCAATCCAAAAACATCATTTATGTTAATTTCATGAATGATAACAACAAATTGGAGGAAGTGATTTCATACAAATATTTCATAATCAATATTCATCATAAGCTTAGTTGGAACTATAACATTGAAAAAATGATTTATGGAAGGTGGAAAGCTCATTATGAACTTGAAAACAATTGTAACATGATGTTGGCTTTGTGATAAGAAAAAAATGGTCTTTTAGAGTCTTATGTTATCTTATATTGATGTGAAGTTTGGGGTTGTAGCATCATTAGAGAATCTTGGGGAAAGATATAAAAAATCAAAAAGTGTTTTAAACATATAATCTCAAAATTAAAGGCAATATACCATGTCCTATCCTCCTCATAGAAACAAGTGTTTTCCTCATTCACATCATGACTATGCCTAGGTACCTAAGATACAAGAACAAGATAAAAAAGAAACATGAGATAAGAGGCCCCCTAAGGTTATGTTATACTCTAATAAAAAAATAGATGTGGCTTAAGCGAGGTTGGTATAAAGAACCAAAATTTTTCTTAAAATCATTGGGGTGTCGAGGAAGAAGTTACTTTGCATAATAGTGATAATATTAAAAAGGTTATTACATTTAAATTTAAGGAGAAGTTGTGGTGTGATTCAAAATTAGAAGATAAAAGAAAATTAAGATACTATAAGGAGTTGATGACTCATAATTAAGAATATCAAAAGTATATCTCTTTTAAACTTGCATTAAGAAAAAAACCAACTTTTCTAAAATAAAAATAAACTCTCATGAAATCTATATTGAGATAAGGAACTAGATGATTCCTAAAATATTGTGGGATTAAATAATTTGTCATCCTTGTGGCATATGAAAATCACTTCCTCATAGAATGCCTTACATACGCTCACCTTAGAGCACACTTTGAAAATATTTGCTACAATACCGAGCTACCTAATATTTTAACTTATCACAACGGCGATCTAGCAATTATTTTGTTCAAATTTTTGAACTAGAGAAACAAATTTACAAACAAAACCAAGTTATTTCTTAAGGAAAGATCTTATGTTTGGTTCATGACCACTAGAGAAATCCTCGGAGACAATGATAATGATGATGACGACGATACCTAATTTTTAAATCAATTTATTAACAAAACACTATTTGGACCATAAACATAAAGAAAAATTGAAACATAAAAAATTGGGGATCTAAAACTAGAATACAAGGTGTCGAAGAAAGAAAAAAATGAATTTGATTTGAGGATGAAAAGATTTTACAATTCCAAATTCAAATAGGAAACACTATTTCTTTTCAATTTTAATGTCTTCACGAAACATACAAGTAATTCATACTATCCAAGTTGAAAGAGTTGTAAGTAATTAAAAGTACTTCAATTTCTAGATTAAATGTGGAAAACAATAGATTACTCAAAAATTGTGATTGTCTTAGGAGACACTTTCTATATCCAATATGAGAGAGAAGTATATTTTTGAACTTAACTTAGATATAATATGTGACACTTTAATAAAATAGTAAAATATAAATTAAATAAATATTTTATAATGAGTGATTAATCTAAAGTTCAATACACATACTCTAATTAATTAAAACCAATTTTCTTTATAAAACTTGGATCTGCAATCTTGGAGAGATTATTTTAACTACAAGATTGATTGTGGATATGCTTGCTAGTTCATACATAGAATTTCATTTATAGAGTAAAAACTAGCTCCTAACTAGACAAAAAGCACTTTTACAAATTATTTTTTGTCAATACTTAAGTTACTATAACTCAAACACATTTTATTTAACAAAATATATATTTAATGTTTTAATTTTATTTTTAAAATAAACTAAAATAATATTTTCTTCTTGCTAGTCTCTAGAAAGTAGTAGGGACTATAGAAATCACTCAACGAATTTTTATTAGTAACTGCATGGTTTTCTAAACCATTTATCCTAAGTTTTTAACCTGTATTTGCTTTTGGGCAATCATCATATTGGAATCCTTATTTGGCCTTTTACCGAGGCAACCCAAAACTTTGGTTAAACTAATCCGTTTCAACTCCATGGCTTAGTGTTACTTTTCTACATGAAACCTGCATGTTGTACACATGTCAACTATCATGTCAGTAGCTATCACACTTGGAAAACTCATGTTCTGGTTTAACCTGCATTGCCCTCCTCTCCTGTTTATTGAACTTGTGCCCATAGGAATCAACTGCCTCGACATTTCGCTCAATAAAAGCAAGTTAAAATCAGTTACCAACAATGTGCCCTCGCCTCTAGGCTCTACATCGGCGTTCATCAAAACAATCACAAGAACTTTGGTGGCATTCTTGATCGTCTGTTCTTGTTGACTTTGTATACACATTTTGAGACAAACAGTTCTCGTTGCTGGCCATGAAATATTGCAGCTAAGGGGTTCTGCATACATTTAGACTACGTCTTCCTGCCAAGTGGTTTTTGAAGAGGCTGTAAAATATAAACCTTCTCAAGTTGCAGACTATTTCTCGTTATAATTTATTATCTTTTGTGTTGTTTGCTAAATTACATAGACGTCACAACTTCCATTACTAACAACTGTTCCAACTTTCATGAATAAAAACACAATATATTTCACAGTTGTAAGGCATGAGTAGTGCAGGATGGTGATCAATATCGTTCGACTTTTGACATTGTGTGTGAAGGTGGAGCAGGAAAGGATACCATTTGGTTTGAGGATATGTACAACATTTTACATACTAATATTGTCGCAGGACTTGCACAAACCTAAATAATATATCGACGTTGGCCTTCGACGACGTTTTTTGCAATTTAATTTGAACGCTTTTGAGCTCTCTTATTTCTTTTACAAATACATAGCCATGTTTCATATACCAATTGTCTCCTTCTTCGATTATGATCATATTCTTGGTACATTTGCAATACCATGATTACAGCTCAACACTATAATATATTGAAGGACGAGTTCTTAATGATGATCATTTTTTTGGTTTATTTGTTTTTTTTTCTCTTGATCAATTTTATTGTCTAAAATATGAAGGCCTCTAGAAGATACTAAATATATTATGTATCCCTTTCATCTTAAGAATTGTAATCTCAACTGTCCATTATGGTAAAAAATACATTAATTAGTTGGTTAGTAGAGTAGTTAATTTGGTCACCTTACCTAGAATTAGTAACTCATAGTATTCTATGTCCCATGGCATCGACCCATGGTATTGCTGTTATGTAGTGCTATAAATACTTGTCCTAATATTGAGAAGGAATTCCATTTCCAAAGCAATCAATATGGCCATTGTGTTCCCTCATATTTTTTGCTTCATCTTTTTGTTTGTTAAAATTTAACATGGTATCAAAGCATATGGCCTGATCCATTTTGAGTGAATTCATAGTCATACGCTGAGCCAAAATATTGAATAACGTTCCAACATTTTTCAGAATACTGAATATTGTAGAAGATCGAAGAAGATTGAAGCTTGAAGATGGATTTACTAGAAGCAGTACTAGAAGAGCTTGAAGATGTAAGAAATATGTTAACACCAGAAGAAAAATGGCAAACATTTGATGGAGATAATTATGGCCTATGGCTATGGAAGTAAGAAGTTTGTTAAGTTCACAAGATCTGTGGCATTTTGTGGTTGAAGAGGATCTAATTGATCTAGAAGCATTTAAGTCTTTGAAAAAGTTCCAAAAAGACAAAACACAAGTTGTTTCCTTAAGTCTCATAGAAGAAAATATAGATAATTTCATTTTTCATTACATTGTAAAGGATTATACTCCAAAAAGAGCATGGGATATACTGAAAGAAGTGTTTAGTGAAGAGGAAGACAGACCATAAGACTATTTTTATGAGGAAGCCAATGTTGAACCAGTTATGTTTGACAGTGAAAACAAACATGTCAATGTAGCAGTGCTCAGTGATGTAAGTGATAGTCTCTCTGAGAAAGAGAAAGTTGATAGCAACATAGAAGTTGCAACAATTGTTGAGAGTGAGCAACAGATATTTGATTGCGGCATAGAATAAACACCAGTAGAGAGTCCACCCCAAAACCAGAAAACCAAAAGTTTAAGGGAGATATATGAGCAGACTCCCATAATAGATGAGCAATTTCAGTATGCTATGTTTCCTTCTCAACCCATTTTTTTGAAGAAGCAGTAAAGGATGCAGGGTGGGTACAAGCCACGTACAAGAAAATAATGAATTCAATGAGAATGATGACATAGATTCCATTTATGAGGAACACGAATATGTGAATGTTGTCCAAGAAGAGTTGAAATCTATTCATAATTTTTTTGACAAAAAAATTTAGTGTGCAGGTAAAATAGACGGCAAGAAAAATCTTGTTGAAACAGAAGAAGAAGACTTGAACTATGTTCCATAAGCTAAAGAAGATGTTGAAGAACACCTATTTAGAATCAAGGTCTAGAAGACAAAGAAGAAGCAGTACAAGTAGACATCAAAGAAGAAATTAAAGGTTAAGTTTTGTGAATGAAATGTAATCCTAGCTTAGACATAGACTAGCACGAATTCTTTTGAATTTATAGTGCTAGCAAGAAGTCTTTTGAATTCATAGTGCTAATAATATTGTCTCAGTTGAGATTAAGGGGGTTTGTTAAGAATTGTAATCCCAATTCTCCACTATGGTCAAAAGTAAATTACTTAGTTGGTTACTTGAGTAGCTGATTTGGTCACCTTACCTAGAATTAGTTACCCATGGTATTCTATGTCCCATAGTATTGACCCATGGTTTTTCTATTATTTAGTCCTATAAATGAGTGTGTTATTATTGAGAAGGAATTCCATTTCCCAGGAAATCAATTTTCCCATTGTTTATTCCATTATCATATATCTGTTTCATCTTTTTTGTATGTAATCTTTAACATTTTAGTCTTCATGAAAATAGCTTAACAATGCATATACACATTTAGTATTACTGTTTTGGCGTGCTCATTCTTCTTATTCCCTTTCTTTTCATTCTCCCAGTGCAAACACCAAAATATTTCCCACGTGAATATGGAAAAACATAAAATAAAATGCTTAGAAGTCATATGAATGGATTGAACAAAAATTTGCTTTTAATGAATGAATTCAAAACCTTGCCCATTTTCTCTATGGGTATGGAATTGTCTAGAGCTTGAATTAAATTACAGATAGGACGTATGAGAGTCAGGCATATGTTGTACATGTATATTTGAAGTGTAAGCCATTTAGGTATATTTCAATATTGATATCAACCAGTAGTTCAAGGAAGCCACAACAAAGAAAACACCTTGAATTTGTCTCTAATAGAAACAGTGGGGGCTGAGCCACTTACACTTTATGTCATTTCAATGGACAAAGGTGTCACATGCAATTTTAGCATGGTAATAGTGCCCATGCATGTTTACCATGAACACAAAATATTATTACTTTGTTCTCAATTAAGTCAGACCTACGATTTATTCATTGTTTTATTTTAATGATATATCAGTAAGCAATAATTTGGGAGAGAAAATATATTAAGTTGTTTACAAATGAAACAACTCTTGTATATTAAAAGTCATTTAAATGTACAGAGTTTGAAAGGCTCTAGATTTTCAAGTTTTATTACCAATGGTTCAAAAGGAGGACGCCTTGCATATGGAAGGTACAACGTGTCAAGTTCAAGATGGATTTCCATGAAGGAATCATAGAAATTCAACAGATGTTCCTCGGGATGTGTTGCTCCATTCCACAAGGTATTTATGCATGCAACCACCTTTTGAACTATGTCGAATCGTGTCCACCTTCAAAACAAACGTCTGTTTTAAATTTTATCATTCAATTTTTATAAAATTCCATCAATATTTTACAAATCTTATTCATTTTTTTCTTAACTGCTTGCAGTGACATTGTGTATGAAGGAAATAGTAAACAATATTAAGTTGCAAAGCAACATAGTCCCTGCCCTGCATAGGGGATAGAAACATGGTCACTTTAATAGCAAAGGAATGATAGCGGACATTGTGCCCTGCATAGGGGATAGAAACATGGTCACTTTAATAGCAAAGGAATGATAGCAAACATCGTAAACATGGGTTGATCTTGTAGTAATCATGGGTTGATCTTGTAATAATGAAAACACATGCTAAACCATTAATGTACAATCTTTGAAACTTTGTCAGCTGCACCAAACCCTGTATGCCGCTTTAGGTTAACATATTCATATGCCCACAACACCTCCTAAGATACCAATGTTTTAAGCTATTTGTGCCGGCTAATAAAGATTAACGATTGAGAATAGCTATTTGTCTATGTTACACTTAGCAGAACCTTCCCACATATGGGGAAGTGAATATGAAATCTCCAAAGACTTCTAATCAAAGTTATAATAATGACAAGAAGGTGCAATAAGTATCTATCGAGTGGAAAAGAATAAAAATGCACTAGACTTATGTCAATGTGGTTGTATTATTCCCATTGTTAAACAGGTTCTTAATGATAGGGTTGGAAAAAGGTTCTGCGACCTGGGATAGAGCACTCAATTCCTTGCGGCCCATGTTCGCCTTGTTCTGCCCCTCTTTTTCAACATGTCATAATATTATCCCATCTTATCGCCCCGACCCCCATTTTTTTAGCCTGCAATGTGATGCCATGCCATTCCACAAAAAAAAATCTATGAAAGTACCGGACTAGGAGAGCAAGCAAAGGCCTAGTCATCACAAAAGTAGGTCTGCATAGCCCGCAAAGAATCTGTATTAAAGAAATTACTTACATTTCCCAATGGAGAGTAAACTGAAATGTTGGGTGGATCACATAGTATGGCACAAATGCTAATGTCCTTAGAACACTCAATTATAATAATAATAAAAATCAAGTGAACTTCTTCTGTTCAAATGTGGACACGCTTGCATGAAATGTACATAAAAACCAACACTTAATATTTTGAGCTTAGTGATGTCGACGTCCTTTTCAAATGTGGACACGCTTGGGAGCCATGCATAGAAAAACCAACATGTGACATTTTGAGCTTACAGATGCCAAGATTTCTCCTAGATATTTTAGACTTCTTTCAGGTTGTCATCATGCAATAATAAACCAAACCAAAACATAGAAGGCTAAACAAAAGATTTTGTTGAAAAATGTTTTCATCGTTCTGTTAACGTCACTGGCTTATAAGCCACCTTCCAATGATTGAGTTTGAGAGGCTTTGATATGGATTGAAATGATGCATTGGAAATTTTCTGTTCATAGAACAAGCCTTCCAACTGGAGCTTTGATTGGCTATGTGCTGGCTACTATCTCTCTACACAGTTTGGTGGCTGAGCTATATAACACACCAGATTTAAGGTCTAGTCAAAAAGGGTATTAGAAGCCAATTTGAAGACTGTTTCTTATTCTATTGGTTCAGTAACTATAGTTCATCCACCTTGTTAACAATTATAACCTGATGCTCTTCTCTCCAATCAATTCTAGATGTTAAATATCATAATAAAAATAGCATCTAATGACAAATCATTTAGAAATCGAAATGACAAAAAACAGATTACAAATTGAAGCCAACAGGGTTTGGAAACATGGATAGAAGCTATTTCTTAAGGGACTCCATGTTTAGCTATTTTAGGGTTTTTTTATTACTATTTATATTTTTCTTAAACGAGGAGTGAATAAATCAGTTTTTCTTTGGTTATATTGGAATTCCTGTTTGGTTTGCATTCGTCTAAATATCGTAATAACTCATTTTCTAAGGTTCATAACCCGTGCTTGATTTTGAGTCCATACTCATGGTTCCCTCAGAATAATTGCACTACATATATTTTGAGTACTTGTAGAAATCCCTTGTGTTGGGGCTAGTTGGAAGGTGGATAATCCCTACCTCATAAAAGATCTAGGGCTACTAAAGTAAGGTCCAAAAATCTAATTTTTGGTTTTTCTTTACCTCTTAATTATGTTTTCATATAAATTCTCTTTTTGTTTACAATTGAGATTTTATATTCTAGGTACTATAATTTATGGTAGAAAATAAGCCAAGACCATTGCAGAACTTGAAAACAAAACTAGGGTAAATTTGTCATTACTGCACAAAAAAATACAACATATAGCTTTCATGCTTCGACTCGTGCTGGTGAAACACCCCTACAATTAGGCTATAATGGTAGCTGCATCTAGATTTCGATTTGCAATTTGGAACAGGAACAAAGAAACAAAAGAATCTTGATTATCTTACAAAGTAGTTTTGATTATCTTGTTCAGAGTCTGAGACTTAACTTGAAGGAAATGCAGCTAAAGCGACGTGACGGTAGTGATGGTGTGAGACCGGAAATGTAGAGAAAGCGGTGATGGTGTGGAGAGCATGAGTGTTAGGTTAAAACGAGCAACATTAAATAACAATATGTGAGAAAATAAACATTGCAAGCAACATTCAAGATAGACACACAATATACCCTGGAAACCCCATGCGGGGAAAACCAACACCAATGAAGATCTTCATTACATGGCCAAAACCGGCCATCCGGGCCAAGCGAGCTAGTCACCGCTCACCTCCAGACCAATTTACAACGGATCCTCCTCAAGCCTTATAAAGGATTAATCACATGCAATACCATGGGACAATACCATGGGCTACAACAAACCATGTGCCCAAACCATGTGTCCAAACCATGTGCTAGACCTAACCAGCTTTTCACTCAATCCCGAGTCAAGGTTAACACATGTAATACCATGGAACAATACCATGGGCTACAACAAACCATGTGCCCAAACCATGTGCTAGACCTAACCACCTTTGACTCGATCTCAAGTCAAGGTTAACCCTAACAATCCCCCCTTTAAACTTGACTTGGAGTAATCACCAACTCCCCTCAAATATTTACCAATGAATCTTACATACACCCCCTATCACCTAGGTCTATCTCCTGACTTTACCGGTGAGTTACCAGGGGTATGCATGCCTTACCAGGTCTTACAGCCATATGCCCATTTACATGCAAACCACTCCATTACATTTTTTTTCTTTCACGTGCCTTCATGGTGACTACGCCATCACCATCCGTTACTTCATCCTCTTGCTTTCCATGCTCACTTCCTTGATCGTCCTTCTTGCCATGCTCCCTTTGTACCTACATCCAAACTCTGTCACTGATGTCCATATCAAGAAAAAATCCATCTACCGGATTACATGGGTCATTGGCCGCTATAACCGCCAATTCTCTAGGAATTCTCTTCACATACATGGCTCATTAATCTTGGTCCCAAAACCGAGATTAAACCATCTCACATTTCTCCCGCAATCGAAGACTCAACCTCTCTGATCCACATGATGCAACATCCCTTCTTTGCGCATAAGAGGGATACCTTGTGCTTTTAGCATCCAGAGAAATCCAAACTTGCCTACGGCTAAGTTTCACATGGACCAAAAAATTACTGCTAGGGTTTCGGGTACCACTGAACATGCACCCCAAAATTTGATTCAACATAGAAACACCAACGAGCATAACCAAGCCAAACCATGGCTCTGATACCAGTTGTTAGGTCAAAGCGAGCAACATTAAATAACAATATGCGAGAAAATAAACATTGCAAGAAACATTCAAGATAGACACACAATATACCATGGAAACCCCATGCGGGGAAAACCAGCACCAATGAAGATCTTCATTACATGGCCAAAACCGGCCATCCGGGACAAGCGAGCTAATCACTGCTCACCTCCAGACCACTTTACAATGGAGCCTCCTCAAGCCTTATAAAGGCTTAATCACATGCAATACCATGGGACAATACCATGGGCTACAACAAACCATGTGCCCAAACCATGTGTCCAAACCATGTGCTAGACCTAACCACCTTTGACTCAATCCCGAGTCAAGGTTAACACATGCAATACCATGGGACAATACCATGGGCTACAACAAACCATGTTCCCAAAACATGTGCTAGACCTAACCACCTTTGACTCGATCTCAAGTCAAGGTTAACCCTAACAATGAGAGTGAACCAGCAAAGGCTGTGGCATCGTTGTTGAGGTGGTAGCATCTTTTGAAATACCAAAACCAAAAACATGCTAGCAACTAGTTCCATGCGTGGAAAAATAGCTTTCGTAGTACCATTGGTGGAGTGAAACGATTGAGAATTAAAATTTAGGTTCTGCAACTGGAAAATCTATCATAATGGAATCTCTGAACTTTGAATTCAAATTTTTAATGGATCGATATTTTTATTCGCCCAATAACTTCACGAAATGCACAGTTCTGCCACTAGAGAGGATATCAGAAGGGAGCTTTGCAATATTTGTAAAAAATTTTGAATCCAAAATTTTCATGGTACAACATAAGCATGCACTGTAAATCTCTGTATTGCTTGAATTATTAGTTTTGTAAAATCTTTGACTATTATAGCCTCTGGTTTTGATAGCAAATGTGATTGAAGATGAGGCTTCTACAGTTCCTAGATATTACATTCCTTTTGTACTTTGGAATATGGGGTAACGCTGCTTTTGCAATTACCATCAGGTAGAGGATTACAGAAAGAAATATAAAATTATAGAATAAAACATCTGCTAGCATAGCCTAATGATTTGGCATAGGATCTACATGTTAATTGTGGTTGGTTTCTTTTGGCATTATCTTGTTCCCCTAGTTGTTCTATCTCGACTTGGTGTTGTTGTTGATCTTATCATGTTGTTGTTGATCTTATGGATGGTTCATAGCGTTTAAACGTTGGTTCTTTAGCTTTGCATTTTTTTATCTTTAGACTAACTAGTGAAGTTTTTCAAGAAGAATTCTGTGCAGATCAGATGTTTCGAATGAAGGATCAATTTTAGGATGCGAGTTAAGGATGGTCGTCTAACTATTGCGACATTGAGATATTGGAGAGGCTTTGGATATGCTTGTCTCGACTAACTATTGCATAAATGGTTGCAGGAAATATTATCATAATGTCAAGGAGGTAAATCACTGTGTTTGAAGACAATTTTGATGCACGAGTAGAAACCAAAATTATATGATTTGTTATTTTGAATCCATTGTTTCTAGAGTAGTTTTCTGATATGATTCAATTTTGTTTTTGAAGAGACTACGAAATAACAACATCAAATTTAGGGGTTTGTAAACATTTTTTCAATCGGTGTTTAATGAACCAGACAACATTTCACTTATTAATAATCCATTATAAATGAGTTCGGCCATCCTAATCTGGTAGGTCTTCGCTGAAAGGTGTTTCAGTTCGGAGTCTCAATATTTTTGAGATCTTGAGTCCCAAATCAGAAAATATAATTTAAGAATGTAGGAAACTGGAATAGAACATTGTTGTATTGGACCATTAAAGAGCCATAGGAGGGAGAGGGCCGGTAGAAGAATTCAGCTTAATCTGATAAACTGAATTAGGAGGCTGTAGTTAGTATCGGTTCATAGCACACATGAAAGTTGTATCAGAGAAATCATATTGACCTGGAATTTGTTAGTAATGTCAATTTGCAGCAAGACCTAGCTTAGCTTCCTAAAGAAAAGCTAGAGAAATTAACTAGAGAAGCTAGAGAAATCAACTTAGAAGTTAGAACCTGCTTACCAAAAGAGAGGCCTCTATGTTCTTGTGCTGCAAAAGAATCTCTATGTTCCTGTTGCATCTTCTTTCATCTAGAAAGAACTAGGTGAAAGACATAAGGCTGTCCAAATGGAGTTTAGTGAAGGTCGTGCTAAAGCATCAGGTAATGAAGCACATGACCTACATTGCCTTTTAAAATATTCTGAGTTTGTTGTAAAACATGCAGGAATCCACATAGATGTAAAACATGCAGGAATCCAAAAACCGGAGGCGAGCAGATGTAAAACATGCAACATGCAATACGAATAGATGTAAAACATGCAACATGCAATAAGAATAAGATAGAACACGTCCAAAAGAGAGCACTAACATTTTATGTTAGTAAACTAATGCTATCTTTGAGATAGCATTAAGTTAAATGTAAATGATTTTAGGAATACGATAGATCTCGATGCTCTTTGAACCATAGGTTGAAACACAGAAAAATAAAATTGGCCTCGATATGAGGCCAAATAATGCCTCAATATTTTTAATTGGTCCAAAAAACATGTCACTGAATTTTTTATTGATCAAAAAACATATCACTAAATTTTTTATTGATAAAAAAACATCTCACCGAAAAAAACATAGGATAAAATTGTCTTGGTTATTGTGTAGGCTCGTTGGTTATTGTGTAGGCTGGTAGAAATGGCGGCAAGCCGCTTACTAGAGTCCCTGCCAGCCTGAGGGCAGGGACTAATAAGACCCCAAAAAATTAGAGGGGTACTTTGGGATCTGCATTGGTCGTTGCATTATTATTAAATACTTTAAAATTCTATATCCAATAACCATTATAAGGCATAATACTTTGAGTGGAATTCCCATAGGGAGGGATTCTTTACATCACGGTACTTTGAGGGAAGCAGTTCTAGGATGCTCCCTCTCTAGGCGCTTGCTTAATGGAAAGCATTGGGTCAACTATGCCACATGAACCTAAATTTTTCTTTTTAAAGTCTATTTGGGAAGAGCTTGATTCAATGGAAGATTGATGCAGCCTAATATGAAATATAAATATAAAATGAGTCAGGCTATAGAATCCAAAGCATGCATTATGAACATCAATTCCTTAAGTTTAGGAATAGTTAATTTTGTTTTTAGCTTCAAGAATATAATATTTTATTATTTATATGTCAAGAAAATATATTTATAGTCACTTACAATTAAATTAACTTCGTTTAAAAGTGATGGCAATTTACAAGTAGATCTGAATGATATATTAGTCATCTCAGTCAGAGTCCATAGAAGTACATTTTTTATTAGTCAGTATGTCTGGGTATGGAGTTCATGTCTCGCCTTATTTAAGCAACTGAATTGTATTTCTGAAGTCAAAATTTTAGGTATAAATTAATTACAGCCTTTAATGTTAGTAGGTAGCTTCCAAGATAAGCAAAATTTAGTCTTTGTATATGTAGAAAAAGAAGAATGAGAGAGAGAGAGAGAGGAGAGAGAGAGAGAGAGGGAGGGAGAAGAAGAGACAGATAGGAGAAGAGTCTCTAAGAGAATAATAGAGTAAGAGGGAAAGCAAAAGAAGAAAAACTCTAAGAAGAGTTCGAGAGCTCAAGCTCTTGTTTTTGGAATGTGTTGAGAGCCCAAGCTCTGTAATGTTATAATAATGAAAAAATCATTCCCATACTTAGGATACATTTATTAATCTTTATGGTTAATTTACTAGGTTCTAGACTAGCTAGTTGGCATCCACTTGCACCACTTGGTCAAAACTTGCCATAATTGCATCCAAGAACACCCTTCACAGATTTCAAATAATATTATTCCAACTATACAGACTACCTGGTTTAGTAAGTATGCCTTCTTGCCTTATCCATAGTTAGATTTCTTTTTAGCGGCTTTAAGGTAAAAAGGTGAAAGCTAGTCACATGGCAACTGCCTTATTTTTTTCCCAACTCATCCTCCTTCTTTTCCTCTCTTGAAAGAATGAGTATATTGAATTTCCATCACTTATGAGCTGACATACATCATTTAGCTAATTTGTGACCTTCCTACACTGATTTGGAAAGTGTTTTATGCACCTAAGGGAATTTTTTACTTTTAGTAAGCCTGCTATTGTGAGGATTTGACTTGCCTCCTTAGGTATTCAAATATCTAATGCAATTATATATTTGGATAGCCTATTCTTTTATAAGGTTGGATTATGTACACTTATGCAATGCAAGTTAGTGTCATGCATGAATTTCAGTCTCCAATTTTGAATGTACCTTTGCATGTCTTCTAGCAATTTTTTGTGAGTTCAATTGTACTAAGTTTGGGATTAATTTCCACATGTAAAAAGTTAAACATCCAATTAAATTTCCAAGTATGTAAATGTGACCATAGTTCTCTTGTTATGTCGCGATATTATATAAACCTATAGTTTTATGGTTGAAAGCATGTTTTATTTATGCCGCACATCTTCTCTAGAATTACTTGTGTGAATACTATTTACATTTACCGTTTGTGAAAGACATAAAGAATCCACAAATATTTGACCATGTAAAAGTTTAAGTTTTAACCTCATAGTTCTCAACATAAGTCTTATTTAATATTTTGGTTTTATGATATTGTTACCTTGTCGCAATAAAGTTGTGTCCAGGTTTATCCCAAGTTACAGAGTGGTGAAATTTTTTTTTCATATTATAAGTTAATAGACAAAACAATCTCCTTTTCTAAAGTTCCGTTAAATATGGTCCTGTCGAAGTCAGAGTTGGTCACAACTAAAAGTGTGTTGCGGTAAATGCCCATCGAAGTCAAGTGGGTGTCTGTAAAGGTAAAAGTGTGTCAGGTTAAAAGTCTATAAAATGTGTGTCAACAAAAAGTGAAATTTGAGTCTTGTCAGAGTCAAGTGTGAGGAATAGTTTGTCGCAATAAAATTACATTGTAGTAAAATCCTATCACAGGTATTTCGGCTGAACTTAACCCATCAAAGAAAAAGGTGGGGTTTCCCAATGGTAGTGTGTCACAACTCCAAAAGTAAAGAAAAGAAATATTCTTACTACGAAGTAACTCAAGTTTATCATTGCATCTCTCCCCCTCTCCCCATTCACATCCAAGATCTGGTATCAAAGCAGGTTTAGGAAAGAAACCTTGTCTTAACAAAGAAAAAGTAATTTTCTAAGGAACATAAAATAAAAAAATGACTTCCACTTCTGGTACACAAATGTCAAGTCTACAAACTTTAATTTTCTAACGAAATAATGATGAGTATTGGTCTCTAGAAATGAAGACTATGTTTAAAGGTCAAGATCTATGGGAGATAGTAAAAAATGACTATACAAAATTGACAGATAAGGTGACAAATAAGAATCTCACACATGTTGATAAAGATGCCTTGAGGGAACAATGGAAGAAATATGGAGATGCTCTAGTCTACATAAATCAAGTCATGCATGAAAGCATACTCCCAGGAATAGCAACAAAAAATACATCTAATGAGGCATGGGATACATTGGAAACTAGCTATCAAGGATTGAACAAGTTAAAGACTTATAAGTTGCATATTATTAGAAGAGATTTTGAATCTCTGTCAATGAAAGATATAGATTCAATGGAATTATTTTACACTAGATTCATTGGTGTGATAAATCAACTGAAATCTCATGGAGAAAATATAGAAGATAAAAGAATTGTTGAAAAAGTTGTTAGGAGTCTTCCCCCAAAATTTGAATTCTTGGTTGTGACCTTGGAACAAAGAAAAGGCATGTCCTAGTTTACCATTAATGAGTTACAAGCCTCACTCATCAATCATGAACATAGAATTAGTAGATCAAATACATCATTAGAAGGTGCATTTGTGGCACAATTATCTATATGACTTAGAAGAGGAAAGGGGAGATATAATTCTAGAGACATAAGAAGAAGTTTTTCTATAGGAGGACACAACACCAGTCCTGCAAGTGTTACTGGTAGAGGAAAAATTAAGAACCCCAATCATCCAAGTAGTCACAGGTTTAATAAGGGCGCCCGCAAGAAGCTGCTACCCAAATATGATGCAATGGGAACACACGGGCGAAAAAAAAACAAGAACGCGCATGAACCCTTGAAGGCGTGCATGCGCTCTTGCTTTGGCAGTGGAAAACCTCCACGCCGGATTTCCAATGTGGACAATAGGAGCACGTGCGCTCCTAATGACACGTGGGCATCAGATTGCCAATGTGGACAATAGGAGTGCGCACGCGCTCCTAATGACACATGTGCGCGGGATTGCCAATGTGGACAATAGGAGCACGTGTGCGCTCCTAATGACACGCGCACATGTGTATGTGGACATGCACGTGTGTTTTGTGTGATTGCATATAGGGACGCGCATGCATCCTTGTGTTTAAAAAAAACAATGAACAGTTTTGTTTTGTTCATTATCATCATTCCATTAAAAATGCTTGAAAATAAAATCAAAGCAAAGTTTTAACTAAACCTATTAACATCATCATCATCATCACTATTCCTCATCATCGTCGTCATCATTCTCATCCTCATCCTCATCATCATCATCATCGTCACCATCGTCATCGTCCTCATCATCATCATCATCATCATCATCCTCATCCTCATCATCATCATCATAGTCATCATCCTCATCATCATAATCACCATCATTTTTCATCATCATCATCACCATCATCATCACCATCATCGTCATCATCGTCATCATCCTCCTCCTCCTCCTCCTCCTCCTCCTCCTCCTCCTCATCATCATAGTCATCCTCCTCCTAATCTTCATCATCATCGTCATCCTCATCCCCATCATCATCATCATAGTCATCATCCTCATCATCATCATTGTCATCATCATCATCATCATCATTATCATCACCATCATAGTCATCATCATCCTCATCATCGTAATCATCATCATAGTCATACTATCCATGATCATGATCATCATCATGATCATCATGATCATCATCATAGTCATCATTATCGTCATCATCATTGTTCATCATCATCGTCATGGTCATCATCATCAACATCATCGTCATCATCAACATCATCATCATCATCATTGTAATCATCATCATCATCATAATCATCATCATCATAGGCATAGTCATTGTGATCATCATCATCATCATCATCATCAACATTGTGATCATCATCATCATCATCATCATCACCATCATTCTTCATCATCATCGTCATTGCCATCATCATCATCATCCTCATCATCATCATCATAGTCATCATCCTCATCATCATCATTGCCATCATCCTCGTCCTCCTCCTCATCATTCCATCGCAAATGCTCAAAAATAAAATCAAAGCAAAGTTTCAAGTAAACCTCTCATCATCATCATCATCAACATCATCATTGTTCCTCATCATCATCGTCATCATCATCATCCTCATCCTCATCATCACCATCATTGTTCATCATCATTGTCATCATCATCATCATCATCATCATCATCCTCATCGTCATCATCATCATCATAGTCATCATCCTCATCATCATCATTGTCATCATCCTTATCATCATCATCACCACCACCATCATCATCGTTGTCATCATCATCCTCATCATCATCATTGTCATCGTCATCATCATCCTCATCATCATCATCATCATCATCACCATCAATGTTCATCATCATAGTCATCGTCATCATCATCATCACCATCATTGTCGTCATCAACATCACCATCCTCATCATCATAATCATCATAATCATTGTCATCATAGTCATAGTCATCATGATCATCATCATTGTTCCTCATCATCGTCGTTATCATCATCATCCTCATCACCATTGTTCCTCATCATCGTCGTTATCATCATCATCCTCATCACCATCATTGTTGATCATCATAGTCATCATCATTCTCATCATCACCATCATCATCTCCATCAACATCATCATCGTAATCATAGTAATCATCGTAATCATCATAATCATCATCATCATAGTCATAGTCATCGTGATCATCATCCTCATCCTCATCCTCATCATCATCATCATCATCACCACCATTGTTCATCATCATCGTCATCACCATCATCATCATCATCATCATCCTCATCATCATCATAGTCATCATCCTCATCATCATCATTGTCATCATCCTACTCCTCATCATCATCATTCCATTGCAAATGCTTGAAAATGAAATCAAAGCAAATTTTCAACTAAACCTATCGTCTTCATCATCATTGTTCCTCATCATCGTTGTCATCATCGTTATCCTCATCCTCATCATCATCATCATCATCACCACCATCATTGTTCATCATCATTGTCATCGTCATCATCATCACCATCATCATCATCGTCGTCATCATCATCATCATCATTGTTCCTCATCATCGTCGTCATCGTCATCCTCATCCTCATCATCCTCATCATCATCATCATCACCATCATTGTTCATCATCATAGTCATCATCCTCCTCCTCCTCATCATCATTCTCGTCATCAACATCACCATACTCATAATCGTAATCGTCATAATCATTGTCATCATAGTCATAGTCTTCATGATTATCATCATCATCCTCATCATCATCATCACCATCGTTGTTCATCATCATAGTCATCGTCATCCTCATCCTCATCATCATCGTCACCATCAACATCATCATCATCATCATCATCGTAATCATCGTCATCATAGTCATAGTCATCGTGATCATCATCATCATCATCATCATCATCATCCTCATCCTCATCCTCATCATCATCACCATCATTGTTCATCATCATCGTCATCCCCATCATCATCATCATCATCATCATCATCATCATCATCATCATCATCATCATCATCATTATCCTCATCATTGTCATCATAGTCATCATCCTCATCATCATCATTGTCATCATCCTCATCATCATCATTCCATTGCAAATGCTTGGAAGTACAATCAAAGCAAATTTTCAACTAAACCTATCATCATCATCATTGTTCCTCATCATCGTCGTCATCATCCTCATCCTCATCCTCATCCTCATCATCACCATCACCACCATAATTGTTCATCATCATTGTCATCGTCGTCATCACCATCATCATCCTCCTCCTCATCATCATAATAAGCATAGTCATCATCCTCATCATCATCATTGTCATTATGCTTATCATCATCATCACCATCATCATCATCATCATCATCATTGTTCCTCATCATCATCGTCATCGTCATCATCCTCATCCTCATCATCATCATCAGCACCATCATTGTTCATCATCATTGTCATTATCATCCTCATCATTGTCGTCATCAACATCACCATCCTCATCATCGTAATCATCATAATCATCGTCATCATAGTCATAGTCATCATGATCATGATCATTATCATCATTGTTCCTCATCATCATCATCATCCTCCTCATCATCACCATCATTGTTCATCATCATAGTCATCATCATCCTCATCATCATCATCATTGTCTCCATCGACATCATCATCATCATCATCATCATCGTAATCATCATAAACATCGTCATCATAGTCATAGTCATCGTCATCATCATCGTCGTCGTCATCATCACCATCATTTTTCATCATCATTGTCATCGCCATCATCATCAGCAGCATCATCATCCTCATCCTCATCATCATAGTCATCATAGTCATCATCCTCATCCTCATCATCCTCATCATCATCATCATAGTCATCATCCTCATCATCATCATTGTCATCATCCTCCTCCTCCTCATCATCATCATTCCATTGCAAATGATTGAAAATAAAATCAAAGAAAATTTTCAACTAAACCTATCATCATCATCATCATCATCACCATCATTGTTCATCATCATTGTCACCGTCATCATCATCATCATCATCATGATCCTCATCGTCATCATCATCCTCATAGTCATCATCCTCATCATCGTAATCATCATAATCATCGTCATCATAGTCACAGTCATCATGATCATCATGATCATCATCATCATCATTGTTCCTCATCATCGTCATCATCATCATCATCCTCGTCCTCATCCTCATCATCATCACCATCATTGTTCATCATCATAGTCATCATCATCCTCATCCTCGTCATCATCGTCGTCATCAACATCATCATCCTCATCATCGTAATCATATAGTCATATTCATCATGATCATGATCCTCACCCTCATCATCATCATCATCACCATCATTGTTCATCATCATCGTCATTGCCATCATCATCATCATCATCATAGTCATCATCCTCATCATCATTATTGTCATCATCCTCCTCCTCCTCATCATCATTGTTCAACATCATCGTTGTTCATCATCATCATTCCATTGCAAATGCTTGAAAATAAAATCAAAGAAAAGTTTGAACTAAACCTATCATCATCATCATCATCATCATCATTGTTCCTCATCATCATCGTCATCATCATCATCATCATCAACATAATCAACATCATCATCATCACCATCATTGTCATCGTCATCATCATCTTCATCCTCGTTATCATCATCATAGTCATCATCCTCATCATCATCATTGGCATCATCCTTATCATCACCATCACCATCATTGTTCATCATCATCATCATCCTCATCATCATCATCATAGTCATCATCCTCATCATCATCATAGTCATCATCCTCATCATCATCATTGTCATCCTCCTCCTCCTCCTCATCATCATTGTTCATCATCATCATCATGGTCATCATCATCATTCCATTGAAAATGCTTGAAAATAAACTCAAAGCAAAGTTTCAACTAAACCTATCATCATCATCATCGTCGTCGTCATCATCATCATTGTTCCTCATCATCGTTGTCGTCATCATCGTCACCATCGTCGTCATCATCGTCATCATCATCCTCATCATCATCATCATTGTCATCATCCTCATCCTCATCATCACGATCATTGTTCATCATCATCATCATCGTCATCATCATCATCCTCATCATCCTCCTCATCGTCATCATTATCATCCTCATCCTCATCATCCTCATCATAGTCATCCTCCTCCTCCTCCTCATCCTCCTCATCATCATTGTCATCATCCTCATCATCATTATCATCACCATCATAGTCCTCATCATCGTAATCATCATCATAATCATTGTCATCATAGTCATACTATTCATGATCATCATCATCATCGTCTTCATCGTCATCGTCATCATCTTCATCATCATCATAGTCATCATCATCATTATCATCATTGTTCATCATCATCGTTATCATCATTGTTCATCATCATTGTCATGGTCATCATCATCATCATGGTCATCATCAACATCATCATCCTCATCATTGTAATCATCATCATCATCATAATCATCGTCATCATAGTCATAGTCATCGTGATGATGATGATGATCATCATCATCACCATCATTGTTCATCATCATCGTAATCTCCATCATCCTCATCCTCATCATCATCATCATAGTCATCATCCTCATCATCATCATTGTCATCCTCCTCCTCCTCATCATCATTCCATTGCAAATGCTTGAAAATAAAATAAAAACAAATTTTTAACTAAACAGATGCACGCACGCATGTTCAAAACAAAATTTTAACTTAACAGATGTGCGCACGCATGTTCAAAATAAAAATATAAACTTAACAGATGCGCGCACACACTTAGAAGCGCGAGCGCACTTCTAGTGTGTCTGTGTTACGTTTTAAACTATGCGCACGCGTGATTTAAATTTAGAATTTTGGTGGGAACCTTTTTTCCACCTACGTGGTGGATGGCTTGGCTGCTTTGGTTTTAGGTTCGGGTTGCCAAACCAAGTGGTTTGGACTGTCTTATGACATAAAACATGTTTTGTACCATTTCTCCTATTTCATGCATGATTTTGCATATGCCACGCTTGTCCACTACTACTGAAAATTCACACACTTGTGTAACTTTGTCTGTAGATTCTGAATATGTAATTTTTATTTAAATCTATTATTTTTTTCTAGTTTTTATTTAATTTTAAATGGACTAATGCCAATCTAACACAAAAGGTAGGCTTTTTGCTTCGGCTATAACTTTTGATTGGCTTGCCTATTTAGAAAACAGAAAAGAACCCACACAAGAAGACACAAAGACCTACATCCTAAAAACAAAATATCATTCATTGACTATGTTAAGACCAAGATGTCATGGACCAATGCTCGACCTTGTCATTTTAGGGTGTCGCTGACTTCCTTAATTAAAAAAAATATAACATATATAAATATGGAAAAATAACACTGCACTAGACACACCTGTTATCTACAACCCTATATAATTTTTTTCACAAAATTCCACCATTTGCATACCAAACGAGTGGACCAACGCAAACATATTCATTATTTTTTGGGAAATAAAACATACCAAGCTTAGAAGAACCTAGTTTTTTGGGATTTATACTTAGTTTCCATAAATAAAAGTTATATATTCCGGAAAGTAATTCGATTGTCCATGTTTCATATTCTTACGCCATATTCCAAAAAGTTGTGTAGGTACCTCTAATATTGATTTTTGACGTTCAGATTTCTGTTTTTCCAAAAGTCCATTGCAACAAACGCATCATAAGTGACCAGCATTATAATGTTTGCACCAACCCATAAATAAAAAATACAATGTCATTATTGCAAGAAATTTGGACATTTTGCATATGAATGGAGGAAGAAGTAGTATGACCAAGGAAAGCAAGGTCAAAACTAGTCGATTACCACTAGCAGTTCGACTAGCACAATGTTCTTGGCATGTGTATCCCCAATCGAATGCAATGTTGTCCAAGAAATTCCATGTTACATGGTATTTAGTTCCAAGTTGTAGCAATCATATGACTGGTAATTTAATTTTTTTCCCATTCTAGATGAATTAATTCAAACTGATGTCACACTTGGAAATAATATCCAAGTCACTATTTTGGGAAAAAGGTATTGTAGGTATTCTAACCAAACAGGGAGAGAAGAAGACTATGCTTGATGTTTATTATGTTGAATTCCTAAAACAAAATTTGATGAGCATTGGACAACTGATACAAAAAGGTTATAGAGTTTATATGGAAGACAATTGTTATGTGATTAAAGACTTACATCCAAGCAACCAGTTAATAGCAAAAGTACCAATTACAAGCAATCACTTGTTTCCTTTGAGGATAATGCCAGACATGAAAGGAAATACAAATTCAGGAGTTGCATTCAAGGAAGAAAGCAAAGAACCAGACACTGACTGCAACAAGGAACAAAATGATATAACACTGAAATTCAAGAATCATTTCAATCATAGGTTGAGAATGAGTCCTGGATGTGGCATTTTATATTTGGACATCTGAATTTTGGTGGGATGAAGCTACTGCACATGAATAATATGGTGAAAGTATTTCCATTGATCGACAAACTACAGATAGTTTGTGAAGATTGCATTTTTGGAAAGCAAGATAGAGAGACTTTTCCTATTTGAAAGTCATACAGAGCACGCATGGCACTTGAGATTGTGCACTCTGATATTTGTGGACCAATGAAGACACTATCCATAGAAGGTTGAAATTATTTTCTTAATTTTATTGATGACATCACAAGAAAAACATGGGTATATTTTATAAAACATAAATCTGATGCATTTGGATGTTTTCAGTATTTCAAGGAACTCGTGGAGAAGCAAAGTGAATACAACATAAAAATATTAGGGACAAACAAAGGAGGTGAATATGTCTCGAATGAATTCCTAAATATTTTCAAGACCCATGACATACATAAGCAATGCATTGTGCAGTATACACCTTAGCAGAACGGTGTCACAGAGAGAAAGAACAAAACCATTATGGAGATGGCATGCAACATGATGGCATCCAAGCATTTGTTAAATGAATATTGGGATGAAGTAGTCACAACTGTTGTATATTTATGAATCAGTTTTCGACAACAAGCATGAAGAACAAAGTCCCTCAAGAAGCATGGACATTTATGAATCACAATGTTTCTCATTTAAAAGTTTCTAGTTGTGTCGCATATGTTCATGTTCCACATAAGATGAGAAGGAAATTAGACAATAAGGGATAGAAATGCATTTTTGTTGGTGACTCTGAAGACACATACGCATATAAATGGTCCTGTTGTAAGGAAAGTAATTATCATCTGTGATGTTCAATTTGTTGAGAATGAAGCATGGGATGGAACTGTCGAGAAGAATGTCAAGATTGTTTCGACTGTCGAGTATGATGACAGAACGGAGGAAGTGGTTCAAACACCACATGTAAGCCAAAACATCATATCATTGTCGACTCCCAAGAAACTGCGACATGTTTCGGCACAAGGAACTTCGACACAAGTCGCAACTCAAGCTATGCCAACAACCACACCAAGAGGTCAACAAACTCCATCAAGCAGTTCGACGACGTCATTATTGACAGATCCAATAAAGAAAAGAAGTTTGCATGAGATATATGAAGCTGGTACACCAAATTCATTGTTTGTTTTTGCATTATTTTCTCAAATAGATTATCCTATAACATTTGAGGAATCTATCGAAGAAGAAGTATGGGCACAAGCCATGGATGAAGAAATATAATGCATTGAGAAGAACCAAACATGGGATCTTGTAGTTGTACTAAAAGATAAGGATGTAATTAGTGTTAAATGGATTTACAAGACCAAGCAAGATGCTAATGGGAATGTGCAGAAGCACAAGGAAAGAATGGTCGCAAGAGGATTCACACAACAACCCGACATATACTTCAATGAAACTTTTTCACCTGTCACACGCATGGACACAATCATAACAGTTTTGGCCATTGATGCACAAAACAAATGGCATGCTTGTTCAAATGGATGTTAAATCTACATTTTTGAATGGATATATTGAGGAGGAATTGTATGTGCAACAACCACAATGCTATGAAGTTCCAGAACAAGAGCGCAAAGTATACAGGATGAAAAAGGAACTCTATGGTTTGAAGCAAGCTCGTAGAGCTTGGTATAGTCCCATTGATTCCTACCTCAACCAAAATGGATTTCACAGAAGTGAAAGTGAACTGACCTTGTACATCAAAGTTAATGAGAAAGGTAACATGTTAATTTTCTTCCTGTATGTAAATGATTTAATATTTACTGGTAATTTTGGCATAAATTACTTTAGAACAGTCATGGAAAGCGAATTTGGAATGACTGATTTTGGGCTTATGGAGTTTTTTATGGGCATTGAAGTCCATTAGTATGAAAGTGGTATATTTATATCGCAGTAAAGGTATGCAAGTGCATGTTTTAAAAATATTTGATATGTCTAATTGCAAGGTATCCCCAACATCAGTAATAACAGGTTTAAAATTGAGCAAGGATGATGATGGATCAAATGTAGATCCTACGTTGTTTAAATGGCTGGTTGGTAGCCTTATGTACTTAACTGCGATGAGGCTAGACATCATGTATGGAGTAAGTCCGATCTCAAGATTCATGGAGTCACCAAAATACTCTCATTGGCAAGCGGGTAAGAGAATTATGAGGTATGCAAGTGGCAAAAAGGACCTTGGTATTATGTATTCAACCTCATAAAATTTCAAACTCATTGGATACACTTACAATGAAATTGGAGGCAACACAAATGATAGCAAAAGCACATTTGGGTACATATCTCATTTTGGTACAGGTGTTTTCGCGTGGGCTTCAAAGGAATAGCCAATTGTAACTATGTCTTCAGTAGAATCAGAGTATGTCGCAGCTACAAGCGATGCATGTCAAGTTGTTTGGTTGCATAGAATGTTAAGAGACATGTCATAAAACAAACAAGAACCAACAACCATTTACTCTACCAATAGTTCGGCGATCGCATTGTCAAAGAACCATGTGTTCCAAAAGAGAACCAAGCACATATACTCAGGGTACCATTTCATAAGAGAATTGGTGAACAATAAAAATATTTGTTTAGAATTTTGCAGGTTTGAAGATAAGCTAGCAGACATCTTTACAAAACCATTGGCAAGGGATACAGTCCAGTATCTATGAACTTATTTAGGAGTGACAAGTTTTGCTCAATGAATTCTGTCATGCACAGAGCAAGGTCTAGCTCTAAAATATTTTGTAAAATTCTGTTTAACGATCCCCATCTACTCATAATTAAAGGGGAGTGTTGGAAATATTAATTACAAGCAGATCTGCATCACATCATGATTGACTCAATCAGAGTCTGTTGCCAGTCAATTAGTTAGGTTATGGAGTTCACGTCTCACCATATTTAAGCAGTCGAATTGGTTTTTTGAAGTCAAGATTTTAGGTAGAAATTAATTACAGTCTTTAATGTTAGTCGGTAGCTTCTAAGAGAAGAAAAATTTAGTCTTTGTATATGTAGAAGAAAAAAATTAGTCTTTGTAGAGAGAGAGAGAGAGAGAGGAGAATAGTCTCTAGGAGAAGAACAAAGTAAGAGGGAAAGGAGAAGAAGAAAAACTCTAAGAGTAGTTCGAGATCTCAAGCTCATGTTTTTGGAATGTGTTGAGAGCCCAAGCTCTGTAAAAGGTGAAACATCTAAGTAAATTTTCAAGTATGTAAATGCGACATAGTTTTATGGTTGAATGCATGTTTTATTTATGCCGTACATCTTCTCCAAAATTACTTGTGTGAGTGGTGCTTACATTTACGGTTTGTGAAAGATATAAAGAATCCACAAATATTCCACCGTGTAAAAGTTCAAGTTTTAACCTGAGAGTGCTGGACACAAGTCTTATTTAATATTTTGGTTATATGATATTATGAGCTTGTGGCAATAGTCTCTTGAGGTAAAAGTGCGTGAGGTTAAAAGTCTGTAAAAGGCGTGTCAACGAAAAGTGAAAGTTGATTCTTGTCGTAGTCAAGTGTGAAGACTAGTCTGTCGCAGTAAAAGTCCGTCACAGTAAAATACCGTCCCAGGTATTTCAATCGAATTTAACCTATTGAAGAAAAAATGGGGTTTCCCAAAGTTAGTGTGTCGCAACTCCAAAAGTAAAACAAATAAAAATTATTGCTATGCATTAACTCAAGTTGATCGTCGCATCTCTCCCCCCACTCTATTCACACCCCAGGAGAAAGAAAAAAAAGAAAAAAAAAACTAATTTATTCATTGCAGATATGATTCAGCTCAGAAATCCATTTTCTACCATCTTCGCAAACCGCAATGTCATTTGATTCAATGGTTATGTGCGCATTACATTCAATATGTACTAAATGTTGGCACCACATGCAACACCAGATTGGAGATGTCCCGAGGAATGGCCCACTATAATATTTTTTACCTTTACTTCATTTATCATATATAAATGAGAAAGAAAGAAGATATGTTCGTTCACATTTTAAAATATTCTTTAATGTATTTTCCTTATTGGCCTTCTATTGATGAATTTATAATTTAATGAAGCATAGGCTATATCTTAAATAATCAATCATCTTACGCATTTTGTCTACGTTTTAGAATTCATTGTGTTGTTAACTAATAAAATAGTGATGTTATTGAGGCAAATTACAATAGGAGAATGAAAATTGGTACCATCCAAATTCGTATTTCAAATCAATCAACGACAAATTTGTTGGGAACTAGGAAATGTTACCTTATGGGGCTTGCAAAGTGACGATTAAGTTAAATGTTCAAATAGATTACTAATTGTATTCATGGATAATATTTATTTCTTTTATTTTGCTAAGTTATATGATTATTATGATTTTTATGACTTTTAAGACTTTATAAACTTTGTTTTTGTTTTTTTAAATATCGGTTTTTATTTGAGATTTGGAGTGGATTAAGATCTATGCTTTTTCATTTACTAATGAGGATGAGATAAGTGTAATTGATAACATAGCCATGAGGTGTAGAGCAATTGGCTTCTGTGGGGTTTGGTCCTCATTAGGTCACATATTCAAACCTCATGGTGGTGGCCGTACTCTCGTTGTATCCTACCTGATACGAAGGTTGGCCTCGATTCATGAGTTTGGTGTCCACGTGGTGCAGTTCGCTGGGCGGCATGGAGAGTTCTCATGGTTGAAAAAAAAAAGTGTAAGTGATAACATGTAGCTAGTCAGGGGTACCTCACGGTTAAACCTATTTAACTAGAAGAATATTAAGAATAAAAAATATTTCTCAACCATTTAATTCCTATGGCCTTGATCAAACAACAAACTATGTGGATGTACTACTTTAAACACCACAACATAACCATCCAAAATAAATTACAATTTAAGAAATTAATCATTCATTCTTCGAATATTATCTACATTCAATAAAACCATCATACTCACATTAAAAATTATTTTTTATTAAATTATAATAAAAATAATAATAAAATAGTACTATAAAGCTATCATATTTATATTAAAAAATGATTTTATATTAAATTATAACCAAAATAATAATAAAATAGTACTATAAAAATATTATCACCTTTTATATTAAATTATAATGAAAATAATAATAAAATAATACAATAAAAATTATTATCAACAACATTTACACATTGTATAAATGATAAATCCAATCTCTTTTGTTGCTTTGTGGACTTTAGAAAGGCTTTCGATACGGTACCTAGAAGTAACCTATGGAATAGATTAGAAAAGCTAAAGGCTCCTTTCGAGTTGAGAGACGCCGCTATAAGGTTATACGAGAATGCCATTTCCAAGTTTAAGACCAACGAGGGGTGGTCGAAAGATATTAAGTGTAATATTGGAGTTAAACAAGGTTTCCCCCTCTCCCCCACCCTTTTTGGCATTTACATAGATACGCTAGAAGGTTCTTTAGAGGAAGCAGGTTGTGCTGGCACGATTTTAGCTGGAATAGTCATCATCCTTCTTCTCTATGCTGCCGATACTGTTCTTTTGGCAAGGTGTCCATCTGGTCTTGATAAGCAACTAAGACTTCTAAAGGATTTTTGTTCTACCATGGGAATGGCTATTAACAGTGGAAAAACAAAAATTATGATTATCAAACCCAAGAAGGACACTTACGCTAATTTTGTGTATGACAATAACAACTTAGAGGAAGTGTCTTCTTACAAATACCTAGGAATTGATATTCATCACAAGCTTAACTAAAACTATAGCATTAAGAAAATGGTTAATGGAGGGTGGAAAGCTTTTTTTGGTCTTGAGAATAATTGTAAAGCAACAAACCTAGTGATGTGGGATAAAAAGAAGCTCCTATTTGAAACTTTAGTCACTCCTGTTATCTTGTATGGGTGTGAGGTTTGGGGTCGCAGCATCTCTAGAGAATCCTGGAGAAAGATTGAGCAAATCCAGAAGTGTTTTATAATGTATAACCACAAAATTAAAAACAATACACCCTACCCTATTCTCCTTATAGAAGTGGGTCTTCTCCCTATCGAGAGCCTAGCTATGGCTAGGCTCCTGTTGTACAAGCAAAAAATCAATAACATGGGAGACCATAGACTTCCTAAGCTAGCTTTAAATTCCAGCTAAAACCACCTAAGGCTGAAGCGAGGTTGGTATAAAGATACCAAAACTTGGTTAAACTGTTGGGAGATCAACAAAATGTGGTGTGAGAAAGATTTAGAGAATAAATGAAAACTAAGATATTATAAGGAGGTCATCAACCCTATTCTGGAAGATCAAAAGTATCTCTCGGTTTTAACTAGTTCAAGAAAGAAAATTAATGAAGCCAAGATAAGAATGAACTCTCATAAGCTGCAAAGTGAAACTGGTCGTTGGGCAGTCCCTAAAACACCTTGGGTGGAAAGGATCTTCCATCTCTGTGAGAATATAAACATTGAGGATGAAAAACACTTCCTCATAGAAAGCCCTGCGTACACCCACATTAGATCTCAGTTTCATAATATGTGTTGCAATTCCAACTTTCCTAGCCTTCTAACTTGTCAAAATTATTGCGAGCTTGAGACGCTCCTCTCCAAGCTCTTTGAGCATAGAAATAAGATTTTAAAACAAACTAAATTATTAGTTTCTTTGGGTCCCATAGACCAAAGTTTAGTCTGAGAAGAGGTTAACCATCATCATATTAATTTTATATAAAATATAAAAATTATAGCAAATAAAAATAATTAGATATTAATATAATATAGGTATAAAAAAATTATAAAAAATTATGTCACTATCTGGATAGGAAAACAATCTATACTTTTAAGTACCGAAATTACATTCAATAAACATAAAATAAAAATATTATTATTATTTACTTAATTAAAAATATTATTATAATACAAATATAATTTTTTTAATAATATTCAAAATTAACATGTTTTATATATATTTATAAAATAACTAAAAAATTAATATAATAAAAATAAATATTTTAATAATAATTAAAAGTTACATTTTATATAAATATGAAATTCAAGTTAAAAGAGACTCCAATGAAATTAAATACATTTTGAATAATTACAAAAATTAATCTATCTCATGAATTTAGAATTATAATAGATTTACGCTAATATTCTATACTTATCAATCAGGAATTTAGAATTATAATAGATTTACGCTAATATTCTATACTTATCAATCAGAATTTCTGAATTCCTGCCATAACTAAATACATCGAACTTCAAGAATTTTGTGAAAACAATGAACTTCGTGAATCGTAACCTTAAAAAAGTCAACTTTCTCAGATAAGCACTCGAAAATTGTGCTACCAAAAAAAACATGTTCCATTTAATTATTAATGGAGAAGAAACTGTAGTTATATAATAATGGCGTGTCAAGAACGGACGGTTGAAAGGCATCAAACCGATAACTATGGCATCGGGATATTAATATTGGATTGACGGAGGATGTTGTCCAACCAATCAACAAACCACTGTAATGATTTTTAGTGTAATGAAGAAGAATACTGTACTTGTGATCATTTTTAGTGTAGTGAAGGAGAATGCTGCTGTGATGATTTTGGTACTCAATCATTTTTACTCCTCAAATTCACTTTCCTGCATCCAATTGGAAGAATGCTGTAAGCTGTGGCGATGATTTCTACCCAAATCATTTTCATGCAGCCAGTTTTACCCAATTGGACCTGCATCTATTTTTTTTCCTCAAAATTATGACATGTCTCCTTGAGTTTGACAATCCTGTAGGAAGAATTCCGGTTGTTTAAAGATAATCGGATAATTTTAGGAGTGAGCTAAACTTTGACCATTTCTACCATTTTTTCAGTCAATTTTTTTATCAAAATTTGTAAGAATGGTTGAAATTACAGTTTCAGTTTGTTCAAATTATATAATGGGGTGTTTTGGGATTATCTCGGTATTAAGAATCTATTTTTTAATCAAAATTACAATTTAAACAATCAAAATTGCAATTTGAGCAACCATCAAAATCTTAATTTGAGCAAAAGTTCCCTCTGACAAATTTAGCCAACAAAAATATAAATGATTTATAAAGTTTAGCTATGTTGCAAAAATTGGCTCTCGTTCTGAACGGTTTGGGGCTAGAATCACGAAGAATTGTTCTGCCAGAAGAAGCCGGGGAAAAAAGGCAATCTGTATATGAATAATTACATGGGCCAGTGACTAGATTACTTCATGTTCACGCTGTATCATCCAATGAGTGCAGAACAAAGTCATAATAAGCTTGTACAATCATTGAACCAACAAAGGTGGCAGATCATGATAAGCGTATAAGGGAAGGAAGCGGCCCTTGCACGCCAGCCATCCCAATCGATCACAACACCTAACTTGGAATTGCAGCGAAGACAATGCATTTGCAAGTGACAAAAAGAAAAGCAAAAAAACAGTACAATAATTAGAGTAACAGTGCGAGAATGATATTACTGATTGCTACGATGGAATCCATCCCATCCAAGTGTCGTCACGTATCGCCGACCGAATATTTGTGGACCATTATAATTGCAATAGATTATGCCATTATCTCCGGACCAAAGACCCAGCTGCTGCCTCTAATTGTTGGAATCATGAGGACTGTAATGAAATCACTATAATAATTGCCCAGAATGATTTCTTTGAGACTGTCCAGGCTTTTGAAGCTTCCTACTTTGTTCAGAATTGCAATAACTTCCCAAGATAAGACGTGAGGAGGTGTGAGCAGGCTATGCAATTCCAGTCATTGCCCCAAGAAAAAGAAAAGGATGGAGGATAGTACTGACCTGAGCCTGAAACTGCGATGTGCAGATGAAACTGTTTCGTTTATTAATCCATATATGCAGGCCCGCCGGTTTTCTGACCGCACTCTCTCTGTAGCAGCTGAACATACAGGTAATGAATTAATCCTTTCGAGATGAAATCATGCTTGTTTGTTTATATTTTGTTTTCGATTTCATCACAAAGCTCTATAATGATAATATTACTGCGAAACACATTTGAAATGAATTTACACGTTATAGGAGTAAGCTAATACATGGTTAAACTCCTTTTGCTTATCTGAAATTGTAAAAAGAATATGATAAAATAGAGTTTTATTTGATTAGCACGAGCTTTGAATATGGAATTTTGTTCACAAATTTGTAGATTTTTAGATAAGGGTGAATGGTAATGATAATATGGAGTTTTATTTGAATAGTACGAGCTTTGAATATTGAATTTTGTTCACAATTTTGTAGAGTTTTAGGTAAGGGTGAATGGTAATGAATTTTATATCTTTGGAAATGAGTGAATGGTAATGGATTTTATTAAAAGAGATAGTTCTCTTTGATTAATGAGAAATTTCTTACTAAAACCAACTAGTGAAATTTTTCTTACATCAACGAAAACCATAAACTTCATCTCCAATAAAGTTAGATGAAGATCTGTACTTGGTTACAGCAGATAATTCTTCTGTTATTCAGTTACAAGAACTTTTCGATCCGTTTCATCTTTTGATCCAAGCTTCATCTCCAATAAAGTTAGATGAGGATCTGTGCTTGTCCTAGGTTACAGCAGAAAATTCTTCTGTTATTCATCTAAATTAGCAGTATATACACCCTAGCATATATTCAAGTTGAGCACATACTCTTCCTCAAAAAGCAGAAGCTTTCTGATCCAAATTAGCAGTATATACACCCTAGCATATATTCAAGTTGAGCACATACTCTTCCTCAAAGAGTACAAGATTTTAGCTTCTGATCCAAATGAGCAGTATATACTCCCTAGCATATATTCAAGTTGAGCACATACTCTTCCTCAAAGAGCAGAAGCTTTCTGATCCAAATTAGCAGTATATACACCCTAGCATATATTATTCAAGTTGAGCACATACTCTTTTTCAAAGAGTAGAAGGTTTCAGCTTCTTATCCAAATTAGCAGTATATACACCCTAGCATATATTCAAGTTGAACACATACTCTTCCTCAAAGAGCAAAAGCTTTCTGATCCAAATTAGCAGTATATACACCCTGGCATATATTCATGTTGGGCACATACTCTTCCTCAAAGAGTAAAAGATTTCAGCTTCTGATCCAAATTAGCTGTAAATACAACCTAGCATATATTCAAGTTGAGCACATAGTATTCCTCAAAGAATTGAAGATTTTTTTCCTATTCTTTATTGGCTATCCTGCATTTCTAATTAGTTGTTAAATAGTGAACTCTTATTGGCTATCTTGCATTTCTAATTAGTTGTTGAATAGTGAACATTATGGCTGGATTCTATGGAAGCTTTGTAATGGTATGACTCTGAGATGCTTTCAAACTGAACTGATGTATACATTCTACAAATAAAATTACAGCTTTATGGATGAATGCAAATTACCTATTTTATTTTGCTAATAGTTTTAATTGATTGTTTAAGTGAACCAGACTTTTTGAATTTTTTTAAGCATTCCAAGTCTTTACCTTTTCCATCCCCACCTAGATATATATAATCAACTTATAAAGTCACTTCCTTTCTTAAAGATTTTGATAACAGAGCTCAAGCTACATAGCAGGCAATATTCCTTATCTGATCACTTATTTTTTAAATAGAGAAAGCTATATAGCAGGCAATGTAAACCCAGTGCTGAATTTTGAAAAGATAAAGTATTTCGGCCAACGAAATTTGGAATGTTTATATATAATAAGATTTCCGCCCATTCAAGACATTTTGACCTAAGATGGATCTGTTATGTATTCCATATAACAGCCCAGGATATGACAAATAATAATGGAGAAATACAGAAATTCATCCCTTCTTCCAGGTGTTTAATCCCTGCGAGCAGTGTGTTTGTGAAGAAAGAAATATCGGACATGGATGGAGTGAGTTCCAGAGCTCCAAGAGACGAATCGGACGACATGATAATTCCCGGGACGCCAAGGAAAAAACTCCGTCTGTCGAAGGATCAGTCAAGCCTCTTGGAAGAGAGCTTCAGAGAGCACTCTGCCCTCAGCCCAGTAATAATACATTCTCTCATCTTGCAATTTCTATTTTATTCCCTCACGCGTCTGCTAATTAACTCGCCATAGTTTACTCGTGACATTAATAGCGTAATTGGTTTATCGACGAAACTTGCAGAAGCATAAGTCCGCGTTAGCGAGCAAGTTAAATCTGCAACCGCGTCAAGTGGAAGTGTGGTTCCAGAACCGGAGAGCAAGGCAAGAATGAAAATTTGGGATATTTTATTCTCTTATTGATAGAATTACAGAGGCCATTATTATCAATCTCTTACTTTTCTCTGAGCAATCAACCTATTTATTGTGTGCAGAACAAAGTTGAAACGAAAGGAAGTGGAGTGCGATAATCTGAAACGTTCTTGCGAGAGCTTGAGGGAGGAGAACAGAAGACTGGAAAGAGAGGTGCAAGCGATGAGAGCCATGAAAATCGTGCAAGGTACAGGTGACGAGGATTTATGCGCGCAGTCGCCTTTGGCTGCTGCCACCCTCACAATGTGTCCCTCGTGCGAGCGCCTTGCAACCAAGACCAGCACCAGCACCTCGCAGATCAAAACAAACCCATCTCGCCTGATGTCTCAATTTCCATATAATCAGTCTGCGGTTTGCTAGGGAGGATCTCTGCGCCTCGTCTCGTTCTTATAATTTTAATGGCATACCAATTTCGATTTTGCTTAATATAAGCTTGGCATTGTATATTATCGAAAAGGAAGAGTGTGGTCATGGGATAACTATGGAAATGCTTTAATTATTTAGACGAAATATAGTTTGTATAGTCAAGATTGTTACTTCATAGAACATGACCCATGGTACACCATGGTGATTGCCTCTACATTGTAAATATTATTTTGATGGTATTAATTTTTGAATTTGCAAATGCATTCATCAAAGCAAAACAATTAATGAGAGTACATTTATCAAAACAATTAGTATGACTATATATATATATAAATAAATATATATAAAACCTTGGATTTCTTATTATTATTTTTGAACTATATCACACTTCATTTCATTTTCATAAGGATTTCAATCCACTCTATATGTACTTATTATGGAACAATTCATATACTTTTTACATCTTCATTATAAAGCTTTTAAGTCTTTCTTTTTATTAGACAAATATTTTCAACATTTTCATGTACTTAAGTAAGAAGAAGATCCAACAACATGAAACTATTGTGATTAATTCAATCTCATCAACTAGATGAATTAGAAGATAGACATACAAATCCATGGTACTCATGAGAGATTCATTTCAAAGATTAAAAAAAAAATCTTAGATATGTATTAACACCATTGTGGAATGGTAGCCATGCAAATCTCCTTTAAAATAATCCAATGCATAACAAAAAAATAATTTAGATATGGCATATCATTGATAAAGTCAAACAAAAGATAATAAAACTACAAAATAAAATGCATAAAATTCATTAGTATAAAACTATGAGTTCATATCATACAACCTACATAACATACAAATAAATATATATAATTAACATATATACCCTTAAAAGGTTTATATGGTCATGATTTCAACTCTAAAATACCACCTTAAAATACCAATAAGGTCTATCCTCTTGGCTACTTTCTTTTCTTGCCTAATTTTTCTTTTTACTTTTTACTGAGGGAAATATCTCCTAGTTTTCTTTAATGGTGTACACATCTCCATAAAAAAAAAATTTAATGTGCGTATGAGATGTGGTAAGTGGGAAGTTTTAAGATGCCCTCCAATATGGAATTCTATAAAATACAAATTTCATTTTCATTCCAATAGGATATTTATCCATATATGTGCTAAAGAATTCAAGATCATTCAATGTTGGTTCCTCATTTCTATAAAATTTTCTTCTTTGTTCAAATGCCTTAAGCTAGTATTTTGGTGTCACTATTTAAGCTCTTTTCTCTAGGGTTTAGCATTGAAGTTAATTAATGATATTCTATGACTTTCGTATTAAGGGAGGAATACCCTCGAGTAATCATATATCAAAATTTGTAGCACTAAATGGAAAAAAACCCCTAGAGGAGTTGTTTTTAGAGTTTTTTTGTGTTACAAGATTGGGAAAAATTATGAAAATGCTCTCTAGTAAGACCTCTACCATTAATAATAGAGGTTTTTGTAGAGAATGTAATGAATGTTCATTATAACTAAAAAACGTGAATTGGTTGAAGTTATAGTGGAGGATTTTTATTGGTGTACATATATGGCCAATATGCAATAGTGATGGTTATCCCTATTAACACATCACTGCACTTTTATATCTCATATGCCTTGGTGCACATTGTCTATAAAAATCTACCCGATGCATATTGTGTATATATGTGAATTGGTACCTATATTACCATACATGTTGATGTTCCTAATAAAATTGATGGTCATTGTGATGACAAGTACGTTGTTTTTATCTTTGAAAAAGATGATGGATTAAATCACCCAGGCTAGCAACGCGATTTTGGAGAGATAGGGTTTTTGAAGAGGCGGTGTAATGGCTAAGGCGGGGGTTTATCCTCATAAGGAGGCTTGTTTTGTGCAGTCAGATGGAGACTATAAAGGGGGGTGTTCCACCTTCCCCTCGGGATCAGGGGCAATAATGACCAAACCAGGAACAAAAAGGAGTGGGGCAGGGATGGAAGGAGGAGGTTTGAGGTAGGGAGGAGGGGAGAATTCCTCTAATGACAATGGAGAGGGAGATGGAAAAGGTAGATGCATCCCAAAATTGATCCAGAAACCATCCTTATTCATCATATTGGAAAAGATCAGGGGTTATATTGACTATATGAAGGAGTGTTCCCTAAGCGACAAGTTCCTTGCGGTTTGGATGAATGAAAGGGATTTGATTAATTGGTTCCACAAGATGTGGAAGCCCATAGGCCACTACAATCTCCATTTGGGGTCCAAAGGTTTCTTCATGATAGTGTTTTTCTATATGGAAGATCGAGACAAGATTTTTGAGGGTGGGCCATATTTATTTTTCTTAGCAAGTCTCTTCCTAACACCAGAGAGAGAGAGAGAGAGAGAGAGAGAGAGAGAGAGAGAGAGATTCAATCCAGATTATGAGGATCTAAAGAAATTGCCCATTTGGATAAGATTGTACTCTTTTCATAGTGAATAATGGGAAGCAAAAATCCTAGAAGATATTAGTAATTCCGTTGGAGAATTTGTTAAAATATCGAAGCAGACAAAACAATCCTGATACACTTATTATGCTAGGATATGCATTTATATGGACATCTTGAAAGATATGCTAAAGGTAATCATTCTTACATGGGATATTGAAGACTGGGTTCAACCACTATACTATGAACACATATGTTTAGATGCAAGTTATGCCATGAGCATGGCCTTCTGTTTAGTGAATGACTTAGGAATACTACAATGGCACCTGAAAAATAGAAGGTGGAGGTGGATAATGAGGGATCTAACGAGGTACCTCAGCACCAAAAATATGGAGCCATAGGAGGAAGAGGTGGGTGTATCCAAAAAACACTTCTCTCCAGCATCTTTGATCCTTTGAACAAAATCCTGGAGTATGGAGTAGAATCTGAGGAGATAGTGGAGTCTGAATGACGAGGGGAGTCATCAAGAGTGTTAGAGGAGGGGTAGACCGGGAATCACACATTGGTAGATTAATGAGATACTGAAAATGGATATGTGGAAATGATGGGATAAGAAGAGGATGTGGAGCTGAGGGAGATAAACCTAAATGAAATAGAATAGACCCTCTCATACAAAAATGAGGGATATGTCTCTACCCAACAAATTCAACTTCTTCAGGAAACCGTCCTCAATTCTGGCAAGTCTAAGGCCCTTGGGATTGCGGGGGGTAAGATAAAGGAAAACAAGAGGAAATCCAAAGAGAGGTCAGAGAAAAGGGGAAGGAGAAGCGATAGGCAGTGAATAACAGAGGTGTGTGCAATGCTTGTGGATCCAAGGAAGTACCCAATGAGCAAGGCTTCTCTCAAAAAGTTGTCCCAATGAAGATGCTATCCTGGAATATCAACAAAGCTTGTATCCCCCAACATATTAGGATGCTAAGCAATCAAATCAAGAGGGATAATCTAGTGGTGTCCTTTATTTAGGAAACTAATTTTTTTATATAAGGGATGATAGATAAAGAGAGGATGGCTTGGAAGGGAAGTGAGGTGGAAGTTGTGCTAGAAATAGTTTTGGTGGAAGGTATCACCACCTTATGATATCCAGAGGTAATACGATTGTCTAACTTTGTGGAAACTCTGATATTCATAATATGCTGGAAATGGTGCTTGAAGGGGTTTTGACCAATGTGTATGGACCTCAAGCCCATGCCTAGAAGGTTAGTTTCCTTCATTGTTTGGTGGCCCTCCATGAGTGGGTGGATGGTAAGCACTATATTATAGGAGTAGATTTTAATATGATCACCTCCCTGGGGGGGGATAATGGAGGATGAAGATTATTGGATCCCTATAATGAAGATTTTATATTCCTAATTGAAGACATCCATATAGTGTATATGGAAACCAATAATCACATGTTCACATGGAACAATAGACAAGGTGGGGTGAGGAACATGGCCTCTTGACTTGACAATTTTTTGATCTCTAAGTTCATCCTTACAAATAGGGGGGGAACCAAACTTGGGTTCTTCAGGATGCATGATCATATCATTGGTCGATTAGCTTGTCTTGGGTTCAAGAGGGGAGAATTGGAGATTCCCATTTAGATTTGAATTATTCTGGCTATCTCATCCATATTTTGAAGAAACTATTTAAAAATGGTGGGAGGAAGAGGAGGGGCAAAGGGGATTCTTTATGTACCAATTCCAGCAGAAACTCAAGCCGATCAAATAAAGACTATGAATTTGGAACAAGAAGGTCTTTGGAAATATTTTTGAAGACTAGCTCTGGTTGGAACTATAATTGGAATATATCTAGATAAAAGGAGTGAAGGAAGGATTTGATGAAGCATTATGTATTGAGGAAATATAAGTCATGGAACAAGTAGCGAGTAAAGAGGCACAATATGAAATGATATGGGAAAAAAATTAAGGAATACATGGTTGAACGAGGGGGAGTAAAATACTGCTAATTTCTTTCTCTATTTGACAATCTAACATCACCAACGAAATGGGATCTCGTATTTGAAAGCTGGAAGCATAGTGTGATTGGAGGAAAGAAGTGGTATCGAAGAATAATTGGTTTGGTATTACAATAATATCATGGAGGAGCCATTCCAATATAGATCTAGATACATAGAAATGATTAATCAACATATTCCATCTCTGGTGACCCAAGACCAGAATGACTTGTTAATGCAGCCGATTTCCTTGAGGGAAGTTGAAGAGGACTGTTGGAGTTTATCCCTTCGATCTAGGTTTAGACCTTATTTGTACGAAAACAAAGACAAAGATATCAGCTCGACAGAGAAAGGCTTAGTTGGCAGAACCTAAGATGCAGATACAGTCTCACTTGAGATATCTCTTTTGGGAAACTGCTAGAACTGGGATTCTCCAGTTGGGCGAGGATTTCTCCTCTCACAACACCTTACCAACTCGCTCGACCGAATTTAGTGTTTATATTACTTATACTTCTTATGCATATTCAATATATTAAACTACTTATCTGTCGATAGAGATTACAACAATTAATGTAATTCCTTATTAGTGACTTCGACTAGTAATAGTGTGACTCATGCATACAACCATTCATCCATAAGCAAATACATATACAGATACTCACAACATACATTCATTAGACATAAACACATACATCAAGTACACATCAACACAATATTTAATGTGGAAACCTATCCGAGAAAAACCACAAAGATGCTCTTCATCTGGCATGAGAAATATATGGCACCTTTCATTTGTGTACTCAACTTGAAGAATTTGTTCTAGATCTTTTATACTCTATACAGACTTATCCCTCCTCTCATCCTATTTTGGTCTCAGGTCTCTAAAATTTCTCTCCTTTAGCCTACTATTGATCCGCACACAACCTGGATCAAATCCCTCTTCTCTACAACTCTACAAATCTTTGACTCTTCTTACATACACAAAACAACTAACAAGGTGAGTAACTGCTATAAGCGAAGGAACCAACTGACCAGGAAGTAACCCACGCATAGCTTGGGTTCTTTCTTTTATAGACTACTACATGTCGTATTCAACCGACTTCATTATGTTAGCTGACAGACTGTCATTCCTATTCTAGTTACACTTGTTAGTAGGCACTATCGACCCATAATACAAAACATGCTTTATTATCTAAAGCATGTGTGACTCTTAGCCGAATTCTCACCCATAATCTATCAAGCTATCTGTTTTAGCCACTGGACACCTTCTATCGTGGTTCCTTTCGTCATGGCTACTTCTTGTTGTAGCTTTCCTTTCTTTTGCAGCTTCCTCTTTAGCTTCTTCTTATTTTGTGTCTTTTTCTCTTCATCTACTTCTTCTGTCGTGTATTTTTATTCCTCAACTACTTCCATCGCAACTACTCCTCCCTATGAAGCTTCTTCTTTCATTGCATATTCTTTCTTCCTGTGACCAAACTTCTCACTTTTCCTTGCAGAATTCTACCTGAATTCTTCCTATCTTCTCATAGGGCCAACATGCCCCCAACACTTACCTATGGTTCATCCCAAGACACGCTAATCAAAAGTTCCTGTTACTATGACCTCGCCTTGAAAATATTGGAAATTTTTCATTGTCTATTATGTCTCCCATTGCACCTTTTCTTCTTCCTTATGTAAATTTTCCACAAGGTCGGAACTGATGTGTTTTGATGTCATAAGTCCCATAGAATGTACTGCTTGTTGCACTTTTTGATGTATAAACTAAATGATTCTTGTAACCCTTTTAGATTTGTCCTGCAACTCTGCAAATTTATTAGTTCTCTATTGTTGTTGAGTTTGCAGCACTGCGATTTGCTGTTGCAATTTCTTCATTTCAGTAGCCTTAGCCATTTTCTCAGCTAAGAGAAATTTCTTCATTTCATTCTTCATTTGATTTTCCTCCGTCTCAGCAGTGTGCAACTACTCTGCTACTTTGTCAAAATCAGCATCATCAATCAATGGTTCCCAAGTCTATGAAACATCGTCGACATCCTTGGCACATAGTGCCTCTAATTCTTCTATCTTCTTTGTAGCCTCTCTCCCTACTTTTCTTCTTTATTTGAACACCTCTCGGGGTGTACTTGGTTTCAATTATGATTCTAACTCCACAAACATTTTGCGAAGGTCCTCTGTGATCTTGCCAAGTTGAATGACCTTAGCCTCTGGAAACATTTCCTCTGCTATTCCTTCATCTACAAAATTACTACAAGTAAGTGCTACAACATTGTCGACCCTATTCCCATCCTCCTCCCACGTTTTGGATTTCTGATCAGTTTCCTTAAATGTTTTCTTTATTTTACTAACATTCTTATTCGACACTTTCACCTGCTTAATAAATGTGTCTTCCCTAACCTTTATTTTCACGACTGTAACATTCTGCATTGTGTATTCTTCATATAGAGGCATATGTGAAAAATCTATCGTAACATGGACCAATTTCTTGGCCATCGTATTCAATTATTTCATCCCCAAGTTGAGTGCCTCTCCCACCAGTTGAGTCTTTATTGGTGGAATTGGGATCAACACATCACTTGGTTGCTCTTCTAATGTACCAGCTATGTCCTACATGACTGTCACCTGAGGTTTATAGTCAACTGTGACTCTTACTTCTTTCATGGCTTTGCAGAGTGTTTGTAGTAGATCCATAATACTACCTGTGATATCGTCCTAGTGCTCTTATTATTTCTTTAGGGTTTGTGTCAAGAATTCTACCATAACTTTGGTCAAAAGTGTAAACTATTCATCATCGAGGCTGAAAGTGCCTGCTATTTTACTAGCCTTCCTGTTCTTGCACCTTGTCTGATCCTGCTCTGTCTTGGTGTGCTTTCTCTTCTCTCGTACTTCTGGATATGTAGGGGTTGTATTTAAACCATTCTGGGGAAAGTTGGGATCTTGTGTTTTTGGTGGTGGGTCACCCCCTGTTCTTAATCCCTTTGCGGCGGTGGATCGTCCTGTTGTTGGTATTCTTCTTCTGTTGATAACTGGTCGTCAGTGATAGGGACTCACCATTCCTCCGACCAATATTGAGTAATGGGATCAAGTTCTTCTTTAGGAAACAAAACACTAGTGGAAAATGAGAGATTAGTGACAAAAAAAATTGACCAAAATCCACATATCAATGACCACTTTTGGTTTCGTGATTGCTGGTGGCTAATTTACAGGCTTTTATTACGCGACCAAAATTGGTCATCTTTATTTTGGTCATTTATAGCTTGTCAGTTGGTCATTAATTTGGTGATATATTTGAATCAATGACCAAATGTATGACCACATTTATGACCAAATTAATGACCACATGAAAAACTAGAATATGACCAAATTTGGTCGCATAATAAAACACCGTAAATTAGCCACAAAAGCTGCTTTTTGGTCATTGATATGTGGATTTTGGTCATTGTTTTTTTATTTATGTCTCATTGTTTGGTCACGTATCTCTTAATTTTTGGTCATTTTATATGCGAATTTTGGTCATTAATCTCATTTATTGGTCACTAATTTTGTCATTTTTAGTCGTTTTATGTGTGGTTATTATATTTTAGAAGTTTTAATGGTGTCGATTATTAATCAATATAAATTTTTAATATGATATTATGTTTATATTAAAAAATGAATAATACATTAATTATCATCATCTAATACACATGTGAATTATGCAATGTCACATTAATTAGTTAATTACAACACCTATAAATAATATAATGTACAACCATATAGGTTTTAAACCTGCACAAATTATATTATATATATGAAATGTCGAGTATTACAATAAATATGAGTTTTCTTAAAAACTATCTCCATATAAATTTACATGAAAATCATCTAATACATTGATGGGTTTTCAAATATTACAATGGCTAAACCATCCAACTTTTACTTGGCTTCTAAGCCATACTTAGATCCCACAATAACTTCAATTAACCCATACTTAGTAGCTTGAAAGCCTCAGCACCAAGCTCTTCATAATCAATGGCAAAGCCTCAGCAACAGGCTCTTCATACTCAATGGCCCACTTAGTTAAGTTCACTTCTGCAAAATCCAATAAAAAAATCTCAGTAGAAAAAAAAGAATTGTAAAGCAGAAAAACAATGAAGCAAATTATTTATAATATTCAATAGCTAACAACAATAACCAAGTTCACGTAAAAAATAGGAAAATCTAATCTAACAAATTCAAATTAAGAATTCAAAACAATCAGGATTCAAAACACATTAATACAAGAGAAGAAACAATACATAAAAGATAGACAACTACCTTGGGGAAGAACATGAATTTTCCTAAAAATGATGGTTTCAGTATTTAACCCATTTGCATGAAATTACCAAATCTTTCCTTTCATTTAAGGGAAGAGTAGTTAATGAAAGAAATCAAATATTGTTGAGTATATTTCACTTTTTGACAAAGAAATCGATTTTCCATTGATAAACTTGGCTGAGATGGGCCTGCCTTTTAGAGCCATATTAATACACATGTTGGTGCACTCTTTGGTTCCATAATAACTGGGCTCATAGTAAGGAATCAATCCCACTGTTCATCATCAACTTGGCTCAAATCGAGAGAATTACAAAATGAAACTTGCTCACCTCAATAAGTTTGACATCCAAGCGTTCACCAACTTTTATAATCTGTTTTAAGTTAGAGCGAGTCAATACTTTATGTTATAGACACACAATCAACATAAATGGAGACCCTCAGATACTGCATCTAATCATATATATACAAAGATTTGACCTTAGATTACACTACTCACTTGCATGAATGATTAATTGGAATTTACGGGAAAGGAAAATATATACCGAATATTGGAAAGAATATGTGTTCAGATTGGAATCACATCCTCAAATCAAGATACAAATTTTGTGCTCAATTCACTAATATGCAAGAGCCCCCGCACACATTATTCAAATTCATATCATAAATAGTAACCCTAACATCTGGCATAAAAATTACGAATCATTGCACTTTTAGTTTCCACGTTCTTTAGACTAGCCATTACATTCTTTTATACTAATATAGTCATACTGATATGGAATATTTATATTTCAAAATAAAATATGGTGGCTTCCTAAAAATACTCAAGACATGCATTATTATGTATTTCAAAGCAAAAAGATATTGAACATAGAAGATGATAACATGAAGTAGGAAGCTTTGCTGCTGCTCCATGCAACTCCTCCAATCCTTTGAAAGATCCAAATGGCTTGGTGTTCAATAGATGGGCTTCTGTTGTTGAAAATAAAAGGATACACCCCCCATAACTCATAGAGTATAAAACGTTTTAGTGAAAACCTATTTAATTCTGGGTGCACAGTAGTGAATAGATGAGGTTGTTAGCTAAGCAGATATATGGAATAGTAAATAGGGTGGTCCATATCCTAACACACTATGTGTTGTCTCACAGACTTTAGTTTTTTGAGTTTGATATGTTCTCTTTAGTTCTTTTGTGCTCTGGTGTCAAGGTGTGGATTGTTTCTTATGTAAGTTGGTGAATAGATGAGGTTGGAAGCTGGGAACAGAAGGGAGGCATCACATAGAGTGGTCCAAATCCTAACAGAACACACACTTTCCCTTAGACTTTAGTTGTTTCCAAGCTTGATATCTCCATGTTTAGCTCCCTTTTATTCTGGAAACAAGGGATGGAGTGTTCTTAGCTAATGCTTATTCTTGAGACCTGAAGATTGTATTACTCCTTACACCATCAATGTAGATTTCTATTTTGGATTAACTCAATAATGGTCATCTTAGGAAGTTTTTTTTATTGAAGGTTGTCGATGCCAAGGATTTAAACTCAAAAGTTTATAGGAGATGGGTGTCTTGTTACAAAGGTTTTTCCCCTTTAGTGACTTGGGGTTCTCATACTTACCCCATGGTTCATCTCAATTTACAATTCATTTCATTTTTGACAATTTTTTTTTTTACACAGATCTATCATTAATCTTTTTAAAATAGATAAGAATTCATGAGAACATATTTATAAGTATTATAACATGCAATTCAGTTTTGCATTCTTCGTGTGCCAAAAGTCTAAAATACCTTTTGTATCTGTCTCAACTCTCCTCTGTTCCTTCTTATATGTTTGACAAAGCTTAGTCTTACATAAATAATAAGAAAGTAACCATGAAATACTTCCTCCCAGTTACCCTACTTTACAAGACGAAAGAGATCAGATGTACATTTTTTTCTAGCATTATTTATATTATAAATTTATAATATTTTGGCAAAACAATCACATTTTTCATTTTCCATTGAGTTACATGTCTACAGTCCCCGAGGTCTTCTTCTTTTGGTGACTGCACACAATATCACAATGTTATGCTTAGAATTGACAAGGTTTATATATTTATTCCATGTGAATTCAGAATCCCCAATAACAAACATTTTAATTAAGGATATTATAATTTGTTCTTTTATTATATATCGAAAGGCATTTCAACTTTTTCAAATACAAAACCAATTTCATGCTACACTGAAATCATGGCATGGAATTGGTTTTGTATTCAAAAAATTGAAGAGAGAGAGAGAGAGAGAGAGAGAGAGAGAGAGAGAGAGAGAGAGAGCTGTCAATGATCTATGTCCATCTTATTGATGGTTCTTTTGAAATATTAACTAATATAAAAGAAGAGCCAAGTAAAAGAAATTTCAAATGAGATATGTTGGTAAAAAGGATATTCCTCACGTCTAGGTACTATTTTAACAAAATCTCCAAATGCTTCAATGGATTTTACTTCACAGTTCCTGGAAACATATCATAACCAAGCAACACTAGATTCCTAATAAAATACAGATAAGAAGCAAACTTTCTAATATTCTAAGATTTGGTTACCACCTTCTCTGATGCTATGTATCTTCCAGATTCTAGGATTTAGTTTTAAAATCAATCTCATTGGAATGTAAAAATATAAGATAGTTCCTTGATTATCCATGTTTCAGGTCTTCAAACTCACTTTCTAGCTACTGTACAAAGAAGTTTCCAAGCACTTGTTTTGTTCTGGTTGTTGATAATGGCAATGTTTTATTTGAAAAAGTTGGAACACAATATCCCACAGGTAGGATATACACAAGAAAAAGCTAATTCCTTTTTGTGGGTATATTTTGTTTCTTGATACAAGTGCACATATATTCACAAGCAACACATACATGACAACAACCTAATCACTTCTCTGGAAAGTAGATATTCATTGTTGGTGCTGGGGATTATGTTTTATGATTCATTGGGTGTAGGAACCACTGGTGCCATGCTAGGGACACTGAGTTCTTTAAAAAGGTCATCCTGAGGCATATTCCCAAATGATGATCTCGAGGAACATTGCTGCACTACGGAAATTCCTTATGATGCTACAGAAACATCAACTCCTTCCAGTTGCTGCCTTGATAATGTTGCAGAAATGTTAACTCCTTCCAGTTACTGCCCTGATAAGCAGGTCATTGTCCCAATAAAAATGGAAACCTTCAAGTTATGCTTTCATATGAAGTCTGCTTATAGAGTGTACAAATGCAAGACATGTAGTCATTGTAGTGATGAGAATGATGACTTTGAAGATGAAACTACAAATTCAGAGAGACATTTTTCCTATGATTCCTTTCGGACAATTTCAAGCTCCTCTGGTCAGATTTCGGAGAAAAGGGATGACATAGGAATCTTATTTGAAAAGCAAAAAAAAATTAAATATGCTATATCACGATCATTTTCAATAAGAAAATAATCGCCCCTTGGATGACCCCTATTGAAAAGATCCATTACAGTGAACGAAATTCCTAGTCCTAGATCTTTAGACAAAGAAATGTTTGTGGTTGAGTGGACATTGCAACTACTAGATAGACGTTCAGTGATTGCAGAAGACCTTTCAAGGAAAACATATATCAGTCAAGAAGGTGGCAACAATGTGAGAGAAATTGAGGCTTTAAATCATATAATTCTAACATAGTTTATCCCTACAGAGAGTGTTCCTACTTCCACCCAAAATTATGATTCTCGAGTTGAAGAACATTCCTTGATCCATCGGTTACGACATGTCTATAAAAATAAAACCTGCAAATAGTTTACATACAAAGAATTAAAATATGAAACCTCTAGGTTCACATCAGGTATCATGTCTACTATTGTTATTTTCATTCAACCAGTTGTCCCTTTTTAACACTCGGTTTCCTGATTTGGGCAGAGCCCTCATCCTTTCCTTGTGCTATGTAGAGAATGTTATAGAAAAGGGAGGCTGGAGTAAAGTGTATGGACCGGTTCTTCCTGATGAGCAATTCGTGGCAGTCAAATCACTAAATTCTTCTGGAGAAGCATCGCAAGAAGTTCTTTTGGAAGTTGAAATTACTGCTAGCTTGCAGCACAATCACATTGTTTCATTAATTGGGTACTATGTTGAAGAGCAGAAGTCTTTTTTGATCTACAACTTGTTACTCAGAGGAAGTTTGGAAGAGAACCTCTATGGTATGTAACATACCAGTTCTTGTGCATTTAACATGTTATATCCTTGGAGATGTTTATCATTTTTTAGTGATAAGTTTTATTCATGGTTATGAAGAAATGTTTTTTTACAGGAGGAAAGGATAATCCATAAGTCCACTGGAAAGAAAGGAAGAAAGTGGCCATTGGAATTACTGAAGCGTTGAATTATTTGCATGATGGTTGTTCTCATCGTATCATCCATAGAGATGTGAAATCATCTAATATTTTTCTATATGAAGAATTTGAACCACAAGTATTGATATTTGTGAGAAAAATAAGTTCTCAAGCTTTATGGAATCATTTATATATTTTAGTTAGAGATGCTATAATATAATTTTCTATATCAGCAGTTTGGAGCCTCCTCTTTGGATAGGTCATTAAATTTGGATGCTCTATAAATAGTTGTCATATTTTGGGCTGTCCAAATGGGATTCAACAACATCTGCATATATAACATGTAGTGATATTGTAGGTACATTTGGGAAAGATACATTTCTATCTTTCCATCAACTCTTTCTTTTGGAAAAAATGTCAGTTATATGAACCACTGACCAGAACATTTCATAAAAGTAGCTTCTATTATCTCTCAGGTATTTGGCTCTAGAATATTTCATGTATGGAAAGGTTAATGAGGAGAAATACGTATATTACTTTGGAGTAGTTCTTATAGATCTAATAACTGGAAGAAAACCAATCAATAGAAACAATCCTAAGGGCCAAGAAATCCTGGTTATGTGGGTACGGTTCTAGTGTCTTTACTCGTTTTGTGTTTAATAATATTGGATTCCTTTGGTTTCTTTATCTTGGTTCAGAATCTTATCTATGAAAATTTCAAAATTTAGGCAAGGCCATTACTGGCAGTTGGCTTTGTTAAAGAACTTCCAAATCCAATTTTAGAAGATGCTTATGACATGAGTGAGATGAAGAGAATGGTCATTGGTGCAACATTTTTTCTAAGGCAGGCTTCTCATCTTCGACCACAAATGAGAGCAGTAATTACTCTTATTCTCTTTATTTGCATATATATGTTTAAGTTTCTTATCTTATGTCAAATTTGGTGTGTTGATGACTTTTCCTTTCCTGTTGGGAGTCAGTGCTAAAATTGTTTTCCACATAATAAGGAACAGTACACGAAATAGTGAGTTGATAGTCTTCTGACCTAGGGCCAAGGGTGTTTTGATATAGTGTTTAGGGTGCCATATATAAACATTTGGTCAGTGGTTTAATTTTTAGAATCATCATGCTTACACAGAATAGGCCTGAATGCTTTGTGAGTTGTAGCAAAATATACAAAGACTCGATTGCAATTAAGGACCTTAATTTGTAGAACCGCCATGCTTAACCATATCAGACCTTCTGAATGTTGTTGGTGGGATATAGAAAAATATACAAAACCCCAATTTCCAATAATGGCCTCCATTTATCATAGTTTTCTTTGTCTTTTGTTTTTGTAAAATGCATCTTATATTTCATTAATGGACAAAAGGGAATACATCATATCTCAGGCCAAAGCTTGAGTATGCAAATTACCCCTCCTAGCATACGCAAAAGATACAACATATCTTATTTGGATCTAATTTAATTAAGAGTAAATATCTTTTCTGGGGATACCTATCCTAGTTGAAATCTAGATTGCCAGATCTGAATTGAATGTTTTGATTTCCCCAATTGAAGCGGCCTAGCTTTGCATTAAAATTGCTTTGTCAAACTTTGAAATTGGATAAATGTTCATGGAATCACTTGAAATCATTTATTCCTGATTGTTTGTTTGTCACTTGTCATTACAGATTTTGAAATTACTACGAGGAGAAGGAGACGAGCTAAATTATTGGACCAAAAGGCAACTGGAAAATTCCAAAGACATAGATGAAGTGGTTAAGGATGAATATGCAGCAAATTTTGGGAGTTGTGACATCCAAACTCACCTAACACTTGCAATGATGTGGTATCAAATAGCACACCAGGTCAAAGTTTAGATCTTTCACATGCGAAAAAAACCTTGGAAGATTATTTGTATGGGTGTTACAACCGTTCAGCTAGCTTTGATTGATTTACATCATCTTCTCTGAACTTCATGATTTTTCTTACTCTCGTTGCTTTTGTGAAGGATTCTCTAGAGTATCCTAAAACTATGGATTCAAATTTAACCTGTATGGATGAGACTCACGAATATTCCCTTGCATTTTATGGAGAGGAGTCATGTCAAAGAGGAAATTTTCTTGTAAATTTATCAGAATATCGGCCTTTTGTGCAAGTTTCTTTTAAGATTGTTAAAAGAGACATCAACAAATTTAAAAATAGGGTTTTGACACGCAGACTTATGGCATATGGCCAAGATTTTGAACAATCATAAATTGGGTCTTGAGAAATGGTAAACAATGAAAACAATGTCTCAGTAAGTTTATATGCAAAGTGTCACTTTTTAGTAAATTAATTTGAAAAACCCAAGGAAAAGAAAACCTAAGGTAAATTAATTTTGTCTATTTTGTTTTGCTTCAACTAAGTAGACACTTTTAGGTGATCCTCTTATCAATAGTGGTCATGATATTACATTCTAGATGGCTTTGTTTCTCATATTCTACATCAGATGTATCTTGTGATCCTAGTTACAGGATTTGTGTTTTAATTTAAGAAAATGATTTTACAAACAAAAAAAGCATTTTTTTATTGGAGAAGTATCAAAAGAACAAATCAAACATCACTGCAATCATCAAATGCAAACATGCCTTGAAAAATATGCCTTAAGGAACATAATTTGTTTATAATTGCCATTAATTGCTGTGGGCTAGAGAAATATCTACCTCTGGTCCATTCATCTGCACCTCCATAAAACTATTGACCAAAAGATTGTCTATATATCCATTTCAGGGAAACATTGCAATTTTGTAAAGTACAAATTAATATGATATTGAGCATTCTTTTATTTAGTGAACGTGAACCCATCTCTGTCATGTTTGAAGCATAGTACAATATGAGTGTTATACTAGAAAAATATAAACCTATAAATCTAAAATATTTCTCCATTCTATTCTTGCAAATATAAAAGGAATAACCCTCATAATCCTGACTAGAGAGAAAAAGAAAAAGAAACATGAAATTTGTAAGAAGATTGGGTTACCATGCCACAAAGGCACCACTATGATTGCCAAGGAATGCATCCAGGTATTTCTTTGCGTGATCTTGTTTCTTTCCAATGAAAAGCAAGTAAAACAACATGATATTGCAATAAAAAGTTCAACCCCACTTATCAGCTCAACAGGCCTCATCCCCACTACTCTGATGGAAAAACAAAAATCATGGCTGGATGAAGGAAAGTACTGAAAGTAAAAGAGAAAGATAGATTATATTGCTTGTGAACATGATCTCCATCCTCTTAAATAATGGAGAATGGAAATCCCTAAATTACAGAACCTAAGATAAATCTAAGGCTGCAATTGTTTAAATTCGAAGCTTGTTGTTTGTGGAATTCCTTGTTTTGTTTATTAGAGAAAATTATGAAGGACATCGAAAGTTTCACAAAGGGTAAGTAAAATTCAAATTCAGTGACTTGGTATGTGTTCAAATCCCAGAAGTTCCGTAAACCAAAGCTAAATTTCCCATTCAAGTAGCTCTATTCCAGATAAAGTAACCTAGTGGGGAGTTTCTTAGCCAATGTAGATGTTCGCTTCATTCTTCTGAGGATTACGAGTAGAATGTAAGGCCATTCAATATAAATTGGTCCATTTTTGGGCTCATTTGTCAATTTCATGTAGTTAAAAGTACATGGTGATTTGGTTTCCATTCGGTGTTGGATACTTCGATCAATTAGATTGGGATCGGGTTTTGGTGCTTGCTTTGACCGACTATATCTACATTTCGTATTCTCTTTGAACCCAACCTTTTCACATTTCTAGTTGGTTCCCTATTTGGAGAGGTCCTTCAATGGTTCCTTTTGTGCCTAAAGATCAACGTTGGGGTAAATTTCTTGCGGTGTTCAGAATTTCATGCAATATCTTATGAATAATCTAAAACAAAACAAATTCTCCTTCAAAGTGGATCAAAGCCCACCAAAAATAAACCCATTTATTCAAATTCAATGACAATTTCCTATATCTAGAAGTGGATAATATATTTAACCCAAGCCTTAAAGCTGCACATTGCATAAGCACGAAAACCGACAGCAATAGAACAAAATGATACAAGTAAGGAATGAAACCATAAACCCACCGGTAAAACATCATCCGCGTAGCTTCCCATGAATACCGTGAGCTTCTGATTGACTTCCTCTTGCAAACATGCAACGCAATTTCTTGAAATGTTTATGGATAAGTTCCTCCCCCTTAGCGGATTAGAAGAGTCTTCCATGCTCTGTACCCCTACTCTTTCCCCATAATATCGATACAGATGCAAGATGATATCAAGATTGAAAATTTTGGCAATTATCCACCAGATTGGTTCCACCCAGAGTAACTAAGATTTTTGGTTTAAAAACAAATATATAAAGGTGGGAGTTGGGGGGATGGATATGCGAGAAACAACCCATCTTCCTCGACCATATCCTCCAGGAACAAACAATGCAAGGTTTACTTCTTTCTTTATGTTTTCTCTCCTGTTAATTCAGGATTTTATTAATATGGGTAGAAGGATACGCCTGACTTCTTAGTATTTGATGCTCATGAGCAATGGGGAGGGATCTTGATCGGAAAGGCAGGTGTTCAAAGATGGATTCAATCACTTATTAGGTGCAGAGGAGGGGTGCGACCTATGGATTCTGTATGGTTTTTATTCCGCATGTGGGGATAAATCCCATTGGAGGATCATATATGACCACTGAATGAACCCTTAGGTTGGATAACCTTCAAGAGCCAAATATCAGTGCGTCATTCACCTTCCCAAATCAATTTAAATGGAAATGAAAGCAAGAATACATGTATAAAATTAATATGAATAAGAGAAGGATCCAACTCAATGATGATAATCTAGTCTAGAAGTCCTAGGACATGTGCTAGAACATTGTGACAATAGCTAATTTGGTGTTACTAGATGAGCTATGACACATGGGGCAGTCTACATTTTACCATATTCTAACACTGCAGATGGATTCATGCAGTGTTAGAATTTAGTAAAATGTACAAATTCATTGTCAAATTTGTAATTTTTTCCATTGCCGGAGTGACAACAAAAAATGACCAAATAAATGACCAATTGTAATCTAGTCATTTGTAGTCTAGATATCCCGTGATCAAATTTGGTCATTTATCTTGGTCGTTTTTAGTTTGTTTTTCTCCCGTGACCAAAAGTGGTCATTTATCTTGGTCGGTTTTAGTTAGCTCACTTAGAATTACCAATTTTGGTCATTTATCCCTTTAAAAAAACTGCGGTGACCAAAAGTTTTGGTCTCTTGGTCACTAATCTCTCATTTTCCACTAGTGAAATCTAGGTTGCCAACCATTGATGTTGTGGATCTTTTCGTGGCTGCAACAAGATATGATGGGACCCAATTATAAACTTGATAATTTTTTGAAACCGTTGAATGGTTTCATCTCTGATTCTTACTTGCTTCTTAACTTGAGAGCGTAGGGACCCTCCATGCATAAAAAATTGAATAATGTTGTCTCACTTTTGGTCCTTCTTATCATTCTCGAACCAGATATTCTGGTATCAAGCTTCATGACACTACACTGGTATGTATACCCCTTGGTATTTTGTTGGTTCTGAGCATACAAAAAATGAAATCAAAATGAGTAGCCAAGAATAGTGGAATGTGATACCTTTTTTCTGAGACTCCTCATCATTTTATAATAGCTCATTCAATAAGTAATGGAACCAGTTCATTTGAAATCCCACGGCACATAACTATGTCACAACAATCGTTCCTGCAATGCACTGGTTTTGTCACATCGTTCGCACCAATTTCATAGATAAAACATTAGATTTGAACCGAACAATATGGTCATTGATAGAGATGATTAAAAATCCCATGTTATCTATGGAAAATTCATACTTATCCTTCATCTTGTTCTTCAGTATAGTGTCTTGGTCTTTCTTGAAAAACAATACTAGGTCTATGGTTGCAAATGGAATCCCTGTAATCGCTGCTATCAGCTTGACATCCAGAGAAATTTTCTATTGAGACATAGGTAGTTGGCATGGAATTATACTAGTGACTATTTGACACATCTATTCACTTCTATGCTTCGGCCAAAATGCGGCATATACAACAACGATAGTAAACCTATTTGGTCCAGTCCTCTTTCCCATTCCATTGGAACCAGTCGCTTTCGACTATCTGATGTATCTTTTATAACAGTCATGTAGTTCTTCATATCCAAATCACATTTCTTCCACATGTCATGATCAATAAAGATCAGCTTCTGAAGGTTTGGAAAAATGTTCTACGACACCCGAACTCTGTTCGGAACAATTGGTGCTATGATTGGGTATCTTGCAGTATTTATAACTCTAATTCTTGGCGCATCAAGTCATCCTAGTGGAACATATGGTGGCATCAATTTCACAGACCCTGCTTCTTCGTATTCATCCTCTAGTGGTGGTGCTCGTTCTTTTTTCTTTCGGCTACCAGAACATTTCCCCATTGTTGTACCGGATGGACCTAGTGGGTTTGGTCTCAACCTTACTGTAGAAATAAATGGAACTTTCTCAATTTGTTCTGTGACCTCGGCTTGGGGTGGAACATATGAAACAGTATATTCCATGATGGGTGTAGGGGATGTGGTCACGATATCATATTCTAGAACTGTTCTTGTGATGGAAATCGAAATGACCATGCTCTACGAACAACTTGCTTTGGCTCTTACAGTTGCAGACAACAATTTCTCTCTCAAATGTAGTAGGATGAACTAAGACTTTGGTGCAAATGGTGATAACATCTAGCTGTTCACTTTGGCGGTCCTCCACATGTGTGAGAAATGAATGGAAAGGTATCTGTCTTTTCTGTCAAATGGGTTGATCATTCGAATGTTCACTAGGAAACTTCTATGCATGTCACCACTTGCCTATCACATCAAGTGGTAGTTATTGTGCAAGAAATAAATACATGACCAAAAAGTACGCCACCAAAATATCTCATGATTTGAAATTAATTACGGCTTCCTTTGATTTAACTACAACCATATTTCATGTCTACGACTCCTTTTTAACTTGCGACAACATCTCTCTTCCAATGACCTGTATCCAACCTTCACCATTTTCCTTTTCTTGCAAAGAAAATGTTTTCTTCGCCATGATTTCCTTTCTTATGACAGACAAAGAGTCTGCAACAAATTTCCTTTCTCTGTGACATATTAGCAACCTGCAACGCTTTTTTCTTATTCTTGTGGCAACTTATACCCTCCGACCAAATAAAAAATTGTGAGAGGTTTTTCATTTTGTTTTTCTTTCTTTTCTCTCTTTTTTTTTCATTCGAACGAGTTGCGGCTATCCTGATAAGGATTTAGTATACTTCCATTCACCAATCCTTTGATATGTGTTCTTCCTAACTTCTGTAGTTTCATTTCACCTTCATCAGTAATCTTCGTTATAACATACGGTCCTAGCCAATGCGTTTTTAGCTTACCTAGATGCTTGCCAAAATTGCTATCATACAGAAGAACAAGTCCTCCTACTTGAAATTGCTTGTTATTGATGTGGATATCATGCCATACTTTATGTCATTCTTTATCAACTTTTTTATGGTACCATACGAAAAAATGATCTTATTCCAACTATATCAGCTGCGAAAATCATTTTGTGACAACACCAACATTTTTCATCTCCATGATCACAACAATTCTCAATATGGGTACAATATGTTCCATCGACATCACAACTTCTTTTCCATACACCAAGTGAAATGGAGTTTGTCCTATCAACTTCTTACAGGTCGTGTGGTGTTCCCATAATAATGTGGAAATTTTCTAATCCCAATCATCTCATTGGACATTGCAAATCTTTGTCAATGCATTTTCCATAATTTTGTTGAATGCTTCAACAACACCATTCACTTGAGGGTGATATGGCATTGTCTTTCTATACTGGATCTGGAATTTTTGTTTCAGTTCCTTAATCAATTGATTGACAAAATGCATACCTTGGTATCTTATCAAAATTTTTGGGCATCCAAATCTGGTGACAACATTTTCAAACAGAAACTTTGCATCAGTCGCAATAGTACAATCTTTTATTAGTGCTTGTTTATCCCATTTGCCCAGGTAGTCAGTCACAATAATTATATATCTTGCACCAGTTTGCTTCCCTATTGGACTAATAGGGCCCACAAAATCAACAACCCATTTGTCAAATTCTTGTATATTTATTTTAGGTACTAATGACATTTCATCTCATCGTGACAACTTTCTAGTTCTTTGACAGACATCATAGCTACGACAATATTATTGAGTATCGAAATGCATGGTTGGCCACCACAATACTTTTTGAAATATCTTTCGTACCGTAGCTATTCCAGCAAAATGGACTCCTGCGACACCAACATGTGATTCATTTAATATCATAGACTGCTCATGTTTTAAGACATAGTGGCGAAGAATCTCATCAGGGCCCATTTTATATAATTGTCCAACAATCAACTGGAAATATGCAGCACACAACTAACTATTTATTTTGTGCAGTAGTAAATTCAGCTGGTGCATAGCCTGTACTAAAAATTTGCATGATGTCTTTGTAGTGATCATCAAACATTGTTATCTCAAAGAGCTACCCATTAGGGATACTATCATCGAGGTTACCAGGTTCGTCGCCACTTTCAATCCTTGACATATGGTTTGGTCCTGAATTTAGTCGATCGGGTTTAACAATAACTTCAAAATCAAATTCCTAGAAAAGGAGAAGCCACCGATAGATATTCCCCCCAAACACTGTCTTATTCACAAGGGATTTTAGTGTTGAATGATCTGTGTAAATTTTGAAATGTCCACCCAACAAATAGTGTCAAAATTTTTGCAGAGTGTATACCATAGCCAGTCCTTCTCTTTTCCTCATGGTATAGTTTTTCTTTGCTGTTGATAATTTCGAGCTAGCGAAGGAAATAGGATGATCAATCGACCCTTCGCTAGGTTGTGCTAGTACCATGCTGAGCGGGACAGGTGACAGATCAACATGTACATGCAATTTTTTTTTCCAATATGGAAATACAAGTATGGCCGTTGTAACCATCTTGTTCTTCAGTGTGTTGAGAATTTATTAGAAAATATTCGACCACTGGAACTTAACATCTTTCTTTGTTAACTTCTTCATCGGAGTAGTCACCTCCCCATATCCTTTTATGAATTTTTGATAGTATCATGTATCTACCAATGTTTCCCGTAATTTATTGATTGTAGTAGGTGGTTTTAGGTCGACAATGATCACAATTTTTGTCGGGTCGACCGAGATCCCATCACGAGAAACCACATGGGCCAATAGAATTCCAAATGAGGTGCATCATTTCCATTTCCTTAAATTTAGTGAAATTTGATACTGGCGGCACCATTCCAGCATCATCTTGAGGTTCACAATATGAGCTTTAATGAACCCAAATTTTGTCCAATCATCGAAGTAGACCTCAAGAAATTTATTAATGAAATATTTGAAGGAAACCACTACTATCCTAGAAAAAATAGAAGGAAAATTCTTGAGGACAAAGGGCATTACTGTGTATTGGTAACAACCCCACTACATCGCAAAGGTTGTATGGTGTTGATCTTCCTTTACAATTCTAATATGATGGTAGTGGGAGAATTCATCAGTGAATGAGTAAATTTATTTACCTTCGACACTCTCTAACACTTCATCTGTAAATGGGGCAGGAAATGGGTCATGTAAACACTCATCATTCAATTTTCTTAAATCAATGCAAATTGAGACTTCACGAGTAGCCTTCTTATCTTGCACTACTATTGGACTAATACATTTGATTCTTCTACAGGTTCTATGATACTTGCATCTAGCATTCAATCGAGCTCTCCGTTGAATTTCTATTTGTACCATAGATTCAATCGGTATGGTCACTGCTTGATAGGTTTTGTGTCAGTATTTAAAGGTATCTTCATTTCTCCAAGGTCTTCGATAATCCCTTTCATCTCAGATCATTTTTTAGGGAAAATATCTTGAAACTCATGCAATAGATCTATGATCTTCGTGAGAGTCTCATCCTCCCAATAATTTCCTATATTGGCAAATTTTGGATTTTCGGGGGAGACAATATTAATTTTCTTGACTTTCGGTGGATTCAAAAATTGGTTGCTAGAAATACCAAATCCTTCGACTGAGCATGTACCTTAAAAATATGGTATCTTTACACTGAGTGGGTTTTCATCATCAGGTTCTCTAGTCACATTATAACACTCCATCCAGTGATGGATTTTTGCGGTGTTCTGATTGAAATTTGTCACTGTGACTGAGATATCTTCAAATATCTTCATCTTGATTACTTGTAATGCAGCATCAATCGACGGATGATCATCGAAAAATTCAAATGTGTGTATGAAGCTAGTAACTAGTCCATCCCATTCGACAGTTCCTTGTCATAGCTCAAATGGTGTGTACCAATTCCTAGGTATCATGTCTAATGTGTGTATGAACTCTCAAACCCAATTTTTTTGTAGACATGTCTCCCATGTCACAGGACAATGATATATATGTTTGATAGGATTAGTCAATCCTGTATACTTTCAACCAGGATAGATGATCTCTTCTCCAAATATTATCTCCATCAATCTTTGACATTGTGTCCATTCAGAGATAGATTCTGGATGTGTGACCCTAGATCTCGTGGGTGTAGCTTTCAACTCAAAATCCAAGGAAAACAAGCAATGATGTTTTGTGAATTTTTCTTCAAACTCAGTGAGAAAAGATGGAAGGTTAGGTAAACCTGCATATGTAGATAGCTCACTTTCCTCAATTCCTACCCATTGCACATACCGTGTAATTCTTGTGCACTTTATCATGGATACTTCATGCATTCGATTCTTCCAGTTTTCCAATGCTTCTCCATAATCTAATGTACAAGAGCTAATACTCCACCAACTAAGATTTCTGTCAACTATTGGATTTACATAATCCTTCGTTGCAGATGTGATAATATAAATATGATCCAGATAGTCACCTTGTCCTTCACTATTTACTAGTTTGATCCATATCTGACCTTCTAGTGGATCAATTGGTGTGACCACCCTTAGTTCATAATATTCAAATGTTAAGATTATCTTCTTAAGATTTATGATGGTTTGATTATCAATTTCCTAGTCGATCCCCAAAAGTGCAGGATAGGGGTTCGTATCATCGACAATGTCGATCACCTCAAAATAAACATACGTTTGCATGCCTTCTAACTTGACAGTTACTTGAGTCATTCGACTGATAGGTAGGACCTTAAACTGATTTGCTAATATGAGCTGAATAGGAGACCAATCTAGTCATGGTTTCCCCATTCTTTCTCGTGTTTGTCTTGTTAGAATGTTGAAATTAGATCCCAAAAATAAGATGATATAATCCATATCATAATCTCATATTTGAGTAATCATTCTTAACTCGTGAATGGTATTTTATATTTTTTCCACCTGGTTAACTCTTCTATCTAGTGGTAGCTCTTCTAGAGGTTCTTTTATTAGCACTGTCAAGTCTGCAACAACATCTTTATCATTTATTAATGATAAGCAACTTTGAAAAATATATTTAAGCTTACTAACCTTTCTTGTCGGCTTCTTTTGGAGTAGCTGATCAAACCATTCAGGAATCTCCATTATTGGTCATCTTGGCAGTGTAGTACCATACGTCAATGATTGATTCTTGGTGATGAATTCTGGTCACGCATCCAAGAATAATTCCTTTTCTTTTCAAACATCGAAGAACCTGTTCTGTTTTTTTTTTGGTCACACCTGCGGTTGTCCATGCTGTGCATATTGGTCTTCTCCAGTTGCAACACCTCCTCTTGTCATAATAGAAATATTTGGTTCCATCATCTCAGCAACATTTTTATGAATATTCTAATTGGGGTTTGGATTGGGATGGTGCATAGGAATTGGATTTCCCACATTTCTATCATGCGACTTCGTAATCAACTATGGACATTATTTGACGGTATGATTAAAAGCTTTACAATAAGAACATGTTTTTGTAAGGTTTGTGTAATCCCTAGAAAATTGTCCTGGTTTCCCACAATTATAGCATATGATTTGGCCTCTTCCAGGACAAAATCCTCCTCCTTGTCCTTGACCTCTAAAATTTCCACCCCTGCTTTGTTGAGAAGTATTGTTGCTGTGTGTATTGATTATGTTGATACTGTGGTTGATGATACTAATATTTTGGATATTGGGCTTGGGAATGCTCAGCTTGCATATGTTCTTCATTCTTCATCACATATGTGTCGACCTTTTTCTCCTGCAGCAGATGGAATACTTTGCAGTCCTTCTCATCATGTCCTATTGATTTACAAAATTTACAATACAGACTAGCCAGTGTACTTACAATCTTCTGCAAGTATAAACAACCTTCTGACTGATGGAATCTAGTTGGAATATTCTACACCAAGGCATCCCTTGGGTAATTAATTGGTTTAATGCTCCTTCTACGACATAGTTCATGAACTCTGGTAAATTGTCCTTATGGTGTCCTTTAGTTATGCATTTGGTACATCATATTTCTTCTTCGAATTACTTCCCTTTCTTAATTTCCTAGAGTTGTAGTGTGATATTTTCTAGTTGTGAATGGATTTGCATCATTCCTGCACTAGCCTCTCTAATTGGTGAGGATTCTAGATTCATGGAAAACTTTAGTGCTTCAGTATCTGACACAATTTTCTATTGCATCAACAAAATCCGGATGTGCGGTAATAACACTACAATGAACCATTCTTTGTGTTGTACGTCTGACATCTAGAAGATTACTTTATCCATCAAAATCTTAAATATATGGTCAAAGTCCAAAAAAGACTCCATAGATAACTGCTTTATCTCTTTAATCTCTGTTATGCACTATGACTCAGATTTCAGCTTTCTGAATTCATCTATTATTCCCGCTCAAATTTGGTCAAGTGACTTATGTTCGACTCCTACTGGAACGATAGAGAGCTTCATATATGAATCTAGTGCATGAACCCTCATGGTTGTGATAATTTGTGCTTTCTTGATTGCTTCATCTTGGACCTGTCGCATGGTCCATACAGCTTCACATAGAAACCAATGTTGCTCTTGGTCTTCTAACCCATTTCCATTGAATATTGGCAGCTTAATATCATTCCAAGCCATTATATTGGTCCTTGGTACTGCTGAACAAAAAAATTGGCTAGCAGGACTCCCTTGATCGCTATTCCCACATTTCAAGTATTACTTGTAATGACAAACCTACTAAGATATGAGTTTAGGATATGAGTTTCTAGACCTTACCTCCAGAGACGTATGTGGGGTCGTAGGTGTTTCTTATGTGTATTCTAGATCTAGGGCTTCTTCTTCTCCTCCTCTATCGGATACAGGATGGTATTCTTCCTCCTCATCGCAAGAACCTTCATCAAAGTGTGACATCAACTCATAGTCTTATCTTCTGGTCATACTACAATTTTCTCTCCTAGTTGCACTTCTTCTTCTCTTTCCCAAACAAAATCTTCTTCCAATCCTTAGATGTCCACCTTCTAGTCCAGTTCCGCTATCACCGGGGAACATCTCAGCTTACTTTGCTCCATTTTTCTCACACTTTTTCTGTGACATATCCAAAATTTATGTACATAGTTATTTAACCATCACACTACAATCTCAGGATTCCTTTCTCACATATAAGCATCTTTATCCAATTTCTCAAAGATGTCAAATACCTACTTCTGTGTCCTTGGAAATTTTTTTTCTGCCTCACTATATGAGTATAGTGTTTCGACGACAAAATCAGTGATCTACCCTTCCAAAATATGGTATACCCAAAAATCGACAGCCCTATATATAGTTGCTAACACTTTTTAGCCTCTGACTTAGATGAGGACTCCACTCCTTCGGTTCTCCTCCTTGGAAATTTTTTGCTGGGTTGCTATATTTAACAACCGCTCATATAAGAAAATAGGAAACTCACAAAATAAATTTTCATGAATATCCGTATGGAGATATTGCTCCAACCATTTTGTCGCATTCAACCATGATTGTTCATTCTCTTCTCATGCAAACTCTAACGCTTTAGAATACACCCACTCTTGGATTTATGGTTTTGTTGGGTTCCAAAACATATCCCTCACCAAAATGGTTCAGGGTCCTAGCAACAAAACCTTTTTTTGGAATTTCTCCCTTCGACCTAGGTTCAGAGCTTCTTTGTAAGACAATAAATCCCAATATATCAGCCTGATAGATAAAGACTCAGTCGACATCACCTGTGATGTAGATGTAGTCTCACCCGAGATATCTCTTTTGGGTAACTTCTAGAACCATACTTCTGTATTTGGGTGGGTATTTCTCCTCTCATAGAACCTTACCAACTTGTTCGACTGACGTTGGTGGTTATATTATTTATACTTATTATGCACATTCAATATATTGAACTAATTATCCTTCGATAGAGATTTCAACAGTTAATGTAATACCTTATTAGTGACTTCGACTTATAACAGTGTAACTCATGCATACAACCATTCATCCATATAAAAATACATATACAGATATTTACAACATACATTCATCTAACATAATCACATACATTAAGTAGACATTGACAAAGTATTTAACGTGGAAACCCATCAGGGAAAAACCACAAAGGCACTCTTCATCTGGCATGAGAAACATATGACACCTTTCATCTACGCACTCAAATTCCAGACTATGTTCTATATATTCTATACTCTATACAGGCTTATCTATCCTCTCATTCTCTCTTGGTCTTAGGTCTCTGAAGTTTCTCTTCCTCACCCTATTTTCGATTCGTACACAGCCTAGATTGACTCTCTCTTCTCTACAACTCTGTGAATATTTGAATCTTCTTACAAAAACAAAACAACTAACAAGGTGAGTAACTGCTAGAATCCAACCAAAAAACTGACCAGGAAGTAACCCCCACATAGCTTGGGTTCTTCCTTTCTACTCTTACATGTCATAATCAACCGACTTCATTATGTTAGCTGATAGGATGCCATTTGTCTTCTAGTTGCACTTGTCAGTAGGAAATATCGGCCCAAAATAAAAAAGATGCTTTATTTTCTAAAGCATGTGTGACTCTTAGCTAAAGTCTCACCCACGATCTCTAGAGCTGTCCTTTTCAACTTCTACACACATTCTCTCATGGTTTCTTTCATTACGGCTGCTTCTCGTCGCAACTTTCTTTCTGTCGCAAATTCCTCTTCAACTGCTTCTTCTGTCGCGTCTTTTTCTCTTCATCTACTTTTTTTTCGTGTCTGTTTATTCCTCAACTTCTTCTGTTGCAGCTACTCCTCCTTGCAAAACTTCTTCTTCTGTCACATCTTATTTCTTCCTATGACCATACTTTTTACTTTTCCTGGGAAAAATACTAACTGAATTCAGCCTATCTTCTCCTAGGGCCAACAAGGCCATAAGGCAGATGGAGGATGGGAAATCTCTAGGCCCAGATGGCTTTATAATGAACTTACTCCACCTATTTTGGGACTTGATCAAGGAAGAGATCATTCATATTATGGAGGATAATCATTGAACAGGGTGGGTTCTATCGATGTTCAGAGCCAGATTCCTTACCCTTATCCCCAAACATGACGGGGAAGATTCTCGAGGTAAGTTTAGACCCATATCTTTGTGCAATGTAATATATAAGATCCTATCTAAGCTTATTGATAATAGTTTGAAGCCCTTTCTTTGTATTATGATTCCCTAGAGCATTCTAGGTTTATTGAGGGGATGAATATCCTTGATGGCATAATTTTGGTCCATGAGGTGTTCCATTTTCTGAAAACATATAAAAAAATAGGCATGACAAGAAAACTCGACCTAGATAAACCTTATGACAATATGAGTTGGTAATACATGCAAGAAGTAATGATAGCCTATGGCTTAAGTGGAGAGTGGTTTAATTGGATACATAAATTAGACACCTCTTCATTCCTCTTTGTTTTGGAATGGGTCCCTTCGACCCTGTTTCATCCTTAGAGAGGTATTTTCCAGGGGGATCCTCTATCCCTATTTTTATTTAGATTTATGGATGAAGGACTGAGAACTTTATATAGTCTAGTTTTCTTTGCGATCATGGTCTTAAGGATCTTACACTGCACCCATAATCCCATGTTCAAACGCATCAACAATTCATGGATGATATTATGTTAATGGGACTTGCATAAGTTAAAGAAGACAAAGCGTTCAAACGTAGTCTTAAGTTGTTTTGCGAATCCTCATATCTAGAGGTCAATGAGGATAAATCTAAATATTATTTTTCAATACTATGAGGATTACTTACAAAAAAATTCTTTGCATCCTCAAGTTTCAATAGAGATCCCTTCCATCCAAATACTTAGGAGCTCCCCTTTCAGACTGAGTGGTTCAACATGTATACCAGAGAGAGATCATATGCATAAGAAGCTGAAATTGGTGAGCTAGGTGTTGCGATTGTTGAATTACCCTAGTAGGCTAACTATAGTCAAATTTGTTTTGTAATCCAGTCCCATATATTTATTCTCAATGATAATGATTCCTAAGGTGATCCTCAAATAGATCAGCAATATCCAGTGCACATTCCCTTGGGGGGTTTATGAGGATCAGAAAAAATGGGCACTTGTGAGTTGGGACTCGATATGCCACCCCATCTCAAAAGGGAGTATAGATATTTGGGATCCAAAAACAAGAAGTATAGTAATGTGAGAAAAAAATCTAGTGCTAGTGGGTCTATTATGTCAAGGAACCATGGGAACAACTATGGAATTATAAGTATTAAAGGAACTAGATGAAGCAATATTTAATTAAGTTCAATGACCCCTAGATTGAATCATGCATCTGGAAATCGACAGTAGCAAGGAAATATTTAGTGAAGGACCACAGTTTCTCATAAGTTAGGAATGGGGAATCAACGAAATTTTGGAAGGACTATTTCCAGAAACTCCCCCCATCTCCAGGATCGATGCATATGGTGAAACATGGTGGATGGGTCAACTCTTATGGGGTTCAAAGGTGAAAGGTTATTGGGATCCAACTCATAAAGGAGACAACTTCTATATTTGATATCCCTAGGAGGAATGGTGATCCCTAAATTGGCATGAGTACATCCTTGGCCTATGGTAGGACTTACAAGAGAGGGGTATTCAAACAAATTAAGATTAGGACAAGTTGTGATGGGGGTACTCAATGAAGGGTACTTCCATAGTAAAGGAAGATTATGATATTGTTGATGGGTGGAAAAATATCTTGGATATACCAGAATAGAAGAACTTTTGGGAATCCAATATTTGGTCAAAAGTGGCTACATTCTTACGGTTTGTCTCTAACTAGAGGATATTGACTAGCGAAAATCTCAAAAGCCGGGGGTGCATTGGCCCCTCATGGTGTTGTTTGTGTATAATGTCCCCTGGGATATCAAAGAGTCTTAGGGACATATCATTATATCTCTAAGGATAATTAGATAATTTTAGCATAGTGTATTAGTAACCAAATATTTAATTTCATTGTTTGTGATTTAATTTCGACAAAATCCCTTTAATTACCAATAAATCAAAATAAATTCAATAAGTATTACAACAAACAATCCAAGGGCTGGAAAAGTTCTTAACATCATATAACATCATCATACCTTCAATCAAATCCATATCATATATGATAAACACTTAAAAAGGCTAATTATTCTTATTCACAGTTAACTAGTAATTAAGGTGTTAATCATGATAGTTAACGACACTTAGTGCACAAATGATGACACTTATCACAAATCCAGCTGTTTGAAAAATAACCATTGATTATAAATTAAAATGGATTAATAAAATATAATTACATGTAAATAAGTCCTAATTACCAAAATTACAATAATTAATCATGGTAATTACGAAAGAGAGTCCACAAGCCTAGTTAACTAGTTTTCCAATATAAGCAGCTAGTCATGCACAAAATCAAATTGTAAACATGCCATTAAACCAAAATTAAATCCTATATCCATTAAAAAAATATTTAAGGATGAACCTACATCCAATTAAAGTTTTATTTTGAGATCATTCCAATTGCACATAAGGTAATCTTTTCCATCATTTCCAACGAAACTAGTTAACATTTATCGCAAGGAAATGCATCTAAATAACTGAATGAAAATGCAATGCATCCATAAGTAAAGTATAACACCTAATAATTAGACACCTTAATCAAAACAAATTTTAGAAACAAATAACATGTATGTAGCATTCCATTTTTATGAAAACAAAGATTTCAATCCACAACTAGTTATCAATTTTAACCACAATGTACCTAGTTTCCAATTTAACTTTCCATATGCCAAATAAAGTGAAATATATGAATAATATAGATCATGGAAAGCATAGTACGGTCACCTATATTAATATGGCTGAATCTTTCCAACCATACACAATCCATTACATAACTCACAAAATTAACTAATTTTACTCATCCAAATTGACTAGTAATTGTAGGAATCCCTAGAATAATTAAATCCATAGCTCATAGAATCATTCAAATGCCAATAAAAATATAAATAAAGTGTTTTATCATTAATTAAATATGTATTCCACAATCAAACATTCTCTTAAACACTTCATATCCAAATTCACAAATATACTCAAAACAATTCCATTGAAGGAGCTAGAAATTAGAAATTGATCTAGAATTTCGGAAGACATTATCCAAACACTATCAAGAATATTTACCATCAAATTATCACATAAATTTAAATTGTTTTTATCATAAATAAGAATAAAATAATACTCATTTTTACAAACACTTCATGTTCCATGTCTCCAAACCATGCCAAACAACCCAATCGAAGAACTAGTTTCCGAATAAAAGGTAGAAACATCAAACAGAATTGTATTAAAACATTATAAGGCTATTGTACCATAAAAATACACATCATATAATGAATAGGGGAATAAATATCAGTTATATAGTAGAGTTTCTAAATAATTATTTCCTCAAGCAATTTGTGCACAAAATCCCAAAAACTAGTTTCCAATTCCTTCACAAAATTTACTAGCGAAATAGATTGAATTCCATGAGAGGTTTCTTCCACAAATATATAATATGTTTCATTAAAAAAATCATGTGAATCCATAAATAAATAACATCAGAGCCAAATAAATTACATAAACATGAGATAAAGCACTTATATTTTCCAAATATGCAACCAGAATCGAATGTGCCATGTTCCACCTAGCTGTAGACACAATGCAATCCAAAACTCACTTTGCAATTGTCATCCCTGAGATAGAACCATGATGACACAAGAAAAGGGGAAATAAAACAAAAACACTCTAAAGAAATAATTCCAACCACAACCCAATGGAAATTATGACTTCTACTTCCAGTCTAGGGAAATTCCAGTGGCTCCAAAACAACAGTCCAACCACAACCCAATGGCAAGTAGCACTTCCAATCTAGGGCAATTCCAGTGGCTCCAGGACAAATACCAGTGGCTCTAGGAAAAATAACAGTGTCTCCAAAGTAACTGATATTGGGAATAGGCTAAGCAAGGATCTCATATCAAGAGAAGAAAAATCAAACCACAAGTGCCAAATACAAGCATAAGAGAAAAAACATGAATCAACACACAAGAGTGACTTTCAACACAAGAAATTTGAATTCCTTCATGAGAAACTTGAATTGGGAGAGAGAGGTACACAAGAATGAGAGTTACATTCCAAATATAACAAACAGGAGTTACACATCAAGTGGTGCACTAATCTAATACATTAGGGCACACTAGGTGAGAGAGGCACTCCAATCCTCAAATAAAAATTAATCTCAAGGTAAATAAAACCGAGTAACATAAAACAGGAGAGTCCATCGAGTGCATAAGAAAGGTGTACAACATCAACATAGGCTCAACACACATAGGTTAACACTTTTCCACAACCCCTTTCTCGTAACATCATGGTTCCTCATACTCTGTTTCGTGACATTGGTCATCCGACTGTATTTATTTTATTAATTATTTTATAAATTCAACATAATAAAAATAATAATGTGCAAACCATAGTCTAGGAACCTTTTTCCACTATATCCCACATAATAACAACAACAATATGTCTAGGGGATAAACTAGAGGGTATTAATTACATTGTGTCAGGTGGAAGAAGAGTCTATGAACCACGTATTGGATCTATGTCCCTTTGCGTCAACTATTTGTGATATAGGGGTTGAGATATTTCACCAATTGGATAGAGTTAGGGGGTTACTAGACCTCTCCTTTAAAGAATGGATGGTCAATCCTTTCCAAAATATCATTGTCAATAGGATATGGAAGTTGTTCCCAACCTTTATTCTCTGGGAAGTGTGGAAGGAAAGAAACCAACACATTTTTTGTGGAAAAACACATTCATTAGAGGAAGTTAGGAATATTTTGAATTCACACATCCAAGAAACATTAAAACTCATAGCATGGTCTAACTAGGATATGCAAGACGGTGACAATGAGTCCATGATCCTACAATATTGGGGAGTCCATTCCATACCACCATTCATAGGTAATTACTGTTTTAGTAGGACAAAGGTGTGGTGTCTAGCATGTTGGTATCCACCTCTAGAGGGGGTTTACAAGAAATTTTGATGGAGACTCAAAAGGTAACCCTGGTAAGGCAGGGTTTGGGGGTTTTATTCATGACCACTATGGGAAAATCATCTGGTTATACTAAGGTTACATTGGGTCAGATACAAATATTTTAGGGCCTAGATAGTGTTTCTAATACATGATACCAACCAATGATTCTTGAAGGGAACTCGGTAGTCATTCTAAAATTGGCAGGGAAAAAGACTCGAAGTTATCAAAGCACTGGAGGTTGGATTTAATATTAGATAAAATTTCTGTTAGGTTGGCTTAGGGCCTTGGGATTTCCTTCAATCATGTGAAAATATATGGAAATAAATAATTTGATCTCTTGGAAAATACAAGGGGTTGAAGGAGAAAAATGATTTGGGAGGGCACCCTAGAAGGGCTAGAGAATCTAGACCTCAAAACTAAATGTTAATCCTTGGCCACCCAAGGTTGTGAACCATTGGATGTGGGTGTATATGGAAGGGGGAATTATGTGGATGAAAGGAAGAGTGGATACCAAGGATTTCCACATTCTCATTGAAGTGATATTTATGATGGAAGGTGGTGGGTACTTATCTTATGGGGGAAGCCTTAATTGTGAAGCTTTCCCATGAGCTAAAGGTTTGATCATAATAAAGGATATAAGGGAGTATCTGGAGGGATGTATGGGAGGTGGGTTGTATCAACATTATAGCATGATGATTGTTGGTGCATGAGTCCTTTCCTTGTCGGGACATTAAGGGATTATCAAGTATATCATTATGGGAATTACCCTTTGTGTACTTCGTGGAACATATTATCCTGCCAACTTTGAGTGTAAATGATGTTGGGAGGAGGAATTCTGCATTGCGAAAGTAGGGGGAAATTTTCTATGTGGTATTTTCAAGAACCCGCAAGAATTACTTGTAGTGCTTGATACTAGAATGGAGATGAAAGGGGAGGGAGGGGGTTCATAAGAGAAGGGATAGAGAATGGTGACCTAGGAACAATTTAGGGCGGCCCAAGCTACCTAAATATATCATTCGTCCATCCCACCTTCAATGTGAGCTGATCTTGAGCTCGTATAACAAGGTTTGTGGCATGAAATGGAAGAAAATGTTCCTCTGGTGTAGGTTACAACACTAGAACCTTGGATCCAAGATCCAGGGACTACTTGTACGTGACAAGTGAGATATGAAATAATTGTTATGATCTTTTGGATCATTAAAGGGATTCTGGGGTGGGTCCTACTGGAACGAGAATAAAATCACTATGGTGATGCTATCCTCATTATGTTTTGGAAAGAGTTATATAAGGATACTCAACTCCTACATATGAATGTTGATGTTGTTGGAAAGGAACTGGGTATACCCTTCCTATTAAGGATGGGACTAGTCAGGCCTATAGAGAGTAGCACATGTGTGAGAGGGAATGTTTAGGATGGTGGCTCAAGGCTGGTGGAGTCTTCTCCTTCTTGGAATTTCTAGGTGTTGTAACAGTATTTCCCTAGGAACTAGGACAACGGTGAACTGCGGTTGTATCTACCTATTTTTTCTATGTTTTAACACGTTTCTATGATGCTCTTAGTTGATGATTTGTATATTTTTGATGGCTTAATATTTTGTCAAATGACTCTTATGGGTAATGTTATTGTTAATGGAAACTAGGTACAATATTTTTTGAAAGTAATGGTCTTCTTTTGTGATGGGTCAGGATATTTCTTATGCTAGTTTTATATGCCCTATTGTATCCTTTGGCAGAGGATCCGGCAGAGGAGCCATGTGGGCTTATTTTTCTTAAGACCAAGACTAGTTATGTGGTTGTTTTGGGTTTCCATGGAGAAGACTCTAGTTGAAGGCTCATGTAATACTTTTTCAAAATGTTAATATAGTATGCATTACTTACAAGAAAAAAAGTATGTTCTTTTCATCATTGAAAGAATTAGTTCATTTATTATCTAACATCTAACTAGTGCTCATTATTTATCTACGACACGAGTGTGTAATATACTTTGTGCACTGTAATATACTGTAACAAGTGTGATAAAATTATCACTAGTGGTAACAATATAATTAATGAGAACACTGTTATTGTGGTCATTAAACTCATTAATGCATAATAGCAATTGGAACATACTTTTTACTATGAATTTGTACCTTGCATCATTAGTATATAGCTAAAAACACACACATTTCATTAGGATGTTTATACTTTAGTTAATTATTAAAAAAAAATCAATTAACCATCATAAATCAAATAGGTATTACAATAATATCGTTTTTTAGATTTTTCAATTGGATATAATGTATCAATAACGCTTTTGTTGGCTCCACTTATACTTTAGTTAATTATTTAAAAAAAATCAATTAACCATCATAAATCAAATAGGTATTACAATAATATTGATTTTTAGATTTTGCAATTAGATATAAAGTCTCAACTCTTTTGTTGGCTCCACTCAATACTTCATTTCTTGCATGTTTCATATTCCATGATGAAAAATAGATAAAATTAAAATAAATATTTCATGTTATTCCATTAATTATAAGATTAGGAATTAAAATAACACAACAACATATGAATTTCATGATTAACCTTTCATATTCTAGCATATACTCACAACCTATACTTAACCCAGTCTCATTTAATTCTTTTGATGACTCTTATTTGTATGTTAGCACTAGTTAGAATAAATCCATGGAACAATATAAATTAATTAAGATATAATGATAAAAATAAATAAAAAATATTGCTTAATGAATACATAAATACTCATAAACTTCATGATAAACCCTTCTCTTTTAGTAATCCTATCTTTTGTGTGGCATGAACTCTATTTGTTTTTTCCACTATATGCCTCATAGTTTTATATAAAAAAATCATAAATTTCTCATTTCATTAACTTCCAATATGAATCCACATAAAACGAGAACCAACTCATCATCATATATATCATTCATAATTTTTATCTTCTTGGATGACATTCCCTTCTCTTGTTATCCGTATGGCTATTATTAAAAAGTAAATTATAACTAAAAATTCAATAAAAACCTTCACATTTATTACTTTTTTATTCACCTAATTTATTTCTTTGCAACAATTTGATATATGTTTTATGCTCTTTTTCACTTAAAAACATTAAACAATCTTATTGAATTTATTCAAGTTTTTGTTTTGCATGACACAAATTAATCTACACACATCATGTTTTTTGTAAGGTTGCACATAAAATATATTATATCATGAAAAGGGAAACCACCATCCTAAATTGACCAACCCATCTCCTTTTGTTCATCCAATCAAGGGTTCTAGTGAGCCAAAAGAGGTATCAATATCACTAAAAGCATCTTTACTAGGAGATATAAAATGATACATGAGTTGAATGTTAAAGTACGTACTAATATTAGTTAATTTGTTTGAGGGTATTAATGACTTCTTTATTCCTATACATTTTCAATTTGAATGCCAATCCTATTACAACCACAATCTTTATATCACTTGGCCCTTCATGTGGTATATATTGGAACCAAATTCTCCCTGTTTGTCATAATTACATGATTTCCATTTATAAACTAGTTGCCACAAATATTGGGTTGTTTATTATTTCCCAACTAGTCATTCCTCCCAAATAGTTGGTCACACTTATGCCATTTTTTGTCCTCTTTGTAGTCATTTGGATTACATGAATATTGTAAAATAGAAGCATATCATTTCCACGTATAGTTTGTGCATGAATGGTTATACTTATAGAATATCTAAAAGGAAGAACCTATTATATATATTTGGTGATGCATGCACTCATGGGAACATTGAAGGGTTCATAGATATCTATAGGTGCTCATTATTTGGTACAATTTTTTCATTTGACAAACACTCCAACAACAAGGAGTTCTTTATGAAATGGAAAATGTTCATATGCCATTGTTCTTTATGCAATATGTAGTTTGTTTATTGGTAATGAGTTATTAACAAACTATAACTTTCATAAAACACAAAATGTTCATCAAAGGCACACCACCTTTAGACATCCCCTTGGGATGTAAGAAAAATATCATCAATAATTTTTATTTTATTTTCAATGGAATTAATGTAAAAACATTACCTAATTCAACATTTGTTTTATAACGTGGATACTTGCACATGTTTTATTGGAAAAAAACTTCACCATTCTAATAATTGTTTGGTATAATGTTTGGAAATACTAAGTGTATTTTGTTTACTAATATCATCAATGTTGTATTTAATAATTTTCCAATCAAAATTCGAATGACAAATGACTTATCGACCATCTACCATTGCACATTTCTATGATATCAAATCAACAAAAGAATACTAGAAACCGCAACTTCGAGAGGAAGCATACCAAGCATCAGTGAATCAACTACCTACTAAATTCCCAGTATGTCCCGAGTCAACAATTTTTTTAAACAAAAACATAATGTATTCACATGTTTGGTAGGGTATTTTTAAGGGATAAATTTTACCAATTCGATATTTTTTTGCAATTTTAAAAATATGTATTTGACATTTATATTAAAAATCAACTATTTATTACATGAGATATAATTAAATTCATAATAATCACCAAAACTTGCAAGTTTTAATAGTATATTAAATTTTTTATTTAATATTTTCCTACGTTTTTACATTTAATTTAGTTTCTTAGAATATTATAGATAACTATAATATTTGAATCCTTAAGAAATACCCTAATGTTGGGGATGAATTCAATGAAATAGAGGTTGGTATGGATGATATTATATAGGATATAAGTTAAACTTATTCCAATAACATGATCTACGGGATGATTGTCATATCACTAATACCTTCAAAATATTGAAATATGCATCCACCACCCTTGTTTTTGGACATTAGTCATAGTGTACCTATTATCACCATGTTTTCAAGGAGGAATACCTTGCACACAATTGATATATGAGTTATGTCAATACTGACATATTTAGTACTTTTATCACCAACATACATTATGTAACTCATAAATATTCATTTTATCAATAATAAATATGTGAAATGGAGGAATTAGTGAAAAATTAAATTTTACAAACTTTTGCAACTTCACGACATCATGACTCGAGTGATAGCATGGAGGGTATTTTTTGAAACTTGCATGATTATGTAAAAATTTAGACTCATATTTTGCAGCGCATTTAAATCCCCTAATTGCATTTGGTCACCAAGAGGTTCAAATTGGTTTCATGTACCGCGTACTTGGGAATTTATGGCCCTCCATCCTTTTACTTTGAATCCACTTCATGAAAGAGAACCTTCATAGTATGAACTAATTGTTAAGATGTTAAAATTTGTTATACTAAAACAAAAGGATCTTTGAAAGAATAACAAGCACATCAGAACAAAAGAGAACACATATATTTATCCTGGGAAACCCCCGTGGGGAATAAAACCCATCGAAACTTCCTCTATATAGACTTCAACCAATTATAGTGTAAGACCTAAAGAATAAGACTAGACTACTTCCTCTCCTCCAAATGGACTCCTCCTTCTCTCTCTAGTGCAACTGCTTAAGTACTCTGCTTGTACAAATGAGGGAGGTTCCTCTCCTATTTATACTAATCAATTGAGAGGCCTAATAATCGAGCATGGCCGAATTCTCCTTGCTTCCTGGGACAACTTGCCTTGGAAGACTCAAAAATACATTTCAATAATACTTTTGTGGGTAGTACTGACCTGATTTACAATGGAGGTTTTACCTCAAGACTTTACATGACCAAATGCATCAATGACATCCCTAATCGATGGAACAACATCTCTAGAAGGGGTAATAATAATAATAATACAAAATAGAATATCCTTCATAGTTACATTTCTTTTACACTCCCTATTAACAAGGAAGGTATTCTACAACAATACATCTGTACATTTGACTGGTGAATGTATATGTCATAGGAAGTTTTCATAATTACATAAAAATAATGACCATCCATGGAACATAATCATCATGGAAATTTATGACATCATATTGAACATCATCATCTCTAGCATCATATCGAACATCATTATATCTGGCATCATCTCGTGCATCATCACCTCTAGAATAGTATCGAGGATCATCATCTCTGGCATCATATGTAGCATCATCATCTATGGCATCATCTCGAGCATCATCATTTCTGGAATCATCTCAAGAATCATCATCTCTAGCATCAACTTGAGAATCATCAACTCTAGCATCATCTCAAGCATCACCTACACTATCATCAGTATACAAATACTAAGCTAAATCACCCACAACATAAACAAATGTTGGAACATCATCATCTACAACTGAATGCAAGAACTTGTTTGCAAGTGAATGAAATACCACTCTCCATATGAGATTACTATAGTCTATAGGACCATCCTCAGCTGGAAAGTGCTAGGAATACTCTCAATAAGAGAGTGTTCTTGTATGCATGACCATCCTTAACTAGGATACTATCGTCCATAAATGACTACAGGACCACTCTTCATATGAGAATACTATTATCCGTAGGACCATCCTCAGTCGACAAGTGCTAGGACCACTCTCAACAAGAGAGTGTTCTTATCCGCGGGACCATCCTCAAATAGGATATTGTCATCCATAAATGAATGTAGGATCTCATCCGCAAATGAATGCAAGACCACTCTCCATATGAGAGTAATATCATCCACGGGAACATCCTCAACCGACAAGTGCTAGTACCGCTCTCAACAAGAGAGTGTTCTTATCTGCAGGACTATCATCAACTAGGATAATGTCGGTCACAAATGAATGTAGTACCACTCTCCATATGAGAGTACTATCATATGCAAGACCATCCTCATTCGACAAGCGCTAGGAACACTCTCAACAAGAGAGCGTTCTTGTCCGTAGGACCATCCTCAACAATGAATGCTAGGATACACTCATTCACAAATAAATTTTGGAGCTCATCAATATCTGTAAGAGTACTAATAAACTCGACTAGCATTCTCTATATTGGCATACCATTACAATCTCATTATCAATAATAATATTATCATCACTCCCTGTTTCTAGGGAGGTCCTTTTGGACTACACCAAGCTTGTCTTGAAAGTACTCAAACATTACATGAGAGAGAGTCTTAGTCATCACATTAACAACTTGTTCCTCTGTAGTAACACACTAGAGATTCACGGATCCTCTCTATACCATATCCCAGATGTATTGATACTTTATCTCTATATTCTTTGACTTTTCATGAAACATTGGGTTCTCTGTTAGCTTGATGCAACTTTGGTTATCACAATAGATATGATTTGCATCTATCTCAACATCAAACAATCTTGTCAATATTTTTTGAAGACATACTGCTTCACTACAGGTTGAACATGCTGTAATGTACTCCGCCTCAGCTATATTGAGGGAAACATTGGTTTTATTTTTGTTAAGCCATGATATCATACCTGATCCCAAAATAAAACAACATCCCAAGGTGCTCTTTCTATCTTCAGCACTTCCTACCTAATCTGAACCAGTATAGAAATACAATCTGAACTCATTATTGGTTGCATATCTGAGGCCACAATCTAATATAACTTTTAGGTACCTCGTCACATGTTTTACTGCAACTCGATGAACATGTTAGAGATCCACCATATACTGACTCAAGGTGTTCACAACAAAACATATATATGGTCTTGTATTCATCAAATACATTAGTGAGCTAATAATATGTCTTTATAATGTGACATATACTCTTTTTGAAGAAGCATCATTGAGGAGCTTCAGGTTTGTTGACATCATAGTGTTCATTTCCTTGCAATCCAACATCCCAAATATCTTTAGGATTTCAACTGTATATTTTTCTTGGTTTAGGAAAATCTCATCTGAAACTGCCATACTTCAAGACCTAGGAAATAATGCATTGTGCCAAGGTCTTTCATCTCAAATTCTTCCGCAAGTTTATTCTTACATTCGTTGATGAGATTCTCCTTTCGTGTAAAAAATAGTTTATCTACATACAATAATAATATCATGATCCCATAATTTTCAACCTTATAGTAAAGGTTGGAATCAACTTTACTTTTGGTAAATCCCAAGTTCATCAAAAATCCATCAATTCTTCCGTACCATGCTCTGAGTGCTTATTTTAACCCATATAGATATTTCTTTAGTCTTCATACATGTGTCCCCTTGTCATGAGTCTCAAATCCTGGTGGTTGTTCAATATACACTTCTTTTTCTATGATAGCATTTAGGAAAGTTGATTTTACATCCATTTGATGTAGCTTCCATTTCATCTTGGCTACAATGGAAAGGATCATTCTAATAAGAAGTATATCTTGATACTGGTGCAAAGGTTTCCTCATAATCAATTCCTTCTTTTTTTGAAAATCCTCGTGCAACAAATCTTGCCTTAAACTTTTCAATACTGCCATCTGCTAAATTCCTTGTCTTGGAAATCCATTTTTAAGAAACTACTGACTTGTACTTTGGTCTTGGCACCACATCCCAAACATAATTATTTATTATAGATTGGTATTCTTTGGTCATGGCCTTCATCCATTCCTTCTTCTTTGAAGGTTCTTCAAAACATGTGGGTTGTTCATCAACAAGGTTTCCCATTAATGCAACATAGTTCGAGTAGATTCTTTATCTCTTGCTTACTTCTGGTGCACCATATCATTCTTCTTCTCTGATTATATCATGAGCCCAAGATGGTCTTCTGTTTTTAAACATCATATCCTAGGGTGTTTCCATGGGTCCCTAGGATTCTGCCAGGTCATGATATTTTGGTATAGTATCTTCTTTAATTTTTCTAACTGGTGGTATGTTAGCTTCTGTGGTTCTAGGATCCTCCTCCTCTTTTTCATTATCTTCATATGCATAGATCTTTCTGGATTTGGTGAAGACTATATATTCATCAAATATAAAATCTCTACTGATATTGAGTTAAGGTAAACCTGGATTGTAGATTCTATAATATTTTTACTGTTCATTGTATCCAAGTAATTTTCCCTTCTTTCTTGAAGAGTCCAATTTTGATATTTTTTCCTTTGGAACATGTAAGTACATGGGATAACCGAATATCTTTAGGTGGCTTACATCGATCTTTTCACCAGTGAACATTTCTTCTAGGGTTTTGTTTCCAAGAGAAATGTGAGATAATCTATTTTGGACATAGACTATGGTTCTTGTTTCTTCGACCCGTAAAAGCATAGGTATATCTTGATCATGGATCATTGCTTTGACTGCTTCCATGATGGATCTATTCTTTCTTTCTACCACTCCATTTTATTGGGGATTATAGGTTGTGGTAAGCTCCCTCTTAATACCAACTTCTTTACAGAATTCCTTGAATTCATTTGAAGTGAAATCTCCTCCATTATCTGATCTTAAAGTATTGATCTTATATTCAAATAGATTTTCCACAAGATCCTTAAATTCCTTGAATTTTTCAAATACTTCATCTTTTCCTTTCAAGAAATATATCCAAATCTTACAAGAGTAGTCATTAATAAAAGAGACATAGTACACACACCCACTTAAGGAAGAGGCGCACACATCTAAGATCCCTTTTTCTTTGTTGTTACTACCGGGGAATGGGTTCTTAATGCTCTTTCCTCGAGCATATCCTTTACATGATCCTTCATGATTGATCTGGATCACTTGTAGACATGTCACTACCTTGATCACAATTGGAAATCCTTTTTAGTTCACATGAGCAAGTCTTCTATGCCAATGTTCGTATGGGATGATGGTACTGAATATAAGGGATAAATCTGTGTGCCATTTCAATTTGTACATTCCTCCTTCTTCAACACCAATTAAAGCTCAACATCATCTATTTTTTTCCTTTCGGCCACATCAGAACTTCAACATCTACGAAGGAAACTCTAAAAAATTTCTTATCTAGAGATGAGATAGAAAGAATATTCTTCTTCAAACCCATAACATATAATACTTCTTTCATATTCATGAACTTTCTGGATTTTAATTTGTAATAGGCTTCTTCCATTCCTTTGATGGGTTACTGATAATCATCTCCAAGTTGTACCTTGTGTGAATAGTATTTTTGGGAAAGACAAGAGAATGAATATTTGTGGCCTATCATATGTTTGGAAGCACCACTGTCTATAAGAAAAGTGTTACTTCCATGGGATATTGATCCTGCGAGAGCTGAAATTAGAGCATACTCTTCACTGGAGTCTTCATTTTCTCAAGCCCTCTCCTTATCTGATTCATTTTATTTAGCCGCATGGGCATGGTACTTTCGGTTCTTCTTGAACTGATATTTCTTAAGAGGACAATTTATAGTAATGTGTCCCATCTTATGACATGAATAGAATTCAAAGGGTGAGTAATCCTTTCTAGGTATCTTACTCCTTTTGAAGTTTGGTGGTCTTCTGGGAGTTGATCCTTGATTCTTGCCTTTGTTTCTTCCATTCTTGGTGTGGGTAGATAGAGGTTGATCTTCATTATCATTTATCTTATCTTCTCTATTGAATATCCTTCCTTCTTCATGTAGACATTCTTCCCATAGTTTATTGAACTTGGTTAACCTTCTTCTAGCACATATTCCTCTAATGAAGGAATCCCATTCTCTCGGGAGACCATTCAGGGTGGCCATCACCACTTATTATTATTTCACCATGTCATTAATGGATTCTAACTATTCTTTGATATGAGATACTGTTGAGAAGTATTTTTGCATAGTTTCTGTCTTTTATACCTTCACACCCTTGAGTTGGTTTCTCAAGGTCATTCTTCTGTTGATGTTCTTGCCTTCAAACATATTGGTTAGTGTATCAAATATTTCCTTTAGTGTATTATTTCAAGACACCTGAGGTATCAAATGATCCTTGATATAATTATCTCCAATTATCTTAACTTTGATCATATCCTTCTTGTGCTTGGCCTTTTCCTCCTCTCCCTGTGGTTTCTTGACCTCATCTTTGATATAGCCTTCTATGTCTTGTTCTTCAAGGATGATGATGAATATGTAGTTCCATGCTCTGAATTTATTTTCTCCCTCAATATTTTCATCAAGCTTGGTGATGTTTGTCATATTTAATGAATAAGGACTTGAAATGGAAAATAGGGGATAGAACTTACCAATTTGAGGACTGCTTCTAGAATTTTCTTCAGGATGACTTAGGGTTTGACTCGAAAACCCTAATTTTCCAATTGGTATTACCTGTAGAGATAATTGTAGGAAAATATACACTTCCCCAACTCTATTTAGTATGTATCTTTCTTTTCTATAATCTGTAGATGGAACCTTCAGAAAATTGGTGCCCCAGTTTCTCCCGACAGTAGTGGTATGTTAGAAAATGAAAATCCACAGAATTGAACATTGCTTCAACAGAAAGATGTGTCCTCCTAGGGAGAGTTGAATGGTTCTTATTTTCCAAATGAATTGTGGAAGGAGTTGTCTGTAATAGTAATCCATAGCTTGTTGAACTGCAGGAAAACTACTGCACAATGTCTTCTTTCAGGCTAGCTCTGATACCATGTTAAGATTTTAAAAGTTGTTATACCAAAAAAAAAGGATCTCTGAAAGAATAACAAGCATAGTAAAACAAAAGAGAACAAAAATATTTATCCTGGGAAACCCTCATAGGGAAAAAAACCCAGCAAAACTTCCTCTATATAGACTTCAACCATGTACAATGTAAGACCCAAAGAATAAGACTAGACCGCTTCCTCTCCTCCAGATGGACTGCTCCTTCTCTCTCTCTCTAGTGCAATTGCTTGAGTGCTTTGCTTGTACCAATGAGGGAAGCACCTCTCATATTTATACTAATTAGTTGAGAGGCCTAATAACCCAACATAGCTGAATTCTCCTTACTTCTAGGGCCAAATTTCCTTGGAAGACTCAAAAATATATTTCAATAATACTTTTGTGGGTACTACTGACCTGAATTACAATGGATGTTTTACCTCAATACTTTACAAGAAAAAATTCATTAATGACATCCCTAATTGGAGGAAAAACATCTCTGGAAGGGGTAATAATAATAATAATAATACAAAATAGAATATATTTGGCAGTTACATTTCCTTAACATTGGTTTTATGGAGACCTCCATTTTGGCTAATGTTGGAATGTGTAATGTCAATATTGCAAGTGTAATGATGTCTAGTGTGATGCCATAAGATGTTATGATGTCTTATATATCAAAGTAAAACATAATTCTCTCTATCTTATGTAAAATAAGTTATCCCACATGTATCATTGAGTAATATTCTCCTAAATTACCATTCATTATATAAGGAGGTGGAAAATCATTTATCCCACATGTATAATGGGATTTAATTCTTCAATACCTCTAGTTATTTAATAGAGGTGAGGGAGACGCTTAGGGTATATTGGAAATTTATATTATAAAGAATATTACAAAGCTATGATAAGCATATGTGGTTGGAGCTAATTGTAAGAGTGGATATTTTTGAAGAATAAGTAAGATCATACGTGTGGATGTTTCCCCATTTGGAATTTTACCACATATATTTGGAATTTTACCACATATATTCAGTGTACTATTTGTTTTTTCATCTTGTCTCTTACTTATTACTTTGTTATTTGGTACTTATATGGATAGGAGGACAGACTTGTAGATTCTTGTTATTGATTTACATGCTAGTAAGTTTATTTTTGTATGTGTATGCATATTTATCATTAATATAACATGGTATCAAAAATGGTCACTATGCTCTACCTTGTTCAATATTTGTTTGTTAAATATTTTTCACACACCAAGATATTCAATTTTTTTGGGGCCTCATTCTCTAGTATATTTTCCATTATATATAGACAAACCTTGTGGTGTTTCTTTGGATATGGAAATTTTTCTACATGTTTGAGATTTTTTGCTTTCTGAAAACCTTAACTCTAACCATTTATTTTTCATAGTTTTTCATATTTTTTTCAAGTTTTTCTTGATTTTTCCTTAGATTTGATTTGAAATACATTGTATACTAAATTTATATTAGAATATGTATTTCTTGTACTGGATTTGGTTGTTTGTCTATTTCTATTTTTGTTTTGTCATAGGTTTCCATCAGACAATGATTTCTTTCACAAAATTTTAGTTTTAGACAGTTTCAGGGGTACGCACACTTTTTCTGTTAGAATAATCAAACCCATAGTATTATCCACTTAGATAGTAATTCATTTATTTTTGTCTTATTTGCCTAGTCCATGAGTCCCACCATGTGCAAGTTGCTAATTGCCTATCCATAGAGGTCAAACTTGCCATCTTTGACTCATGTAGCACTTGGGAAAGCCTTAGGAATCAAATCTTCTTTATTCCTGGCCTCCTAGGCACCCTTCTACTTTTTCTGCTTTAATGCCTGCTTTTTCAGTGTTTTAAGGCACATAGGAAAGCAAGACTAGGTGAGGTGAACTTGTTTTTTGCCCCTTTCATCCTCCACTCTTTCCTCCATGCAAAATCATGCATGAGCTTCCATTCCACCACTCATTAGCTTTCCCATGCGCCCTTGCCAATTCGTGAGCCTCATGACAGATTTGGGATCAGCTTTTTACACCTATGGGGGATTTGCCTATTTTGGGTAAGCCTGCTTTATGCTAGTTTTGGATGCCTCCTTATGCATTCGACCTCTTGATGTATTCTATATATTCAGCAACCTATGTTATTACAGGGTTGGCTATTGTACACTCAGTTAATATAATTTTGTGTTACAGCTCCATATTCAGTCTCCATTGTTAGCAATTTTGCATGATCAATTGATAATTGTTGTGGGTAAAATTAATCTATTGCTGGCCTGAATTTCTGCATTTTCTTCTCTGGGGGTGTGGGAACACACTTGTTTTATCCACATTAGGTGTGTACAGATGCACCTTATTGAAGCCCTTTTTGTTGTTGTTTCTACTAAGGGTTCATAGATACATTAATAAGGTGTTTCAACGCTTCGTCATTAGTGATAAATTTTAGTTTTATTCGTTGTTATTTTCTAGTCATTAGGTTATTGTATTTTGTTTGCACTAGGGGTTAGTTTCTTTTTTCTCATAATTCATTTAGAGGTAACTCCTATTCCTAAGTTAGTTGGTCCTAACTATATTTCTTGGAAGAGAAAGATGATTGATGTTCCTATGAGTAGGAATAAATGGCGCTTAGTTTAAGGTGAAAAAAAAAACCAACCAATTTCAAGTACTTACATAAATGAGAATATCGATGTGGTCAAGTAAGAGTACTCATTGGTCAAATTATTTCAGATAGTTTACATATACATATTGAGGTTGAATATATCTCGATTGAGGTATGGAAAACTTTAGTTTCTTACTTGATAAATATGATGACATTTCTTTTTATTATCTTTAAAAGAATTTTCATAAGTTAGATTCTAAATATTTCGATAGAATAGAGTAATTTCTTGCTGAAATAAAAAATTATAATGAAAAAACAAAATAATTGTTGTAAATATTACAAGAAAAATGATTCTACCCTCGTTATTTTTGTAAACGTTACCCCCGGTATGAAAATTACTTAGTGTTAGTTGAGTTCCTGGTTCCCCAATGGATTGGCCTGCAATAATACCTACTGCTTCTCCCAATTCGATCAAGTGACTATGAGTAGTACTCCGACCATAACATAATTGACAAATTCGAGATATACTCTTGCAAGTAAAGGGGGTTCGTATATATATTGGTTTTGTTCGAGGGTTTATTAATTGATTGGCAAGTCCAACCCCAATATCCTGATTGTACATGGCAATGCATCTCCTATTTATATATACATCGTCTGCTAGCACACGACCAATCAGTATTTGTGTCCGTACAACAATTTCATTTCTGTCCCTCTCTCGACCTCAAATGGGACTTACACAAATACCTTGAATAGTGCCACAATGCTTCCTTTGATTTGTTCATCAAAATATCTAAGTTCTTTGTAAACATATTTTGAATATTTTTTAAAGGTTGGATATGTGAGAAAGATAAATTAATTGCTTCTAGTCAATTAACTAGTGGTAGAGATATGAAGGCACATCTTAAAAAGAATCTTAACAAATGTTTAAATAAAAACTCTAAACCACATACTAAGGGTTAAACCATCGCTCCCATCGCTATTATAATGAATCCTCTAACGATGATCCTAAAAAGAAATTGTTTAATCCTTGTAAATATTGTGACAAAACCAACCACCCTTAGAATATTTTCTTTAAAAAGAATGTGAACTTTCTAAATCCAAGAATAAATATCTTAGGAACAACATGCAACTCTTTGTGCCTAATCTTTTCACCTAGGTAAATCCTCTTCTTATGTGGAATGGATTATGGATTTCGGTGCTTCTAATAATATGACTAATACTGCTTCCATATTTTCATCTTATGACACTAATAAGCACACAACATATAAAGTTTCAATTAGTGATGGTAAACAACTTTTAGTAATAGTTTTTGGCGATGTTAAATTTCCTAATGGTACATTGGAATATGTTTTTCATGTTCCCATAAGTTTTCTTTCTATTTAACACTCATTTCAAAAAGGTTATAAGTTTGAAGTCACTTTGAAGCATGGAAAAATAAATATGCTCTAAAAGATATCATACGTAACATCAAAGTTGTTTCTTGTGAATATTTTTATCATGATGTTGGTTTATATAAGTTTACATGTTTTAATTCAATTAAAAATCAGCTCTATTATTCCTATGTTTCTCGTGCTGATGAACAAAGTAAATTATGACATGAACAATTAGGTGACTTAATCATGGTAAAATGCAAACATTATCTGAAATGGTTCTAGGATTACCTACAATTTCTTCCACTAAAGGTATTTGTGAATGTTGCATGCTTGATAAACATCATAAGGAAATGTTTGATAAAGGTAAAGTTAGACATGCTAAAGAATAGTTGCAATTAATTCATAGTGATTTATGTGGTCCTCTTTAAAATCTTTCCTTGTCTCATGTTGTTTATTTTCTTACTTTTATTGATGACTATAATTTAAAAACTTGGGTTTATTTTTTAAAGCATAAAAATGAAACTTTTCATATATTTCAAGAACTTAAATCCTTGGTTGAAAATGAATCCAGTAAAATTATCAAGACATTGAGAACTAATAATGGGGAGGAATTCACTAAAAATCAATTTAATACATATTTATATAAGCATATAATTTAACATCAAAACAATGTTCGTTATACACCTAAAAAAATGGGGTAGTTGAAACAAAAAATAGGACTTTGATTGAAATGGCTAGATGTATGCTTTATTCTAAAGGATTACATAAAAGATTGTGGGATGAAGCTATTTGTTGGGCTAATCATATTTTGAGTAGAGTCCCTACTAAAGGTTTTTTTGTAGGTTACTCCCAAAGAAAAATGGAGTGGAAGGAAACCCAATATTAGTAACTTTAAGATATTTCAAAGTGACTGTGAAGAGCATATTCCAGATGAAAAATGGAAAAATTTAGAACCAAAGTCTCACAAATGTATTTTTAATGGTTAAAGTGAGGATTCCAAAGATTACATGTTATTGATCTCTCTACCCAAGGAATTATTATCAAGTGTGATGCTCGATTAAATGAAGTCCCTTCTCCACTTGAGTCTGTTGAACCTCATGTTACCTTGAATTTACCTTTATCTTTTGTTTCTACTATATATGTTACCCCTTCCTCTACTTTTGTGCTAGATATAGATCCTAGTTCACCTTCTTCTTTAAGTGTTCCACCTTGATATTTTGAAGGTACTATTTTGGTTCCCACTCGTAGTCCTTCTATTGTTTGGGCCCATAAAAATATTGACTCTATAAGTTTTGAGATTAATATTCCTTTTGATACTGGATGAACTAGATCTAACGTTTCTTTCAAGACAAAAGTATTTTCCACTATAATCGCTAAAAGTGTGATCAAGATAAAGATAAATCTAAATGTGAAAAATCAATGATTGTTGATATGACTCATTAACGAAGAGAAATACTTGGAATATTGTTCCCCTTCCTCATGGAAATAATTTAGTTCGTTGTAAATAATTTACTACATAAGGATAGATTCAGAAATATAAAGCCAGGTTAGTAAGAAAAGGTTTCTTTTCATCAAGAACGTAATATTATATGGAAACTTTTATCCCAGTTGCTAAAATGAACACAATAAGAACGATACTTTTTCATGCTGCATCTTATCAGTGGGAAATACACCAAATGGATGTCAAGAGTTATTTTGTGAATGGTGATATTCATGAGGAAATTCATATGCATCAAACACCTTGTTTTATCACAGGAGAAACTTCAAGTTTGGTATGAAAATTAAACAAGTCTTTATATGGTCTTAAATGAGAACCTAAATCTTGGTATGCAAAAATTGATACTAATTTCTTGAAGAATGGTTTCAAATAGTCTAAATTAGATCCAAATATGTATCTTAATACCTTTTATGATGATTGCCTCTTTGTGATACTTTATGTGGATGATATAATCCTTACTAGAAGTTAACTACATTAATACAACTGAAGAATAATATAAAGAACCAATTTGAAATGACATATTTATGCCTATTGCATTATTATTTGGCTTTTAAGGTTTGGAATATGGATGATGGTATATATGTTTCTTATCCCAAGTATGCTATATATTTACTTGCTTAATTTATTATGAGCGATTGTAATCTCTTACAAATGTCATTTCTATTTGGTGTAAAGTTTATTGTTTGTGATTTTCTTAATTTTTGTACTACTCATTATCATCAACCTGTGGGGATTTTGATATATTTGGCACAAAACAATATTGATCTCTCCTTTTCAATCAACATGGTTTCAAGGTATATGAAAAAAACTTATTAAATCCATTGGAAAACAACAAAGAGGATTCTTAAATATTTATAGGGGACATTACATTATGGTGTTTTCTCTTCTAGGAGGGATATAGTTTAACATCTTGGTTATATAGGTTCTGATTGGGAAGGAGATGATTCAAATATATAGTCTACTGTAAGGTACATCTTTTAGGTTGGTTCAAGTATGATTCATTCACTACAACAAAAAAGGTCATTGGTGAGGGTTGAAAATGGTCACCATAAGCTCACTAGTGAGGGTCAAAAGAGTGTTTGTCACCAAAAGGCCTCATCACCAAAAGTATACATGATGTGGTGACATTCAAGGTCCATCATGAATAATTATTATAATGATGAATAGTGATTGTGACCATTTCATATGGGCAACATTGATTTATGACGATGGACCTTTCATGGCCCTCACTAGTGTTGTTGTAACATTCATTGACCGTCTCCATTTCATATTTTGTTGAGGGTTGAAAAATGTTACCATAAGCACATTGATGATGGTCAAAAGAGCCTCTGTTACCAAAAAATGAACATGACCAAAGGTAACATCACCAAAAGTATAAGTGATATGGTGGCATTCAAGGTTTGTCAAGAATAATGATTATAATAATGAATAATGACCATCACCATTTATGAACAACTGTGATTTACGTTGATGGACCTTTCATGACCCTCACTATTGACACATATTTAGGAATGGATAGTGGTCATCGCCATTCCCTATTTATATTAAGGCACGATGGAATCGAAGCACCAACCTCCTACTTGTAAAGTAGGAACTCTTCCATTGAGCTAGCACTCTTCAAAGAATTAGGCCTTGAAACTTTGTAAATTCTAAATTTTAAAAATTTCATTAAATTATAAAACTTTGTAAACTTGGTGAATAATTTACTAAACAAGTGGTATAAGTAGCATAGTTACTTGTTAGTGGGATTCAACCATGATCCCAACTATGTTACTTTTCAATTTTTTCCAAATGACATATGCATAACTATTTTCCTTTGAGGGAATTATCCCACATGATTTATAAAAAAATAAATTAATGAGCCAATTATATTTTTTTGAGACATAGACCACAATGAAATTTGGCTCAAGGAGATGGGGGCTTCACTCAATGAACAAATGACATAACACATGCATTCATGGCATATTAAACAATACACATAATTTAACTAGATATTTGAAAATATGTCCCAATATCATTTTATTTAGCCTCGTCCCAATACACCTTCGCAATTAAAAAACCCCTATTTTCACTAAGAGTTTAATACCCCTTTATATTTCTACCTACTATAGTGACATGACACCTCTCTTATGACTACATGTGCACCTTGGTTTCTGCTATTGTTGCACCTTCTTAAAAGGAATATCCTCTAACTAATTATATTGATAGCTTTGGTAGTCACTCAAATATGTTGAATTCCTAACACAATAGCGATGTTAAGTTTCTCTGAGAGATGTAACATGTACAAAATTAAACAAAATTATAACCAATTTCTTATCATAAACATCAAGATAGGATACATGCAACTCAAACCTATTAATTCAAGAGATAAAGGGAATTATCAAGGAAGATTAGCCTAAATTGTAAGGGTAAAAAAATTTCATACGAAAGTGGAAGACACAAATGATAAAGATCCAATAACACAATCAACAAACTTGAAACATCTCATATAGGGTTTTGGTAGTAGTATGATAAAATGATATAAATAGTTGAAGAGTTTTCAATCCAACATAATTTGTGAATTATACATGATATGTGTTTATGAAACTAGATCCACATAAAATCTTCTTTGTGAAAGCTCAAATTGTTGGTATTACATCTATATAGCAACACACCCAGAATTCAAACCTTTTACATACAGAATATTCTCAAAGTTCCAACTAATAACATTATTGCCAAAACATGATTTTTAAAGGATGGACCTTAGACCACCTATTACCTCACAAAATGATGAGCATTTTGAAAACTTTTAGTAACAATAGGAGTAGCACATTTATGAACTAGGGTTTCAATAAGAAATAGTTTCATGATGTAAATATTTCAAGATGGATAATTGTTTTTTTACTTTAAAGGTTTGGTAGCAAGGATGAGTTGAAAGATGACCAAATATCCTAGAATTCACATATTGGAACTAATGAAATTTGACACCCTTCACATGCTTAGAGAAAACATTCCCTTGAGAGATAAAAAGGGTGATAATTGGGGAAGATCTGAATCACGTCTTGGAAGCCTCCATTTTCATCACCAAAAATAGAGTTGTGAACACAATGTGTGGCACATGACTGGTTTGTGAGTAGAAGTTCCAGTATTCAAATAACAATGTGTGGTACAACAACCCCTACCCTAGAGGAACAAGTATTGAAGACTGTTCTAGCAGTAGTATATAGCCTGTCAAAATATCCATGAGATATGACTTTTCTTTAAGGGATTGTAATAGAAACAACATTGGAAGGAAGACCTTTTTGAAACTTATTCCAAGTATTGGGTATTATCATAGCATGTCTCTATGCATTGAGGATCATGTAAACATACTCCCATTTTCGATGTGAAACTAAGCGAATCAAATGACCTCATTTTCTTGTGGACACTCATCAATGGTTCATATTATTTTATAACATCATGGATACCTCCCATTGGTTGATGGTGTGGATGTTTCGATTGGTTTAAACATTGTTTTGTGGTAGTTTTGCAACAACATATTCTTTGAGGTATCTAGAGGTGTTAGACCCCAGCATTTTCGTGGAGCATTAAGAGGCTGATCATGCAAACCTAAAAATAAATTTACCAACAAATCGGTGATGACTGGAAGATCATTTGGGAAAGCTCTTATGGTGGTATAAGAATAACTTTTGAGCATGAATATTTGGCCTAAAATATGATCATATACCCTATTTCTTGTAGCATCATTGACATGATTTGGTCAATAGTCTTTTAGGATTAATCAAACATATGATAGTAGGTATGGGGTTAACATTGTGAATAATATTTGGAAACCTTTAAACAGAAATCCAAATAGATTGGTACAATAGTTTGTGACAACAAATGAGTTAGGTTAAAGGATTTAATATAGGTTGGTTTCAACCCATTTTCCAGCACTTAAAACCAACAAAAATACCCTTCTCATATATATAAATGAGCAATCCTATAGAATCTTGGAAGGAACCTTGAGAAATAATCATAGGTGTATTACTCTGACATATATACCAACATGCAAGCACACTTAATTGGGGCAGTAATATGACTATTTTTTATAATTTCTACAAATGATTGAATTCCTCAAATCTTGAAGTAGTTACCTACACCTCATGTCTATGTAACCAATTCTTAGTCTTGGTAGCATAATAAAAGTTTTTTTTTATAAACAACAAATCCTTCATGGATATTTGCATTGTGTTTTTATTAATAATCCCTAGCATTGAAATACGAGACTGGCCCCAACCTTGTAAATACTTATTCTATGCATTAAGGTCACTATGAATATGAAAGGGAAAATATTAGGCCACAAGTGTTTGAATGATTTATTCTATGAGCAGATCTAGATATAAATCCCTATCAAACCAAACCAATATATCATATTTATTTAATGGCAACATCACCTGTGGAAACCCTTCATGGCTACAACAAGAATATTTCCAACATCTCCATATCCACAAATGACAACAACCTTACTAGAAACCATGACATATACGACTCTCTTAAGAACATTAGGGAAAAAGGGGCCTACATCCATACAGGTTGTCAAACTAGAAAAGAAGAGAGAGGGAGAGAATCAAATCAATACAAATTGTATCTCAACTAGAAAAATGATATACTAAAAAAATATCCAACCCTATTTATAATTCATAATATACTTCAAAACCAAAATCATAAACTTCAAAAAAATGCCAACGATATTTCAAAACCTTGGTAGAAACCCACCATAACAAATTAACCTAGCAACCTCAAGTCATTAGCAAAGAATCATGGATATCATGTTTAGGGTCCCAACCATGTCACATAAAGAAGAGACCAACAATGTCTTACATATAAAACATGGGTCATTCATTCACACATAATGAATGACATCAAACAAAAAAAATGCATATAATTTTACACTAATAAACTGTGGGTTACATATTATCTTAGGCGCACATTGATTTTTAGTGAATGATTATAATCCATTTCACACAAACAATCCATTTTCAAAACAAAATTCAAGAAAATAAGGGCAAGAATACAAAGTAGATCTGAGTACTCTTTAGTAAAAAATTTTCCAAGATAGTCACTGCATAGGATACATTCACCCAAGCGGAGCTACAAGGCCACAATATTGAAGAACCACCAACATGCTCTATCTCTCACACATAATCCACATTGCTAATGTCAATACTGGAAAGTTCATTACAATGATTACAACTGATTATTATTCTCTATTGCTTCATGTTCTCTCTTATCAAGCAATTTTCAATTGTGATGTAAACCATTCTTTGGAAATCTATCTAATATAATCATAAAGAATTGTTGATTTTTTCATCCTCTATATTAAGAGGGTTTTCCCACGGTATATCTTGTCTCATGTGGATGAATGTCTTATGCAGATTTTTTATTTATGAGTTTCATATGTTCAGAAATTGATTGATAAATTTTTTAAAGTACATAGATATTCATTATTGCTCAAAACCTTAACATGGTATGATATCTTAGGGCGTGAATGAACTGTGGTTGTGCAAGAAACTACAATCATAAATGATCCTAATGGTTTGAGCAAGGATTGAAGCCATGCCATCGATATTTGTTCAACCATAAGACCATCTCAAGGGCACTTCAAATTTAAACACTTGGAAGGTGAGGGAATTGAACATATTGGAGGATATATACACATTCGCAGTGATTGAGGATCCTTCATCCAATGTAGGGAAAGTCCAAAGCAAGTCAGTATTCACAAAGAAATAAAATCTTGCCAACGTGACAAGAATGAAGAAAGGGAGGAAACCATTCCCACCAATATTCTAGGAAACACATTTCGTGGATCATTTATGAACAAGCCGTGAGGAATCAAACAAAACTATTGAAAACCCACTTCGCAAATGGGCTAGTTCACCTTAATATTGAGTGGATTTAAAAAATTCACAATAGTTTGGATATTCAATGAGGTATTTGAAGATGATTTTTCAAAATTTTTGTTATGGTTGGTTTTGCAAACTGGATGAAATATTTGAACGACTCAAGGATTTTTGGATTGGATCTTATCCTTGTCAAATGGAATTTGTATATAAGAATATCCTTATAGTATTAATAACTCATGTGAAGAAGATGATGATTATTATGGGAAGAAGTTCTTCTTAAAGAATATCATTCGCTCCAGGTTGCATGGGATCCAATTTCCCCATGCAGAGATTCACTACCTCATGCATGGATCCATATTTGGAAGTTAAATATTTAGTAAGTTTCCATGAAGGTAGAAGATCAAAACTGAAGGATTCTAGTAATCTCCTCAAGGAAGCATAGATCAATTGGGAACCCACACAAAAATATAATATTTTATTATTATTATTATATGGTTTTATAAATCAGATCTAAAAGGGTTTAAATGTGTTTCATTACACTTATGTAGAGATCTCGATTCCTAGAATTAGGAAGTATGATATGGAATAACATGTTGAGCATATAGCCTGGCTTTTTTTGGCATATAGTAATTCTCATGAAAAGTGCATGTTATGATTATTTAAATATTAATACAGGGTTGCATAGTTTTTCTTGAGATATGAATATAGGGAAACATAATTTTTTCATGAGATATGAATATGGGGCTGCATAAAATATGAATGGGCTTATGCCGAAACATTAATTAATATGCACATAACCATGAGAACCATTGAAAATATATTGAAGCATTCATATGATTAAATTTCATAAGATATGGTTATATTGAAATAGTCATTAAAATGTTTGCATGCCTATGTGAGATATTTTTCATTGCATTGAAATGATTGGATTATGTATAGTTGCTAATAAATTGATTTGGTTTGTAGGAAAAGACCATATGCTATGGCCTACAAGCAAAGAAAAGACATGCATTTAATGAGGAGTCATTCTAATGGAAGATCCTGAGAGATAGCAGGGTGCTATGAAGGAGGATGTTGTGAAGCAGGAAGCTTCTGGGAGCATATCGTGATGACCAAATGTATTATGGGAAGAAACACCCAACACTATTTTATCTAAAATAGGAAGCCCTAATCTAGATGAAGAGACTCCTGAAGGGAATTTATTTATTCTAGTTATATTCATATATGTGTTAGACATAGAGGAGTACAAGTCTCCACCATGGAGGAACTTAATGAATCTTTGTGATGGAGGACTCAGATTATGATTCTCACATTCTATATGTTTATAGGTAGAAGCTAGATTTGCTAGCTGCTGAAAAACTAATAAAACTGGTTAATTAGGATTTTGCTATGTAGAGACCTGCATGGTGCTCATATTTAGAAGGAATTTATATTTAAGAACCTTCGATGATTCTTGAGTTTAGAAGTGTGAGACTCACAAGATAATATTTTCTTCTTTTAAAGAAAATGTTCAATAGAGTTCTTGAAAGGATTGAAGACAATGGACTATAAGTCCATGACTGTACACATGAAGTTAGATATGATTCCTATTCAGATTTGAAGGATCTTATAAGATGTTGAGAATATACTAAATATACCTAGTTAGCACCATGATCAAATGTATGTTTTGCATTAAATACATAGTCATGTACAACAAAGCATGTGATGTAGTACCTAATTGGTACGAGTTAATGTGGATTCAAACATGTCTCAGCGAGTGAAATAAAGTTTCAAGGATATATGGATTTTGACTAGTGTAATGACTGAGAAATATCACATCAAATATGTTTCTCCTGATAGAGAATATTGTAAAGTTGTAGATATTCAATATGTTCCTAGTCAGTTATATCTGAGACATGGTACATATCCATAGATGAGCAGAATTGTCAACATACCTACTAAACCTCTATCTAGGACAATTTTGGTATAGTACAAGAAGACTCCTCTTTTTGAAGAGGGAGTATTGATGATTATTTATAGGAAACAATAGATAAATTCCTCCCTAGTTAGTTGTGTTATATGAATCAGAAAGCCAAGGGTTGTAGTATCTATTGTGGAGAGAGTCCACATGGGAAAAGACATGGTCAAGGTCACAAAGACTATGAAACACTTGAGAAAGAGTTATAGTCCAGACTATTGGAGAAAATTCAAACCTCTTTAATAGGTTATATAGCCACATAGCATGCTAGTGGGATGATGTGGTATAAATATGAAATCATTGTAAAGTGATCATGCCTTGGAGGACATCATAGAGAATGTAAATCTCATAGAGAACTTCTCTAGTTAGTAGAATATTTCGATAAGTCAATGTTGAAAATTGACATAGGTAAGTTTTCTTGCTATATATAAAATTACACATGTTTTATGTGTTGTAAAATTTTTAAATAATGGATTGTAAATCCATAGTTTCAAGTTTAGGGAAACTACATTCTAGACCGGATCCAGAAGATGCTACAGTGGATAAGTAGTTGGTTGGTCTCTTAAGGTACTTAGTAGACCTACTATATTTTATGCCCATTACTAAGAATATATTAGAGTGACTTTGAGGTACATTATAATAGGTTCTTTATTGTATTTTGATACATAGCAGACCTATTATATAACTTGGGATTAGCTATGTATAGTGCGGCTAGTACTACAAAAGCTAAGTGCATTGTAGCTAGGACTATAGAAGAAAGGTGTATGTCAGCAAAGTGTATTGTAGATAGTACTACCTGTTGAGGAGTAGTGTAGCTTGGGAAGCTACCTACTAGGGTGAAATACTTTGAGCCTACAATTATTTGGTGTTAGAGTTAAGATTTTAAAAAAATCGATGTTTTATGTTGAAACACAATAAGATGAAGTATTACTTCACTGGGGTCATGGTCATGTAAGGTGAAACTTCAGTACATAGCCAATGATGAGAAGATTGCAAATGTGTTGACAAAGTTTTTGTCAATGATGAAGTTCAAATACTTCCGAGATAATCTTAGCATAGCAGAAAATGTTCGGTAAAGAAGAGAATACCTACCTCTCTGAGAGGGAGCGTTGATTGTACAGCATTAGGAGTCATTTTATGGACTTGTGAGTTATATCAAGACCTATATATATCCTCATATGATTGGGGTGGTGATGCTCATACTATAAAGTCTTGTGAGCGATATTAAGACTATGGACTTGTGACTTATATCAAGTCAAGACTGGTTAGTTATATCAAGTCAAGTATTCTCTTAGACGGTACCATATGAGATGGATATCTAGTTATGGAGATGGGATCCTGAGTTATATCAAGATATGATTCTCATTCAGTCATCAAGAGAATGGATACCCATAGAAAAGTATCTCTAGTTATAGAGGTGGGAATGATTTATTTGTTGAAGTATATGTCTTCTAATGCCACTTCTAGAATTTCACCTTGTAGGTCAAAGGCACCAAGGTCATGATCCCAGTATCTAATTAAAAACTATAGCAAATGAACATTGTCCCGCATAGGTGAGGTGAAAAATAACTTTAATAACCCACTTTGTCACAATGATTACATAGTGGGGGAACTTCGGAGTGCATCTTGGTCCATATGTTCATGTTCCCGCTCCCTCTACTCCAACGCCATGTTTTAACCTGCCCATGAAACCATTATCAAACATTAAAATTCATCAAAATAATTTGATTTTGGCCCTATTTGCACTTCTCCTATGTTTCCAGTACATGCGATTGTCTTTTAGATAGGTCATGGGTGACATAAGGGTTTCCTTTGGGAAAGTCACGTGTAAAACACGTATATGCGATCGTATAAGTTGCCTACCATGTGTACATCGTGACCCCATTAAGACAGGATTAAAACATCAAATTTTGCATAAAATTGAAAATGTAAATAGTTGAAATGGAAGAGAATGAAGAGTTGGCTTACCTGGCACGTGCGGTATCAAAAATCGTCCACTGGTTTGTCCACAACAAGCAATTGAAGTCAGAGGTAAAAATTTCCTATATTGGGTAAAAATATGAAATGGTGTTTTTGATTTCTATGTTAAGAACCTGTGTCAACGCTCCTCTTTACTTTGTTAGTATATTTTATCGGACGCATATGCTTTGTAAGTTGTCCCATCAGTATGTTGTATTTTCCCACATTCATGGGGAGTAAGTAATAGTTGTTAAGTTGTTTAGTGATTATGTTGCATTATCCCACATTCATGGAGGGTAATAGTTATTTATATTAGACTTAGTATATAATTATGTGTTGAGGCTAATGAAAGCATTGAAGAGTTATTTTGTATTGAGCTTGCTCAAAGGACGTTGCCCCTTCGAAGTGGCCTGCGATCAATAAAATCTCTTTTGTGCTCCAATATTTTTGTTATATTGTGCATTTTCATTGTTTATTGCAGGAGGTTCTCCACATCTGGTATCAGAGCACTTTCCTTGGCACAAGTGGGAATTTTTTTTTTCTTTTCAAAAAAAAAGAGGGCAAAATTGGGCGGCGAATTTTAGATCCATTTTTGAAACTTTTTGCATAGAATAACAAGAAACATATTGCATTAAAGAATTCCTCTTTCAAAAATACACAGTTTAAAAAAAACATCGTCTCATTTGGAGTTCTAAAAGTGGAGATATTGCGGATTTAAAATCAGCAATTTTTCAGAATTTCGGTGACGACTGCAAAAATTGCAGGGCAAAAATATTTTGACTGGGTGCCCAGATTTCTATTCCGATTGTGTAAGTAGAAGCAGAGTGGTTGTTATAGTTCCAGAAATATGCTATAATAGTGATTCTGAGCAATATAGATTATGTTATGCTCATTTAAAAAGTTTTCGTCTCAAAACCCTAGCTCTAATTACGAGTTTTGGAGCATTGGGTGGAATTTCTACCACATTTTTTTCGGTACTATGATTATTGCAGTATTTCTTCTTCTTGCAGTAGTATTTTTCATTCGGATTAGGGAATAAACCCTATCCTCTTAATTGTGGGAAGTACTTGGGCATAGCCCTAAAACTCATTGTGAGGAGTACCACAAGAACCCTGAAGTAGCTAGCCATTGAGAGAACTTGCCAAGCAAAAAGGGCAATGACTCCCACCAGATTGACTAGATTCCCATCCGTGAGGAAAACGAAAGAGCTGTCATTTTTGGCCAAGCGATTAGCAGTTTTACCTATGCCATGAAGTGAAGGGTACTACCCTAATACTCAAGCCTGAGACAGCCTTGGTGGCCGAGTGACTACCTTTGAACCATTAGGAAGCTGAATATACCTCGGGTCCATATCTATTTACAGTTGATAACATGCAGAATTCCAGACTTATCACAAATAATTTACTCCAATTCAAGTTGATAAAGCACAGCTTTCTAGCACCGCCACAGATCATTTCTTTAGGGAAAAAAAAATATTTTTCAGCCATATATTCCTTGATTTAGCTCCATTTCCCCTGAAAATTCACTGTTACCCTTTTCATTCCATTCTACATATTTCATTCATTGAGGACCCTATCCCAAGTCCACTTGCCGAAGCCTAAAATTCCATCTCCTTTTTTCACCTCGCTTCTAAACTTCACATTTTTTGTTTCCTTGTCGCTCAGAAAGTGTCCACAACCTAGTTACCCACTTGCGTTTTTCCCAACTCAAAATTTCCTTTTTCTAAAACCCTCTTTGTTTTCGTTTTTCCACCCATTTTCGAAAAAAAAAACTTGGTTATGGTTGTCACTCATGCAGGAGTAAATAGATAAATGGAAGAAGAACTTGTCACCCTCAAGACCAAACTTGAAGATCTAGATCAAATATTTNGAAAAAAAAAAACTTGGTTATGGTTGTCACTCATGCAGGAGTAAATAGATAAATGGAAGAAGAACTTGTCACCCTCAAGACCAAACTTGAAGATCTAGATCAAATATTTCTTGACCTCCATCTTCAGTATTCAGCCATGAGCAACCCGCAATAGCCTAAGTATTCTGTTGGCACTGCGTTCTCTGCTTCCAGCAACTTTTGTGGGGCGAAGATTGAATTCCCTCGCTTCAATGGTGATGATCCAAGTGGATGGATACACAAGGCAGAACAATACTTGAATATGCATAACACTTTTGATGTCACCAAAGTCCCACTTGCATCATTTCATTTGGAACATGAAGCCCTTAAATGGTTCTGTTGGTACATTAAGGATCATGAAGAGCCCCAATGGAAAGATTTTTGCCAACTCCTTTTGCATCGATTTGGCCCTAGTGGTTTTGATGAATTCACAGGAGCACTCACCAAACTTCGCTAGACTGGCACTGTGAGACAGTATCAGACATAATTTGAGAAATTAGTCAAGCACATAGAAGGATTTTCTGATGCATTCTACAGGAGTTGTTTTATCAGTGGTATTATGGATACAATTCGATTTGAGGTTAACATGTTTTGTCCCAACACAATGATGGAAACCCTAGGGTTGGCTAAGTTGACAGAGGACAAGATCAAGGCTCAACAACGCCCCAAATCCACTTTTGTTCCATTCAGCAATATGGTTTCCCAAAGACGTCCAATCCCTCCAACTCCTAGATCCACTCCTATCAAGCATTTGTCTGAAGCCGAGATGTGGGAACGTAGGGAAAAAGGAATTTGTTATAATTGTGATGGGAAATTCACCCAAGGACATCAATGCACTAAACAAAATCCCTATCTCTTGGATGTGGTTTCTCCACCTGCACTTGAAATTTGTGAAGCTCCTAAGGATCCAGTAGATGATCAAGTCGACATTCAGCAGCCTCCTGTTGACCCTCATTCTCATGATGAACACCCAGAGATATCTTTCCATGCATTAGCTAGAGTCACTACCCCACAAACCATGCAAGTCAAGGGTTTCTTCAAGAATATTCCTCTTATAATACTTATTGATTCTGGTAGCACCCATAAATTCATTGACCCTTAGATTGCCAAACAAGTTGATAGTTTTGTCCATCCTTGCTCCATGATTCAAGTCATGGTTGCCTATGGGAGCACCTTACCTTGCAAAGGAAAGTGTTGCAATGTGTGTATCTCTATTGGAGATTATAACTTATGCTCTAACATGTTTGTCATGCCTCTAGGAGGATGTGACGTGATTTTGGGAACTCAATGGCTACGCACACTTGGACCCATCTTATGAGATTTTGTTGAACTATAGCTACATTTTCAGTCAATGGGAACAAACACACATTCAATGGATTACAACCAGGTTCTCTTAGCATCATCAATTTCCATCGCATTGAAAAGATCCTTAATACGAATTCACATGGTGTCATCGCTTAGCTCCATTTCATTCAGATGCAACCTTCAGTAGTCTCAACTACACCCTTGGATCGTTCATTCCGATGCACCCTTCAGATGCCTGATTTTTCCAAGCTCTTCACTCTTGAGAATGATGCTTACAACAATGGACTTGGGGTTGTCCTCTTTCAAGATGAACATCCCATTTCATTCATTGAAAAATCCCTTTCTGGAAAGAATTTATCCACCTCTACATATGAGAAGGAAATGATGACTACTTTGCACACAGTACAAAAGTGGTGACCATCCCTCTTAGAGAATCCCTTTAGCATCAAGACGGATCACCAGAGTTTGAAATATTTCCTGGAAGAATGGATCTCATCGACAACACAACAGAAATGGGTTAGAAAACTTAGGTATTATGACTATAAGAAGGCTCAGGACAATTCTTGTGGTGGATGCTCTTTTCCACACATATGATGCCCATGTTTCTCTTTCAATTATTTCTCTGCCTATTCCAACTTGGTTACACTCTGTTCAGCAAGGCTATGTCACTGTCTCCTCATTATCTGAAATCATTCAACTTTTGTCTAGTAACCCTTTTGTGGTACCGCATTTCTCTTGGGATGGCTCATCTCAGAGACACAAGGGTCATTTGGTACTTCCCCAAAGCACAGATATTAAAAATGCAGTCTTTTATGAACTCCATGCTTCTCCATTGGCAGGGCACTCTAGGTTCATGAAAACATATGAGAGGGCACGATGTCACTTATTTTGGAAGGGAATGAAATGAGAAATTCAACAGATGGTTTCCGAATGTGCTCCTTGTCAGCGCCACCAAGGTGAAACTACACTCCTTTCCGGATTTCTCAAACCTTTGTCCATCCCTACAAGGATTTGGACATATATTTCGATGGATTTCATTCAAGGGCTCCCTAAATATGGAGGGAATACTGTAATCGTGGTTGTAGTTGATCGGCTCTCCAAATATCATCATTTTTGTGCTCTCAGACCTCCATAAACCACCTCCTCAATCGCACAAATTTTCATGGATAAGATATTCCTTCTTCATGGAATCCCTTATTCCATTGTCTCGGATCGCAACGCACCTTTCACAAGTCATTTTCTCCTTACTGACACCAAACTGAATATGAGTTCAATTTATCACTCACCAATAGATGGTCCGAATGAAGTCATCAACAACTATTAGGAAAATTATCTTTGTTGTTTTACCTCTGAAGAACAAAATCTATGGGCAAAGTGGCTCCTTCTTGCTAAATGGTGGTATAATACTTCCTACCATACTACATCTCCAATGACTCCATATGAAGCAGTTTATGGTCACACACCTCTGGTACTCCTTCCATACACCCCCAGCTGTTCACTAGTTTAGGACGTTGACATGGTTCTTCAAAACCGACATCAGATTCTTCACCTTCTGTAGGACAATCTTCACATGGCCAGAACCCACATGAAACACCAAGCCGATCAGCACCGTTCTGAGCACACTTTTCAAGTCAGTGACATGGTTTTAAGTTTGTCTGTAGCCTTATAAGCAATCCTCCTTGAAACTCAATGGGAATCAAACACTCGCTACAAAGATCTCTTGTCCATATACAGTTCTTCAGAAGATTGGGTCTGTTGCTTATAAATTGGCACTTCCTCCTTCTTCTTGCATTCAGCAAGTGATTGGTAGCAACATCAGAGCACAAATTTTTTTACCAGAACGGGATAATGAAGGATCCATCATTTCAGATTCGACGTCCATCCTCAATAAGTGCACTTGTTAGCTTCGCTCTCAGTCCATCACAGAGGTATTAATTCAGTGGCACAACATGCAACTAGAGGAAGCTACATGGGAACCACTCCTTCATATTCAGCAACAGTTTCCACATCTAAAGCTTTGAGGACAAATATTTTTTTTAAGAGGGAGGGGATGTTAAGAACCCGTGTCAACCCTCCTCATTATTTTTTTAGTATATTTTATCGGACACATACACTTTGTAAGTCGTCCCATCAGTATGTTGTATTATCCCACGTTCATGGAGAGTAAGTAATATTTGTTAAGTTGTCTAGTGATTATGTTGCATTGTCCCACATTCATGGGGGGTAATAGTTGTTTAGATTAGACTTAGTATATAAGTATGTGTTGAGGCTAATGAAAGCATTAAAGAGTTATTTTGTATTGAGCTTGCTCAAAGGAGGTTTCCCCCTCGAAGTGGCCCGCGATCAATAAAATCTCTTTTGTGCGTCGTGCATTTTCATTGTTTATTGCAAGAGGTTCTCCACATTCTATTTTTGGACTATTTATAGAAATAATTTGAAAATGTGGGGTTTTAACCTATAGTTTTTAATTTCTATCAAAATTAAACTAATGACATGTCATGTTTTCCTAATGCAACAGGTCTGAGGTTACTTAAAGATGTTATTCACTCATATAGGAGAGGATTTTGGTCATTTATATGCATTTTTGCATCTATACCTAATCTGCTTTAACCCTAGGACCACTAATTTGACCACAGACTATGGTGTATAAGCATTATTACCTTGTCTATACCATTGTTCTTTTGTGGATAGGGCTTTCCTTCCATGAGTACCCTAGTTTAGAACACATTTTTTTCTTTTGGTACTCATGCAACATTTGTCGTAGGTTTAGGGGAGCCTTCTTAGATATTTTCCATGCCAAATTGAGCCTCATTTTGGTCTCTTTTTACAAGCTATCCCCTTTATAAGTCTCCCTACCCTTATGGAGTTTCTTTAGGCCCAGGTCTAACTCCTCAAAATAGACTTGATTGCCAACTAAACTTTCCCTTTCAGGCTCGTTAAGAATATGTGAATGGGCATCCACATTGGTGGTAGGTTATCACTTTCTCAGACCATGTGGAATAGTACGAGAAGGGATCACTCTCTTTTCTATGGAATTGAGAAGAGTATTCTTAGGCATAGGTTTATCACTTTTCTGGACCCGAGGAACTAAATTTATGAAAAAGGACCCCCCCTGGAGTCTTCTTCAGAGTTTTCAGACTCTCTAAACATGAATACACCAACGAGCATGTACTAGTTCGGGCTCGTAAAATGCACAAATCAGTGACATTATCAAGCATTATTCTCCCCCCTCTTCAAGCTTTTAAAAAATGAACAGAGACCTTAGTTAACTTGGACTTGTTAAAATTTAACAGGAAAGTTAAGGAAGAAGTATTCTTTTTGGGTTACAGGCGGTGGCAGGATGTCCTCCTTGAACATAGCACTCTCAAAGCTTTCTGATACTCATGTCTCAATGTAGAATTTCAGCTTAGCTATCACTTCGAGTTTCTTAATCCTCCACTTGTAAGTTATACATGGGGAATCTGATCATGTCTCTTACATGAGAGATAAGTCTAGTTGTCTTATCTGCAAAGTTAAAAGTTTCCTTGGGTCATCTCTGTGTCGTGCTCATTGTTCAAGGATCTATCCCTGCATTTGATTATTATCCTGATTCCATCATTATCCTATTTAAGTATTACTTGTGTCTATATTATCTTATCCAGTTTCTACTCACTCTTGTGATCCATTGGAGGATCTATTCCCTTCCTCATTAGAGTATGGTTTCTCATCAGCCTTTCTCGAAGACAAAGACCTAGAGTTTTGACGATGGTACCTTAGGATTAACTATCATTATTGGTGAACTCCTTTGCTTTAGTTGTCAGGTTCACCTATTGATTGACAATTTGTTGAATCCTTTCCATGTTCGACTTCAACACATCTATTCACATGGATTGGATTGTACTGGTTCCTTTGATTTTGATGAAGACCTTAGGTTCACATCTATAACCTAAGTTGCAGAATATTGTGTTTTGTTCACCTACATAGCTTTTGATTTTGAAGACTCATCATTTTATATTGTGGCTTTGATCCACCTTTGTAATATACATGGTCTTATAGTCGTATCATATGATGTAATCAAATATTGCAAAGGAGCTAGTGTTCCAAAATATTGAACATGGCATTCTCATATATGATTTTGTATATGCCATTAATATGTATTTGTTTCAGGTACTTCCTTTGCTGCCTTGGACTTCTGAGTTCTCAAAGATAAAGATTGTAATGTATTTGGGCCATCACTTCCCTCTGACCTCACACATTAGGGGACATCTATTATTAGCCAAAATGGCACTTCTCCATTCGAGTACTGACATTCATCATGTCGGTACACAAAAGGACAATTAGGATTGAAGTGGCCAAAACACTATAGATGTGCATGACCTTTGATGCATTATCTTCATGCCAGCCTTATATATTTTTATTCTGAGTTTTGGGTTGCACACGTGGCTATGTGCATTGCAACTCGCGTGTCATACGCGACTGTGTGCATTGCAAACCATGTGTACCTTGCGTACGTGAGTTTCCCTTTGAGAAACTCGTGTGTCATACACGAGTTTCCCTTTGAGAAACTCACATGTCATATGCGCCTTGCCTATATAAATACTCGGGTGTACCTTAAGACGACATTAAAAGATATAAATCATGATTAGATGATATTAGTTGGGCCCTAATCCATAACTATCCCAACTGTCTCAACCATCCTAACCTTCGAAACCGCTATATTTCCCAAAGTATAAATAAAGGCCTTGGGATGGGGCTAATCAATCAATTCTAGAAGAGAAAATTTATGCTGGTGGTATACCTTTGGAGTCTTAGAGCAACAGGACTCAGAGTCCTCGGTTGCAGAGGAGTCCTTGTGTCAAAAGCTGGGTTGTATTCTTACCTATTCACTGTTTGTTAAAAAAGAGAATTCTTCTTCGAATCTCGTATTGTGATTATCTCATGTATATTGGTTTAATGAATATCTTCAATTATATTGTTAATATGTTTTTCATCTAACCTCTTTTGTATATATGTATGAGATATTGCTTGAAGAATTGGCTCTTTGTAGGTGAAGAGAAGCATCCCTAGAGGGTTTGGAGAAGATTGGAGCAAGATAAGACCAAGCTTGGATCAACCGTTATAAATCAGGTAAGCCAAGATCTCTTCCTATTCTCATTCCATTTTTTTTAAAAGTTGATTGTCTGCAAGTCTAATAGTAAGTTGGTAACCCCAGAACCTAGGTTACAAGGGTGTATTGTCTTGTACAACAGATGGATCTCCAGTGATGGATATGGGATCTTGAGTTATATCAAGCTATGATTCTCATGCAGTCATACAGAGAATGGATACCCATAGAAAAGTATCTCTAGTTATAGAGGTGGGAATGCTTTATTTGTTGAAGCATAAATGTTATGTGATATATTACTAACCATGGTCATTCAAGATGGATAAATCTATTAAGTCTCCTCTAGAGACTAATCACATATATAGTGAATTACTTTAGCATATGACTATATGGTCCAGGGAAATATAATATGATCATAACATGTGACCATTCTTATGAGTATATTATGATATGATGAATTAATGATTAACACATAGACCATGCAGTAAAGATAAATAAATAAGCATTAAAGAGATAATAAGAAAAGAGAATTTGAATTTCCCATATAGAAGACAAGATGAACTCAAGCTATAAAATTGCAGTTATAAATATTTAGTTAAATATGAATGTCTCAAATTAGTGATTAAGTTAAAACATCAATTGGAATATTAATATATGCATTTAATTAAATAATTAAGAAACTTACAGTAGTCCATGCAAAGTTAATAATAGTAAATAAAATAAAATAATATGATTTGCATGGATGACAATTAAGCACCCTAACACTTATGTTAGCATGTTAACTAAGGGATCAATATTCAGTTAGAGATTGAGTTCACTCCAATATCAGTTAACTAACAATCAATGTCCATGATTGAAGGTATGGCATATTAGTTGTGCATGAATAAGATTTCAATGCATGAATTGATTATTCCAAGAAGGAAAATTCGAAATTGTAATGCATGGGTGCATAAATGGCATGCAACCATTCTCCCTAGTTTGTATGGAAGTGTATTTGGATTGTTATTAATATGCTAAGCATATGGAAAGCTCATTACCATGATTACAACTAATTATTATTCTCTATTTCTCCGTGTTCTCTCTTATTGAGAAATATTCTATTGTGATGTAAACAATTCGCTACAAATTTATCTAATATACTCATAAAGAATGGTTGGGAAATATTCTATTGTGATGTAAATAATTCTCTACAAATTTATCTAATATACTCATAAAGAATGGTTGGGTTGTTCATCCTCTGTATTAAGAGGGTTTTACTAGGGTATATATTGTCTCATGTATATCAATTTTTTATGTGGTTGATTTATTTATGAGTTTCATATGTTCAGAGATTGATTAATAGAACTTTTCAAGTACAAAGATCTTCATTATTTCTCCAGATATTAACATTTGGAGTGTGATATTGTAGGTTTTCTAGAGAATACTTTCCAATCCAAGAGAAGCATCCAGATTGCCTTGGATTTTCCCTAAGTTGGAATCTCTACTTTCTTATGATAGTTTCTTATTTTATGCACTGAGTATTTGTAAGCATTCAAACATTGTTACTAGTCATTATCGTTGTTCTTCTCATGTTGTTAGTTTTGTTGAAATTTTCTATCCACTTAAATGTTAGTAAATTGTTGTAGTTATCTGGTATAAGAAATGAATCTAATGTTGTTGGCACAATCATTACTGTTGTTGTTGTTGACACTTTTAGTTCTATATTTTATTTCAAAGAACTAAAAATATTAAAAGATAAAAAAAAATCAAATTCTAACTTTTGGAATATAACACAAAATCACAATGAAGAATTGATATATTCTTCCTAACATTAACCCAAGTTCTTATCTCAAGCAATTGTTGGAAATGTTGTTGGGAATTTGTTAAGTTCCTTGCTAGAAGGTACTTGAATCCCCTTTGGTGGGATACTAGTTGAAACCTAAGAATCTCACTTAGAATTAGTTTATTGGGTTTGAACTTTAAATTTTCATCCACAATAACAAAAAACCACATTCACGTACATTGTGCAAAAAATATTGTAACCTTTCATTAAAAATTTGTTGGTGCTATGTCTGGATTACTTGAATAATACTAGTATAATTATGGTGCTATTAGATTTTCATACCCTTAGGCTATACAACAACGTGACCTAAATGTTATTTTCAATGAAGAATATTTCTTACTTGGGATTCATTTTTATGAGCACAAAATCCATATCAATTTGTCCAAGATTCAAGTATTATGTGACTGGTCAAAACCTAAGAATCTAACTTAAAATCAATTTATTGGATTTAAACTTTAAATTTTCTTTTGTCCTTGTAATGAGATTCTCCAATGTTACATGGGACCTTAATGTCATCCTTAGAGGAAATAATAAAGTAGTACTCCACTAAACAAACAAACAATAAGTGTGCTTCAACTTATTAAAGTAGTTATTGTTGCAACATAAAGTGCCAATTCAATATGAAAGATGCATGGAAGATAAAATTCAAGACCAAACACAACCTATTTTAGTATTTTGTTATGCCCTTAACCCCCACCATGAATGACAACATTCATATGCATGATGAATAAAATACTACAACCTTTCCCTAACAAATTGTTGTCATTGTATCTAGATTTCTTCACACCTATGATGGGACATTAGAGAAAATTGGATTGGTCTTCAAGAATTTGTACACTCAAAGGATGCAAGAAAAAGTTGGATAATGTCTATTTTCCATGACAATTTCTTACTTTAGCCTTCCTTGTTAATGAGAAGACTCCATTTCAATATGACCAAGTAAAAAAAGAGGCCATAAAGCATGTGAATTGTTACGAGGAAAGACTTCCTATGGCTTGGGGTGGACCACACCAGACAGCATGACACTAGAAATCAATCCATTTCCAATATGCTAAAGATATAAACAAGACTAAAACTAAGGGACAATAAGCGCACCTTATTCCATATGTTCATAGAAGATCCCCGTTGATATTTCAATCACACTTGTACCTACATTCCATCCTCAACAAAAACAAAATACACAAGCATGATAGATATAAAGTGCTAGAATCTACTTTAGCATATTCCAATCCAACATATAATCAAAGCAACTGCATCCATGGATACAAATATTCACAGTTACACTTGTAATGGACGATAAATGGATATTTATATTAATGTAAACATAGATACAAATGACAACCTGCATCGGCACCTCGTCGAAATCGAGAAACCAAGTCCTCCACCACTTAATCCTCCATATCAAGGAAAGCTCACAAATACAAAGGAAAGCATGGGAAGGAGAACCAATGACTGCTCCAAGGACAAAGGGATGCGGACTCAAGTATGCAAGAATGGGGCACAATTCCACTATAATTTCTTTGCACTCACCAATTATCCTCCTTCAATGCTTTCAAGTAGCTCAATATATATCCCCTCAATGAGAAGTGAAGGGTCGAATCAGAGCGTTTCCTAGCATATGGAAGGCCAAGAGTCAAGTTATTCATTACTTGATGAGGGAAAACACAAAATATTTATTTTTTGAGCATATTTACCAATATACACGGGTCATAGTGGAAGAAGATTCATGTACATGCAGGTTGTGAACTGGTGACCCGCATATACCAAAAGCATGAATTTTAAATGGATTTTCTAGAGCATCAAAGTAATATTGAGAAAATTGGGTACACAGAGTATGCACAGGGATGGGGATAGGCCATACAAACATGATATAAAAAGCATGGAAAATACAAAAATAAAAAATGCCCCCTAATGTGTGAGGTTAGAGGGGGACATGATGGTCAAAATACATTACAATAGTCCCAGAAGTGGAGTGATGAAGACCTAGGTAGAAAAACCAGCCACTCATCAATACAATACAATGACATATCTCTGCATGTGACTACAAACATAAAGTCTAGAAGTCCCCAGATACATAATAGTATAATGGCCATGAATAGGTATAATAGACATGTCATATGTGGCCATCTCCATGTACAATTTACAGTGAAAAAATATCTCCATATTGAATCAAGGCATCTGACAATAAACTGGAATCTAGTAATGAAAACTGATATCTACAGATACTGGAACGAACAAGGAGGTAGCATATAAGGAATTCTGTAACGGTAAAATACCATTTTACTATAAATTCTCAAACTTATATCCGTATCTGGATGTTCTCAATGGTTACTCAGTTGGATAATCAACCAATGGAAAATAATTCCATAATAAATATTAAAGATGAATGGTGATAAAAGATTACAAGGTGAGTGCGATATATATATTAATTGTAAAGGCACTTTGGATACCATCCATGAAAGGATGAGTCATTTTAGAATAGTTTACTAATAACCATTTATTAATTATTAATATCAATATATATTAATATTAATAATTAATATCTATATTTAATATATATATATTGTTTCTTGTTATTATTTAAGTTTGTTACATTGCCTTCCGGTTCATGATGCTTTGTCCTCAAAGCATATTTTTTTAAAACTAGTTTATAATTTAAATATTGTAAGTGAAACGATGGGTTATTTTGTAAAACCATGGGCTATTTCACTTTGTTTTTTAACTTTTCTTTTTAACTTATGTTTTTTTACATTTCCCCTTTAATTTCTTTTGTTGATAACATTTTGGCCACAAGCCGGAGATCAGCAGAAACCCTAGGAAGGGTTGGCTCTAATACCATTGTAAGGGTAAAATACCATTTTACCATAAATTCTCGAACTTATATCCGTATCCGGATATTCTCAATGATTACTCAGTTGGATAATCAACCAATGGAAAATAATTCCATAATAAATATTAAAGATGAACGGTGATAAAATATTACAAGGTGAGTGCCATATATATATTAATTGTAAAGACACTTTGGATACCATACATGAAAGGCTGCGTCATTTTAGAATAGTTTACTAATAACCATTTATTAATTATTAATTATTAATATCAATATATATTAATATTAATAATTAATATTTATATTTAATATATATATTGTTTCTTGTTATTATTTAAGTTTGTTACAAATTCCACCAAGCTCGAAGGTATTCTACACAACTCAGTGCTAGCTAGTACATGTCCCATAACATAAATAAAGGTGTCGAGGTTGAAAATGATGGGCCATCGTCTGATTATTGGTCATTGATGTATATCGTTAACAAATGTGGGATATCCCACTGATAATGATAATGGGAATCAAGGTATAGAGTGCAACCAAACAAGTGTGAATAGATGTGCTGAGGTTAAATAGTTGAGAGATTCCACCACTCAGGGGACATTAATGTATTCCCAAATCTATTGATGGTGAGAGAACCTACCACTGATGACTACAAGTCTGAAGGAACTCAATGGACTCTAGATCTCTATTCTAGAATAAATGATCTAAAGTCGATGGAATGGAATCCACTGAAAGGAGAGAATTAAGGAATCCACCATCAACCAACATGAGGTACACAACAACGCCAGATAATTTGGAAGAACTCGGGCGAACCAGATGTGCACGAACCGGTAATTCTATCAAGAATGGCCGACATGAAAAGACAAGATAATTGAGGAATGGACAACTTGGGATGAAAACTTCCTTCGAACAAGAGCATAAGGAAAATGAAGACTCATAGGAAACATAGATTCAACATGGAAACTTGGAAAACTCTGCGACACAAGAGGCATTGACATAGACTCCATAGGGACTGGAAGCATAAGTAGTCGATGGAGAAAACTTAGAATAATGAGTACAAATCCTAAAGTCATAATAATAACCCAACCAATGGATGGAATATACAGTGCTTTGTTTGTAGGAGATATGACACGACAAATTCCAGAAAGTAATATCATTTCTTGTCCAACATTTTATGTTTTTGATTTTTTTGGTCTTTTCATATTAGAAAGCTTGAAGAATAACAAAATTTCTTACAGTACAAAATTAGGAGGAAACGAGTGTCGTGGGAAAGAAAACTAGTTCCAAGCAATGGAACATAACTATGCTCAATGCAAGGAAGCACATGCAGGATAAGGACACTTGGGGGGATGTCTCCTACATGTATGGGATAATTAAGATGCAAAAATATATATAGAAGGATCTGCTTGGTTGGGATTGTGATAAGATTAGGCTATATGGCTTAAAAAACTAAAGCAGGGAGCCAATATAAGTCTCAATACTGTAAGTGGGTGCATGAAATGCAATTACAACTTGATATAAATTGGAGTTCCTGTGGGAGATGGCCAACATAAGCCTCAAGAAAGAATATGAGTTTATTTCTCAAAGACATGGTGGAACTACAAGGGACTTTGAGGCCTAAGGGAGGATACTCAACATGGGTATTGAATGTAAAAGCAGGATATAACTAGGGTTCCATGTCATCACAAAGTGAGTTCATACCTATGGTTAAGGTGACATAGTCATAGGATAATGCATGATGCATGCAGAGAAGTAATCATATATGCCAATTTAGTATTATACATGACGTAGGCACAAACAGGTCAAAGTCAGCGAGAGTGTACAAAAAATGGACCCTACATAATGTCAATATTAGTCAAAAGAATTTACAAATAGTTAGTAAAGAGTTGAAAATATAATATATAGGGGGGATTGGTCATGAGAAAATAATTTGAAGGAATCCGTGCAGTGGACGATGGGACAAAAAAATGGAATGTGGTATGTAAACCCAACGTGTAGATATCCACTACCACCCCCAAGGGAATCAGAGCTAAAGGTTGCAGCATGGGCTTGAATGGGCCATGAAATATCAGATAGCAGAGGCAGGTTGCCTTCTGCCTAGGAAAAAAAAAAAAAAAACCTATGCATGACAAGAGAATTTTGGAAAATTCCTCTAAGTATTGGAATCATCGGATCATCAGAGGACTTAGTTTGAAGTCACGTTGATGCATCGGATCACCTAGATGGAAGACCACCTGATGAGGGACCCGCACCAAGAAATCCATGAAAAATTTGCCTAAGTGTTAAAAATCATCGGCGATCGACACCACTAAGATGAAGTGATCACCGAAACGTCATTGGAGGTTAGTAGATGATGCGTCCGCCATTGCGACTACTTAAAGGACTATCCACACGGATAGTTGATACGACGGCCGATGTGGCGGGAGACAGAGAGGAAATTTGAAAAATTTTCTAAGTGTTTGGCCATCGGCGCATCGAAAGGCTTAGAAGGATGGATAGCCGATGCTTAGCTAATTGGATGTTTCCGTTGCATATGACTAGACCACTATGCCTCCGACAGGTAGAACCTCCAACCGCCGATGGTGTAGAAGTTCCAGAAATTTTCTAAGTGTCGATTTCGTCGGCCATCGGAAACTCTTAGTACTATTTATCGCCGATGAACATAGGAAGGAATTAGTGGCTCAAAGCGTCGCCATTGTAGATGCCAAGTGCACTAATCCTCCGATGCATACAGGTTCCGCTAACCAATGCCGATGTGTTCCATTCGTCGATAGGAGGAGAATAGTCGTTGTCATTACCGAAGAATAAAATATGGAAGAAATGTAGTTATGGCTGTTTAGTCCACTAACCGTCACGATGAACAACTGTCCTGACCACCGACAAAGTTAGAAGCTGCGAAAGACATAGTTCGATTGCGGGCCACTATTGCGAAAGTAGAAGGGACTAAGCACCTGATGCGTAGGACACCCGACCACCGACAGAAGAGAAAAAGTTTTGAATTTTTTTTTCTAAGGAATAAAATCATCAACAAAATTTTGATAACGGAACCGCCGATGCGGCGGCAGACCTTGGGAGAAATTAGTTGTCCAAACCATTGATTTTGTCGGTAGAAAATAGTTGTTGGGATCGCCGACACTGCAGAATAATTTAGCTGTTTATCAGCCCGCCGTTGCAGCTGCCATATGGACTAAAACATCGATGCGTGGTGCTTAGTGCTTCCGACCCCCGATGGGCTTGTGACCGCGGAATACATAGGAAGGATGGTCATTGAAATCACCGAGGAATACAAGATGGGATATTCGATACAGCAGAAGACAAGGCTAGAAGAAAATTCAAAATTTTTCTAAGGAACAAAATCATCGGCCATCAAAAAATGATAGTAGTATTGGTCGCTGATAGAAAATGGAAGAAGTTGATGATTCACGTGCCGCCGTTATGGAAGTATATAGCATTAAGTTTCCGACGGACAGACGCTCTGACTGCCGATACCGATGTGTTTGAGGGTTAAATCACCGATATGGTGGAGAAGGTTAAGGGATTGGACTGCCGATGAAAGGCGTTGGAGAAGTTAGTCGATTAGGAGTCCGCTGTTTCATCTACGTAGAATACTAACCACCCGACACCGCAGCCATTAGTGTTTTCAACCGTCGATCAGAAGTCGTTCCGACACCCGACAGAGTTACAGTCTGCGGGAACCACAGTGAATTTGATGGCCGCCATTATGGATTCCTAAGGAGATATCCATCTGATGGATAGTTCCCCGATCACCGATGCCACGAAGAAAATTAGTGGATCTGACCACCGATTCAACTCAGAAGGTTAGATAATTATGGCGGAAGGAAGTAGAAGAGCATTCCGTTGATGAAATTTGAAACTTTTGACCACTGTGGACTGATATAGTGGAAGAAATTAGATATTTTAGTCGCCGACACCGGGAGATTAGTAAGGAGAAGACCCGACAAGCAGTAGTTGACATCGCCAATCAGAAGCTCAGCCGGTTCACTCACAGAAACTATAGAGAGATCATTTCCCCCCATTGCGGTTGATTAAACGACTGTGCACCCGATGAACAGTCAGTCTTCTCGCTGATACAAATCGAAAGTCTAACTGTTTTGGTTTCCAAAACACCGAAGAGAAATAAAGGAATGGACCGCCGATGAGTTAGTTGGTTTGACCACCGAGGAATCAGAAATGTAGCTGGGAAGAGGTCTGATTGGGCCTAAGGAAATTTGAGCTTTTTGGAGAAATGTCTCAGTAATTTTTCAAGCAGCTTTCAACTGTTTGCATTGGAATTTTCATCAAATTCTAGCTAGTGTTCCAGTGGGTTTTGCAGTAAAATTCTCATTGGGTTTCTCAACAGTTTCACGACCGAAAAGGAAGAAAACCCTAGGTGACTAAAGTTAACATTCCTGACCAAAATATAGTTGAAGTGGTGTGGTTTTCACACCTAAGGTCAGAATGAAGCATGTGGATAGGCGTTGGAAAGCTTATCCAGTAGGGAACAAGGGAAAGTCACCAGAATCTGAGTATGGAGCAGCAAAGTGCTAGTGATTGCTTAAAAGAGAAATGTGCTGCTGTCAACATGGACAAATCAAGGAATTGCATGCATAAAGGTAGCAAGACCATGAAGTCAAACCAACTGTTGTGTGGAAGAGGAGTTCAATGCAAGGATGTGGGACTTGAAAAGGGAAGTTTTCTTAAAACCTATCTTGCTGATTATAACTGCATTTCATAAGCTTTATACATGAAATGTATGAGGATATGCTTTGCATGCATATAATATTACATGTACATTTATAATGATCCACTAATGATAGTTATTGCATTGGTGTTGGCATTAGTGGAAAAACCAACGACAACATAGACCTGGCTAAATATGTTGTTGATGTTGACAAATGTGACTAGCAACCCTCTGGAGAGAGGGATAAGGCAACAAGTCCATAATCAAAAGTTGGTGAGCAAATTTTGCAATCTCCTGCAAGGGACCAACCAAATTGGTCATGCCAAGGGTGTAAGTAGGACCCATGAAGGTAAGAGTTTGACTATGAAAAATTCCATGGAGTGGTAAAGTTAAGAGACCTCATACCATGTGGATATTTGAATGTTATACTACATTCATATAGAAATGTTTCATGCCTGTATATGTTGATTGAGCTTAGTATCCCAAGGAAAGTAAGTACTGATGATCTTGATAATAGTAATGCATCCTATATGAAGTAGTCATGGTTAGGCCATGCATGGTATGTTTGAATGCATAGTATTCCTGAATCAATGCAAGGTAGCATTGAGTGGGTATGCATGAAAATATTTTATAAATCTTGTAGTTATACGTTGAATGGATGCATATGAAAAGTATGAGTAAATATTGTAGATATGCATACATAAGTTTGGGTGCAAATGTTGTGATGTAATGCATGGATGCTTAGAGATAGTGCATGTGCCATTATGAATAACTAATGGCTGAAATGATGAATTGATGACAATTATAGAACCATTTCAAGAGCTGTTATGAATGAAGGATAGTAAGTGCATGAAGAGGATAGTCATGATCAATTAGCCGCCAAAAATGCTCTATGGACGGGCTAGGTGGTAAAATGATACGCTTGTGAAGTAAGGAGTATCTAAACAATTCATTTTTAAATGTCACTATACCTTGCAAATTTCAGTATGCTAATGATTGCATGAATTAAATGAGTTTTGGTAATGTTGATGTGATTAGTAGCTGGAAGTATTTGAATTTTATAAATTCTAAAAATGCTTCTGTGATTGTTGCAGCAATGAAAAATTTATATGCGTCAAGACTTACCAAGTGTTTGGCTGATTGAAGTTCAGGTTTCAGGTAGATTGTTTGGGGCATGGAAAAGTGGGTAAGACCATGACAAAGACTGAAATATACCATGTGAAAGAGCCAAACCTCATGAGAAGAGTCTCATGGCTATGAAAATAGTCTGTATGCAGAATGAGTTGTTAATTTGAATTTGTAAATTTCAGATTTGAGAAATTGCTGACAACTACTAATCACTATTGGTTTGCATAGAATTGTGTCAGGAGGATGCTTTGTAAGTGGGTGTCCATGTTATGCTATTAAGCATAAAATCATAATGGACATGATGGTGCTGCTTACAAGAGACCCACAATTGAGGATCACTTCATTGCCAAGCAAATCAATTTCCGTAGTAAACAGAGTTGCGATTGCTATTGAATTTAATTACTAATGTCATTTGCTTGGTTATGGACAATCAATTTGGATTGTATTATCAGATAGTGATTGACTGTTTGACTATTTGATGAATGTGCCAGGGGTACACACTACAAGAAGATCATGTGTGATGGCCTGCAGGAACCAAACTTCATGGGAAGTTTTTCCCTTATCTTGAAATGGGTTTCAAGGGAAACTCCATTGGACATTCTAGAAATGTCTCATCTGCACTACATGTTTGGTAAGAAACATGAGTGAGATGGCATAGATTATGTCGGTAAGATATTTGTGGATATGAAATGTAAAAAGGAATTGGGGTGGCAAACCAAGGGACTGTCAACTCAAAGAAGGGATTCCCCATTCCTCCTCAACGAAGGAATACTGCCCCGGAAAATGGATACGTCTTCTGTGACCCTAGCTAAGAATATGCATATTAGATTGCTAAAATTCCATATGCAGAACATGTTTTGATTTTATTTCCATTAGGACCGATTGCTTGAGTATGAATAGGGCCTACATGATACAAACCAGACAAGGGTGCACACTTTTCCGATGTCGGATCATGAAAGGATTTTCAATATTGATTACACCCTAGGGAGTGGACACATTCCTAGTGTCTCAATACTTGATAATGAATGGTGTGAAATATGGTTACAATTTTAGAGCAATAACGCTAATGAATATGCTTATATTTCCTGTGTTGCTAGGATAAGCAAATGTAGTTTATAGTGTGGTCTCTTGGGTGATATGGAAAATGGTCATTTATGGTTGATATAAGGGCATGTGTTGTTGTTAATGGCTTGATAAACCAAACGAGGGTTGGCTTGGCTGATGATTGGTTGTTGATATAAGTACAGGTAATTTGTTGATGGTTTGATAAACCAACGAGGGTTGGCTTGACTGTGCCTGATATATATAAGGATGTTGTGAAGCAGCCTGCATGCTGACCTAACATCCAAGTCCATAGGCGATCTCAAGGCTTGCAAAGCAAAGCAGGATCCTGTGGACCAACGAGGAAATGCGCAATACAAACAAGTATTGGATTATTTTGCAATATCTTGCTTATGAATATACATGTGTATATGATTTGGTTATGATGTTTTAAGCTCTTGTTCTAGAGATAAAAGCCAATGAGAATAAACTAAACATGTGAATCTATTCAATGTTTGAATATAGGTATCGTTGGGAGCGAGGACTATGAGAGAATCCTAGGGGTGCATGTGGACATGTGACTGTCCTGAAGAGCTCAGAATGAGCAGTAATGAAAAAGGTGTTAGCAAGACTATGAAGGTCCTAGCAATTGAGACCAACCATGTGGGGAGGCCCCATGGTTGAGAGGTCTGAAATAGATTGGAGACACTAAGTGTCATGACCAAGAGGGATTGGTCTAGCATTCATGGTGAAGTGAAAGAGGCTGAGAACATGAAAAGCCACAACGGTGGAGTGGGTTCCAGGATGGAACAAAACAAAGGGGGAAAAAAAAAACTCTTGCTGCTCTCTCTTTCCTTTTGATTATATATATATATATATATATGCATTGTGAAAGAAAAAGATTGTTGAATGCATGTATGACTAGAAATAGAATGTGTGTAATTGCTTAAAGTAAATTATGAATGCTGGAATGGTTAATTCCCTGCCCAAGAATGGACATGAATGAGCTCATGTACCTGTTGGGAAGGCATGAAAAGCATGAAAGTCTCCTTGATAACACTTGGAATGTCATGCCAATTGGGCAATTAATTGACTGTTATGAATGCCTATATTATGCTTGGTCTAACAAAATTTCAATGATGCATTTCACAGGCGAGAAAGGTGAAATCCAGTGGTGCACATTGATCATCGTAGTAGACCAAAAGTTGCTGGACTTGGCTGGAAGTCTCCTTCAAACAATTGCTAGGACCCAAGAGAATCTTGGAGAGATGCTCAAGATACAGAAAAGGAAGAATGAAATGAACCACCAGATTTTGCAAGACTCTATTGGTTTGCAAAGGGAGGTGAACAGCCTTCTGGGAGAAATCGGCAAAGGAAAGGAAGGTGGATCAATGATGGGACATTCGTCCAAGCGATCTGTTAAGAAACAACCTAGGCATGAAGACTCAAAGGAAATTGAGCAGGTAAAGATGAAGCAGCCAGTGAAATGCTGGGAATGCGGAGGACATCATTTATGCCGGTACTGTCCAGCGAGGGAACATAAAGAGGGCAGTAGCCATAAGGTTCCTAGGCTTCGGGATAATCCAAGAGCTAAGAACCAGCTAGGAGAAACTCATGGAAGTCGTGGGGCTTGGTCCTGAATGTTCAGAGTAAATAATTGAACATGGGACAGGTATGCAAAATTTTGAAATTTTGATGTGCAAATTGTATATGTATTGGAACACCGAGGACGGTGTTATTCCAAGGGGGAGGGGATTGTAATACCTTGGTTTTGACCCCATTTACATTAAAGGGTACATGATGTATATCTTGTAATTAATCATGGTGAGGAGCTAAACGAAAAATCCCTAGCATCGATTCGATTGTGTTATGTTTTGGCAATAGGGATCATTGCCGATGGTATATCATGCTATCTGGCACATTATAGCTTTGGCATCATGTAAATATGCACATCAATTTAATTAAACCTACATCTAGCTACGATGGTGCAGCGTTAAATGAAAAGGGTATGATTTCCAAGGGTAAGGAGGGGGAATTGCTAAACTTGGACCCAATTGAGAGTTAGCCATGTGCCACCACCCTGTTGTTCTGTTGTTAGTTGGGGCAGTGATTTGCTGGTAGAAATACGACTACCACGCCCATGCCTACTCTCCCTCTCCACATCATGCGGATGGTCCTCCCACTAACTAGAGCGTGAGTCCATTCAGTATTTCATGAGGACTAAGTTTAAAGTTACACATTCCATTCTTTGGGGGTTCACCTTCTCTCTCACGCTGATTGCTGGTCTGTGGTGGTGTTCCTTCCATTCACATAGAGAGCTGGTTTTCCTTTGGCATTACTAGACTGTGTATGGTTTCCATCCTTCATGGTGGATCATGAGCTGTAGACTGCTGTGTTTTCCTCTTTGACCATCCGGTATGTAGTCTCCTCCATGCTTGGATTGACTGTGTTTTCCCCTTTTTATGGTGGTTTTCTTTGTGAGGTGTTTCCCTCCTGTTCATGCAGAGAAATAGCCTGTGTTTAATCCACCCTTGCCGACTGTGAAAATGTGTTGGGGTTTCCTTGTTGAGAAAGGACCATTGTTCTCCAGCGTTGCTGGTTAGGTCTGGATGGTGTAGTGTCCTGTCACTTCGTCGTGGGATCCTGGATGTGGTTTTTCACTAAGCGGTGGTTGTTGTGAAAGCGTGTTGTAACTTCATTGTTGAGGGAGGATCTTTGTTTCCCATTGTTTCTGCGTGTGCAAACATCCGTTTTTGGGTTTTGATGTGTGTTTATGTTTTCCCCTATCCATGCTGGAAGATAGGTTTCTTTTCTATTACGGGCTATGGAATGTTGCCATCGTTTCATTGTGAGTTGTGGCTATTGGTTTACCTGGGTTTTGGGTTGCTTCTTGGTTGCTGAGGCTGCAGATGCCTTTTGGGGATTGTTGCTGAGTTGTTTTGGCCACGCTAGGGCCAAGAACAACCATGGAGCGTGGTTGGACCTGAACTGTGTTTCACCTTTTTGTTTGGGGTTGTCACCCTATTGTCTTTGCTTCCTTCATAGAGATGTGACCTGTTTGTTTTACCGCGGCAAGTAGTGGTTAGTCTTCGAAATGTTGATAGTAGGATTAGAGGCTGGGTATGCTTGAGAAAATTGGTGTTTGAGGTCACCAGCTTAGCATTTATCCTTTCCTAGCTCCTTGACGGCCTGATAAACCCTACTATGTGGGTTTGGCTGATTTGTGCATCTTGGCTATGTGTAACCCTGCTTTGACCCTTATTCCTTGAGGAATCATGCCCAGCTCAGGGGTGGCAGTGTTGCTGAGAGATTGATGAGCATGCTAGCCTATGGTTGGGTGGAACGTTGCAGCGATGTAGCTAGTTGCGGGATGAGTTATTATCAGATGAGTATTCTTAACTATTTTGTATCTGCATTTATAATTAATGTTTGATGAATATGATGAACATGTGGCATGCTTGATAGAATGTATGTTTGCTTCCGCTATGTATATGAAGGATTATGCATCTTAGTATGTATTATTTTTAAGCTTTTTATTCAGCATTATATGCCTGTTCATGTTCATGGGGCTATTTTCCTGTGTGTTTGGTGTTAGTAGTGTCCTCTCCGCCAGTTAGAGGGTCGGGGACGTTACACTCATCCCTTAGTGTTAGTCTTGTTGATATCTTTAACATATTGGAAATAGAATTATTTCTGGTTTCATACTATCTGTTGTGGTCCACCCCAAGCCATACAAAGTTTTTATCTGTAATAGAATTGGCTACTATACTGGGGATTTCCTTTTTGTTGGTGTTTGGGTGCATGATTTTCTTGATTTTCTATCTATTTCTCACTGATTCGGTGTCACTTTCGGTAGTATATTCATTCATTGATAGTCCCCTAGAGTGGTTTGACCCTTGGCTTTCTTCTTACCACCTTCTTCTTTGTATATGTAGGTCAAAGAACATATAGTCATGTACATACGCTACTATTCTTTGAACAGTCGCGTACATCCTCCCTTTTGGTTGATTTCTTGATGTGGGAAGTTTTCAGGTGGGTTGTGACTGTGGTTGAGTCTTCTTGGGTTCCTATGCTGTCTGTTGACTGCTCCTTTTGAGACCAGAGACCCTTTTTATTTACTAATTTTCTTTCTTTTAATTCTTTTCTTATCATTTTATCTCCTTCTTGTTTTCCATTAGTACATTAGTTTTCTTAGTCTCAGTTTCTTGCTTGGATTTTGTTTGCTACATGCTGCAAGGTTTGAGAGTTCGTAGTGACTTTTATTCCATTCCATTCTTTTATATTGAAAATACAACATAATTCTATAGTTGCATACTTACTTGCATCTCATATGGATTTAAGGAGGTACTTGCATTGGGTTTCTTGGATGAGAGTATTGTTTAGGATTTCATATAGGAAGGATTACATTTCCATTAAGAAAGGAAAAAAATATGTGCATTACATGTAGTGGCATACTGTTTTTCATGATTAAAATCAAGTTGCACTTGGCATTGTTTTTTAGGTGTGCATATTTATTTCACTGCCGAGTCATAATATCTCTAGTTTCATGTTCATTACCCTTGAGTAATGACAGACATTAATATTAACGATTAACTTAAAATTGATTACACTTTTTATTTGATAGAGGTGCACCAACAAGCTTAGGTTGTAATGTCTTGGAATAGAGTGTCGTGAGTAAATTTTTCCAAGACTATGAAACAAAACAATTAGGTGTTTGTCCAGGTGAGAAGTTGAATCCTTGGTATAATTGGTGTTCTTGGGAGGCTCCTCTTACACAAGATTTAAGAATGAGGTAGCACTCATGTAAGTGGTGGGGATATCCCCTTGCCACTTTATGTTGAGTGCCAGAGATATTTCCAAGATCTTCAATCGTATCTATGGGATTTTGAGGTACCTTTGGTGCTTTCAAGATTCGGGCTTTGTTACCCTACCCATACGATGGATCTCTCTCACAACTATCTACCTAAGCTTTAGTTATATTGGGGTGACCTTATTTTCCTTACCTAGGTATCGTAGGGGGTATTTGTAGAGGTTATTATGTGAGTGTCATGGCTAGGCATGGGTCATACATCACGGTCTCTATATCCGTTGAAGCTTACGGAAGCTATAATTGGTTACACACCTCCACTTGTATTGTATGGGAGTCTCAGGCCATTGCTAGGAGAGACATACCTACTGCATTCAGGAGCTCACTTATCCTCCCTCTCTACTTGTTTGCATCTGACCTAGTTTGATTAGGGGTGTGCTATTTGTGTGCTAGTCGTATTTAGGGATCGTGATTACTTGGGTCTCTTTATGTTCTCTTAAGTTTTTGTCCTTTTACATTCAACATGTCAGATATCACTACTAATATCCTGTCACCCTCCAATAGTCTTAGTGTAGACCCTGGTGTTAGACTGGGGGGCACCACAACCCCTTACCTTTCTCATAGATTTGGGAGTGTTCATATTCCACCCTCTACTCCATTTTCACTCCTTTCATCTGGTCTTAACACTAGTGTTCATTCCCTTGGGGGTGGTAGTTGATATCTGCACGTTGGGTCTACATATCACATTCCATTTTTTTGTCCCATCATTCACTGCACGGTGTAATGTCCTCGGCCCTCTGACCGATGGAGAGGACGCTACTAACACCAAACACATGGGAAAATAGCCCCATGAACATGAACATGCATATAATGCTGAATAAAAAGCTTAAAAATAATACATACTAAGATGCATAATCCTTCATATACATAGCGGAAGCAAACATACATTCTATCAGGCATGCCACATTTCATCATATTAATCAAATAGTAACTATAAATGTAGATACAAAATAGTTAAGAATACTCATCTGATAATAACTCATCCTACAACCAGCTACGTCACTACAACGTTCCACCCAACCATAGGCCAGCGTGCTCATGATTCTCTCAGCAACACTGCCACCCTCCAGCTGGGCATGATTCCTTAAGGAATAAGGGTCAAAGCAGGATTACACATCGCCAAGATGCGCAAATCAGCCAAGCCCACACAGTAGGGTTTATTAGGCCATCAAGGAGCTAGGAAAGGCTAAATGCTAAGCTGGTGAACTCAAACACCACTTTTCTCAAGCATACCAAGCCTCTAATCCTACTCTCAACAGTTCGATGACCAACCACTGCTTTCCGCAGTAAAACAAACAACTCACAGCTCTGTGAAGGAGGCAAAGACAACAGGGTGACAACCCCAAACAAAAAGGTGAAACACAGTTCAGGTCCAACCACGCTCCAGAGTTGTTCTTGGCCCTAGCATGGCCAAAAAAACTCAGCAACAATCCCCAAAATGTGTCTGTAGACTCAACAACTAAGAAGCAACCCAAAACCTGGGTAAACTAACAGCCACAACTCATGATGAAATGATGGCAACATTCCACATCCCGCAATAGAAAAGAAACCGATCTTCCAGCATGGACAGGGGAAAACATCAACAAACAAACAAACCCCAAAAGGGATGTTTGCACATGCAGCAACAATGGGAAACAAATATCCTCCCTCAACAATGAAGCTACAACATGCTTTCACAGCAACCACCGCTTAGTGAAGAACCACAGGCAGGATCCCACGGCGAAGTGACAGGACACTACATCATCCAGACCTAACCAACAACGTTGGAGAACAATGGTCCTTTCTCAACAAGGAAACCCCATCACATTTTCACAGTCGAAAAGGGTGGATTAAACACAGGCTCTTTCTCTGCGTGAATAGGAGGGAAACACCTCACGAAGAAAACCACCATAAAAATGGGAAAACATAGTCAATCCAGGCATGGAGGAGACTACAGACCGGGAAGTCAAAGAGGAAAACACAACAGTCTACAGCTCACGATCCACCATGAAGGATGGAAACCATACACAGTCCAGTAATGCCAAAGGAAAACCGGTTCTCTATGTGAATGGAAGGAACATCGCTACAGATTGGCAATCGGTGTGAGAGAGAGAAGGAGAACCCCCAAGCAATGGAATGTGTAAATTTAAACTTAGTCCCCATGAAGAACTAAACGAAGTCATGCTCTGGTTAGTGGGTAGACCATCCGCAAGACGTGGAGAGGGGGAGCAGGTGTGGGTGTGGTAGTGGGATTTCTGCCAACAAATCGCTGCCCCAACTAATAATAGAACAACATGGTGGTGACACATGGCTAACTCCCAATGTGGTCCAGGTTTAGCAATTCCCCCTCCTTACCCTTGGAAATCATGCCCTTTTACTTTAACATTGCACCGTCGTAGCTAGCTGTAGGTTTAATTAAATTGATGTGCGTATTTACATGATGCCAAAGCTATAATGTGCCAGATAGCATGATATACCATCGGTAACAATTCCTATTGCCAAAACATAACACAGCTGAATCGATGGTGGGGCTTTTTCCTTTAGCTCCTCAGCATGATTAATTACAAGATATACATCATGTACCCTTTAATGTAAACGGGGTCAAAACCGGGGTATTACAATGAGAAGCATACCTTATTCTGTATGTTTGTAGAAGATCCTCATTCAACTTTCAATCACACTTGTACCTACATTCCATCCTCAACAACAACGAAATACACAAGCATGATAGATATAAAGTGTTAGAATATACTCTAGCATATTCCCATCTAACATATAATCAAAGCAACTACATTCATGTATTAAAATATTCATAGTTACACATGTAATGGATGAGAAATGGATATTTCTATTAATGTAAACATATAACAAATGAAAACCTTTATCGGCACTTCGTTGAAATCGCGAATCTGAGTCCTCCACCTAGGCCTCCACCACTTCAATCATCCATATCAAGGAAAGCTCACAAAGACAAAGGAAATATAGATGGGACACGAATAACTGCTCCCAAGGACAAAGGGATGTAAACTCAATTATGCAAGAATGGGGCACAATTCCACTATAATTTCTTTTCTCTCACCAATTCTCCTCCTTCAATGCTTCCAAGTAGCTCAATATATAGCCCCTCAATGAGAAGTGAAGAGTCAAATCAGAGCATTTCTCGGCATATGGAAGGCCAAGAGTCAAGTTATTCATTACCTGATGAGGAAAAACTCCAAATATTTATTTTTTAGCATATTTCCTGATGTGCGTGGGTCATAGTGGAGAATACTGCATGTACATGCGGGTTATAAATGGGTGACCTGGTTATACCCATTACATTACTTTTAAGGGGATTTTCTAGAGCATCAAAGTAATACTGAGGAAATGGGGTATAAAGAGTCTACATAGGGATAGGGATATGCCATAAAAACATGATATACCAAGCATGGAAAATCCTTCTATAACATAAATATAAATTTATGAAGATTATAAATATCTTCTATATAGTATTGCATCCGAGATACATACACTAAATCCTTAAAAAACCACATGAAAAATAGGAAACCCATAATATGGCCTATAGAGGTAACATCATCTCTTGAAATTGAACAATAATGACATCATGGCAGTATCAAACCCTGACCTTAAATGAACATTAGAGGAAATTTCAACTCAAAATGGGCCTTTTAACTTTCATTCAAATTCCATGTCATCATGTGTTAGCCAATGAAATTGCTTTAAATTTGAAATACCGTATAGGTCTTAAACACCTTTTTAATATAAATTTGGGGATAGGTATCATAAAAAAAACTACTTTTTTTGTTTGTATTTTTGACATATCTCCCTGTGTTTTTACTCAAATTTAGATTGGGAGAGCTTGTTGGATGCGGAATTAAATTCCGCATCCAACGAGTACCCACTCAGCATAATTTTGACGGACCCCGCTACCCCAAAAACAAGAACTACCTGAAAAAATGGAATGATGATGTCATCATTCCATTTTTTCAGGTATTTCTTGTTTTTGGGGTAGCGGGGTCCATCAAAAGTATGCCAAGTGGGTACTCGTTGGATGCAGAATTTAATTCCGCATCCAACGAGCTCTCCTGATTGAAATTTGAGTAAAAACATAGGGAGATATGTCAAAAATACAAACAAAAAAGTAGTTTTTTTTCTTTTCTTCCTCCAAAATTAATAAATATTATTTTATTATTTTAACTATTATTTTATTAGTTCATTTTAGGAGGCCCATTTTGAGTTGAAATTTCCTCTAATGAAAGGATTGTATGAGACCTTTAGCAGAATATCAACTTCATGACTCTATCATTTGGAGGCAATGGGAAAAATCATCGATCTATTTCAAGGGAGTCACCTGTGAAATGTTTTAGTCCATACATAGGGAAATCAAAATGATTCATCACCAACACCATATCAAGAGTAGAAGATCATGGAATTTCATGGTAGGGCTGTTTTATAATCCCATAAACCTTTTGGAATACTTAAGTTTCATCCTTTGGAGAACCAGTGTGATCAAAATTCTAGGGGATGGAGTTATCTCAATCCTTTCTAGGCTCTGTTACCACATAAAATGTGGGGAAATTTCGATCTTTTAAGGTTTCATAAAACCCTAGACTTTAAGGTCTTGTTGTGGACTCCTAGATTATTATGGTCTTGTTTGACGTATTCTAAGCATGAGGATAATAGTAATCAAATGGTGCCTTCAACATATAAGAAAGGTATTTTTATGTCAATAATAAAGGTATTACAAAATAGTCATTTTCAGGGCTTATGACAAACCGACATTGTTGTGGAGCCTATTTATAGAAGTGAACATGAATTTGGCCCAACATTTGAGCAATTTTTTTCTCCTTATTTTTTCATGTGACCAACACTCTGGATAATAATATTGCATGTACATTGAGGAAATAATGTGTACAAATCCTACATAGAGCACACAAGTCTAGGGGATAATTGAAAAGATGTTACGAGAATTGACATCAGTATATGAATAATAAGGCCAATCAAGGCACATTTTTGTGACAATCCCATACCTTGGGCTTAAATTTGGGCCTATGGTAACCATCACTTTGACCAAAATTTGAGGGTGACCCCTGTAGAATATAACCAACAATATATATAGAGTCATGTTAATGAGAATTCTAATTTTTTTTTCTAGGAATCAGTGGTAGCTCCATAATGAGGATAAGTGTGGCAAGGGACACCAACAACCTCTATTCAAAGAAATATAGATGTCATCCTTTGTGATCTCATCCCTACTTAGGGAAATGAAGTTTAATATATGTTGGTCCACCCTAAGTAAACCATGCAAAATGACTAAATACAATGAATATTAGTTTGGTCCTGATTTAATCTATAGGAAACAAATATTAATAAGAGGTGAGAGACAACATTGTATCTATTTTTCAATGAAATATAGGTCTAAAATTCATTAAGGGAATATTGAGCGTTGATCTCTATGGAAGTGTCATAGAAGCAAGTGATTGAGTGGTAATAATAGTAGGAGGGAATTCCTAAAGTCATTTCTCCTTGAAACAAATTGCCCCTCATTCAAACCCTAAATACACAATAAAAATAGAAAAGAGAGGCAGTTCTTTATAGGCATACTATAAGAGTTTGATGGTAGAGAAATTGTGTCAAGAATACTAAATATTTTAGGGAAAGGAGGAGATAATATAGTCATTACACAAGACTAACCCAAAGATCAACAAAGCCAACAATAATTGACACATCATGAAGACTTTCCATTCATGCACAAATAATTTCTATACACAAATAAAAACAACATGCATGCTTTGTTTTATTTGTTTCATTTAATTCTTAGGATTTTCTAAGTTAATGGATGTCCTATATCTACTTAGATTTAACCTCGATTCTAGTTTAGGGTATTTAAAACAATTTCTTCTAGTTTGATAGTTGATTCAATTTGATCCAACAATCTTTAAATAATGACCTACATAATAGAATATGGGCATTGTATAGGATGAGATAAAGGGAGTATATAGGTATACTAAGAATCTGAAGCTAGTTTTATTCATTGGTTTTTATCTTCTATTCAACATGTTTCTTAATGATTGAACAACCCTTGTTGATTGTAGGATGTCCTCCAAGGGAGAAACAACTGTAGTATGTCCTCACAATTATCATTATCATATGAAAGTAAGAAACTATTGTTGGATCCCATAATTACCTGGTGAGGTACTTTCAACCAAAGGACCTTCCACACTATTAAGAGATTCATTGAATAGAAACCATTTAGCCATTGTATCAATTACAAACTGAAGAGTAGATTCCTTAGCATAGCCCCTGTTACCAAACTGCGTAAATCCACATATTTTATTAAGAGTTATTTAGATATAAAGAAACTCCCTAAACTTTTCAAATATTTGACATAGATATTTTGAGAATAGCATTTCCTTCCCAAGTATAATTCTTATTGAATATATGATTTAAAATAATGTTTTAATAATTTATTTGTTGCTTCCAATATTTATCAACAAGCATAAAATTTAGTGAAGTTGCTAATCACTTGTCTAATTCCAAGTCCATACAAAAATACAAGCACATTGAGCTATCCTTATTTGCTTCATGATTTTGGATTTTTTTATAGTTATTTCCTATGGCTTCAAAGTTTGGCTTGTCTGAGAATTGTATGGGTAGGTTTGGTGATGTGAACCCTACGATGGTTTTTCTAAGGGAGTCTTCCAATGGGTCAAACCCATCTACCCAATATCTCGTGAACAGTCATGTTGAATCCAAGAACCATGCCTACCTTCAAATACAATTTTTGTATCTTGACGCATTGGAAAAGCATGAATTATCCTCTTGTTAGCATGGATATTTTTGTGACTACCTAGAGGTTTAGTTTTATGAAATAAAATTGTTTGTGGTTTAGTAACGTGGCCATATTCCATGCTTTTAGGAATGACATCGTACTTGTTTAGATTGAGAATGTTGTGCACTAAAGGCTCTGTGTTTTGTAAATGCTACTATGGGTCTTCAAGTTCATGAAAAATTCCTTCCTACCTTTTCTTTCAAGAAAGAATTCATGTAATATTTCACAAAAAAATTAATTATGTCATGGAATGGAGAGAGTTCGATCACATGAACAACAAGAATAACTGGGAACTCCTTCCCTAAAAGGCCAGAAAGATAGAAAATGACCTTTCTCCCCAACATGAAGGGATTCAACATATCTAGGAAGCTAATATGTTTGAATTTGACAATCATACCCATTTCTTGTCGAAAGAGCCTCAATTCTCCTAAGCTAATGGGAGTTAATTTTTCATTAAAGATAAATTTACATTGATATTTGCATAGAATGATGAGTGCACTCGATTGAACTATATGCCATAAATCTTTGCAATTTTCCCTAATCATCCAATGTCCCAAAGGAGGACACATTTACATGAGAGTGGGATAGTAAAGAGGAAGTGGAATTTATCCAGAAACCACGTTAAAAAGTTTTGGTAGACTTCCATTTCCAAAAATATGCTCAAGTAGTTTTAATTTCTATTTGAAATTTAAAATAAATTTATATCTTAGCCCCTTTGTAACAATTATCAATGTTGTATAGGTTAATGCATGAGGTTATGGTGACGTTTGTTATGATTCAGAGAGAAGAAACATGGATAGACACCATTATAAACACCAGTTTAATGTGTTAAAACCCCATAAGGGGAAACATCCACGTAGAAAAAGTATTGAATCTCATTAATCAAGAACAAGGAGATTACAAGACGGGATCTTTTGTCATTCAACCTACCACACACAATACATATCCCAACCATGCACTATATACTTCACAAAATAAGTTGAATGCGTAAAACTATTTCCGTTTATTCCAGTTACATTAAAATTCTCGTTAACAAATCTAATTTTTGTTAGTTGTCAATATTAGTAATCTCCACCTTGACAAAAAAAATTCTAATACTTTTCCCAAGGCTATTCATCACCTTTTTTCAAACCACGAGAAACTACACACCATCGTAGCTTCTCTAATAACATTGTTTTTTTAACATATCTACACAATTTTCTTGAGTATGAACCTTTTTCAGATCTAATCCACCTTCACTAATGTCTTGTCTTACAAAATTATATTTTGCATCAATATGTTTAGTCTTACTATGATAAATAGGAATTGTAGCCAAATGTATAGCACTTTGACTGTCATAGAAAACAAGCACATTTTTCTGCAACCTTCCAATTTCTCTAAGTAGACCTTTCATCCAAATCGTGTTTTTTCAAGCATATTAGGTAGCAATGTATTTATCCTTTGTAGTGGATAAAGAAATTGTTTCTTGAAGCTTTGCCATCTAACTTATAGCTCCACCTGCAAGAGTAAATACATAACCCGAAGTAGACCTTATCTTGTCTAAATCACCTATGAAATTTGAATCAACAAAACTACATACATAATCACTATTATTGTTAAAGGTGATACAATAGTCACCTATTCCTCTTAGGTACTGAAGCACCCATTTCACTGCATTCCAATGTTCTTTTGTAGGATTTTCCATGTATTTACTAACAACACCTAATTCATGTCAAATATTAGGTCTAGTACACAACATTGGATACATTAAACATCCTATTGCATTCGAATATGGTACACAAGACATATAATCCTTTTCTTCAACACTACTAAGACATAAACTTGAAGAAATATTAAAATGGAAAGCCAAAGGAACATTCACAAGTTTTTCCTTATTCATTTTGTTTATTACAAGTATTTTCTCAACATATTTCTCTTTGAAAAACTAAGCTTACCATTTCCACAGGGGATTCACTTAGTGAGCTTGTTACATAGCACGGTCGTTCACAGGGTATTAAAGAATATCCCTAATTTAGCTAAATATTGGAAAATTCCCTGTAAAATTGTATTATTGAACCACCCTCCCAATATATCTTTCTAATTAATAAAACCCTTAGTTTTACCATATATTATAGCTATCCACTTTTATCAACCCATTTTTAACACCCCCGTTATATCATATTATCAAGTTGTAACAAAAGCAGACCTAACACATCTTACTATAAGCAAACATTATGCTTAGTAAAACAATATTATAATGCTAATAATGATCACACTTGGATAGCATGCACGAACGATCAATTTGTAGTGTTGGATAGTGGAAGACCCAACATAATAGTAATGGGGAAGGAAAAAGCGTAAAAGGAAACCCAATCATGAGATCAATGTAACAAAGAATGTAAAATACTAATAATCTTATAGTCAGTGCAATTCTTAGAAAAGATGAGAATTGTAGGTGTTTCACACCACAACCTACAAATCTACCAAATTTATATCTAGCAATCTCGTGCTTTCTACTAGCTTAATAAATTAAACTCCATAAAATATTTTTAATAAGCTTAATACAAATTTTCTACTATTTTTTTAAAGCTATTTGTATGCGATTTTTAGTACATGCACACTAAAATATGGTAAAAGAACATTCTAACTACCTGCATAAATTATGTATAGATATCTTCTTAGGCTTAAAGTATTCCAAGTTTAGTGAGCATGAATTCTTCAACAACAAATGAATCGCATTTCTATATCTATACAAAAATAAAATTATTCCAAGATTAGATCCGTTGCTCTTCATTTTCTCTCTAAATTTTTAAAATAAATTAAATGGTAGTCCCATATAAATTTAACACTGGTTATCCAGGAGGTTATTGAGTTTTCTTGGGTAAAGGATACTCTATTTTGGAATATTTGTAATTTGATTTAATTGGGAAGAGTTTTTATGTGTATGTGTTTGAGAATAGAGAGATAATATTAATATTATTTATTTAAAATATAAATAATAAAATAAATAAAATATTACCAACATAATTATAATACTATAAAAATGTTATTTTGAAAAAAATATTTTAATATACAATAATTTTACATGAGGTTGAAATGCCATTTTTCTTATAGTGCTGAGACGTGTTTGCATTCAACCATGGAGGAATTCAACATGTATTTATGAAAGGCCTCCAAATATTTGAAGAATAAACTATATATATGAATCCAACCCATGATTTGAATTTTATTACTCAACCCGCCCAAATAAAATAACCCCCAATACTTATATTACTGTGTCAAATTAAAATCCCCCTCGACCCCTTAATACAAGGAAATATATTTTTTAGGCTTTTAGGAGTATTCAAACCCCCAATATGAATGGACATGATATGATATTGCCCCACTAGTGAACCCCTTGTGACCATTTGTTCTGTCTCTGTGTATTTCAATACCCAAGATTCATTTTTTAGCTCCAAGATCCTTCATTTAACACATCCTAGACATTTGAGCCTTCAACCTGTTAATCTCACCCATGACTTTACTCACAATAAGCATATCATCAACATACAACACTAAGATAATGAATATTTCATTCAAACTTTTGAAGTATAAACAATTATCATATTCACTTCTACTATATAACATTGGATCACCATGAAAGAATCAAACTTATTGTACCATTTCCTAAATGATTGTTGTAGGCATACAATGATTTCTTGGGCTTGCAAACTAATCTTCCTTTATTGTGCTGCACAAAATATTCTGTTTGTTCCATAAAAATATCGTCATCTAAATATCCATGTAAGAAATATGTTTTAACATCTAGTTTCTCTAACTCCAAATCAAGCAATGTAACTAGTGGTAACGCAATACAAATAAATACAAGCTTGAAAACTAGTGAACAGATATCATGATAGTCAATACCTTCCATTTGAGAGTACCATTTTGCGACCAATCTAGATTTGTATATTTCAACCTTACCATCAATGCCTTTCTTCAACTTGAAGACCCACTTACATCCAACAATTTTTCTATCTTTGGGGAGTTCAATTGATACCCATGTCTTGTTTTTCTCTAGAGAATCCATTTCTTCTTTCATTTCCTTCTTCCAGTTAGCATTGTCAACACAATCAATGGCTTGTTGAAAACAAGAAGGTTCTCCATCATCACTAAATAAAACAGATGAAACAAAATCGATATACCTCTTAAAAGTATTTCTCTCCTGTATTGATCTTCTTTGTGTAGGTTGTGGGGTTTTCACATTTTCTTGAATTTCTTCATCTTCTATGACTTATTTATCTCCAGAAACTTCTTCTTGCTTCTTTGAGTCATGAAAATATTGGTTCTCCAACTGAACTAGTTGTTTTGACAGTACCCATTCCTATTCCGCATCAAACTTTAAATTTTCTGATTTAATTAGATAAGATTCATAAAAATTTATGTCTGTGCTAACGACGATCTTGTGGGAAGTAGGATCCCACAATCTATATCCTTTTGTTACATCATCATATCCAACAAAAATGAATTTCTTTGATCTAGTGTCTAACTTAGAACGTTGATTTTTAGGAGTTAGTGCATAAGCTTCACAACTAAGGATTTTCAAATTGGAATAATCACAGGGATGACCATTCCATACCTCTTCCAAAAATTTACAAATTATTGCCATTGACGGTGCGCTATTTATTAGATAACTAGCAATGGAAACTGTTTCTTCCCACAAATCTTTCACCATATTATCATTACTAAACATGCTCCTTTCTCTCTCTACAAGAGTCCTATTCATGCGCTCTGCAACGCCATTTTGTTGAGGAGTGTATACATTTGTTTTATGTCTTACGATACCTTATTTTTTGTAATAATTTTCAAACTATAAAGAAGTAAACTCACCTCCATGATCCCTCATTAGATATTTTATTATCTTGCGATTTCTTTTTTCAACCATAACTCTAAATTGTTTAAACATGTTAAACACGCCATCTTTCCTTTTCAAGACATAGACCCAAAATATTCTTGAAAATCATATATAAAAAATACATAATATGCTGCTCCCCCATAGGAAATAGTAGGAGACGAAACCCACAAATCAGTATGAATGTAATTGATAACACCTTTACTAAGATGACTACCTTCTTTGAATTTTTGTCTACACTGCTTTCCAAATATACAATGTCTACAAAACATCAAATCCATAGTTTTCAGATTTGCAAGTAATTTACGATTCATTAATACCTAAAGTCCTCTCTCACTCATATGACCAATACGTTGATTCCATAATTGAGTGGACCTTGAAACATCTTCAAATACTAATGTTGTATCATTAACTTGAGTTCTTCCAACCAATTTTTAAACATTTCATGCTTTTAATTCCTTCATGACCACTATAGCACCCTTAGATACTTTTAGTACTCCACTTAAACCTATAAAATTATGAGCACAAGAATCCAACACTCCTAAAGAGATTAAATTTTTCTTTAATTCAAGAACATGTATAACATTTGTTAGTGTTCTTATAACTCCATCAAACATTTTAATTTTAACACTTACAATCCCAATAGTATTACATGAATGATTGTCTCCCAAAAGAACTAGACCATCATTAACTATTTGATAGGAAGAAAACAAACCTTTGTAAACCTGTAAACTCATGACCACAAGAATCCAACACTCCTAAAGAGATTAAATTTTTCTTTAATTCAGGCACATGTCTAAGATCTGTTAGTGTTCTTATAACTCCATCAAACATTTTAATTTCAATTCTGATGGAGTTATAAGAACACTGACAGATGTTAGACATATATGCCTGAATTAAAGAAAAATTTAATATCTTTAGGAGTGTTGGATTCTTGTGGTCATAAGTTTACAGGTTTAAGTGGGTACTAAAAGTATCTAAGGGTGCTTTAGTGGTCATGAAGGAACTGAAAACATGAAATATTTACAAATTGGTTGGAAGAACTCAAGTTAATGTTATAGCATTAGTATCTGAAGAGGTGTCAGGATCCACTCAATTATGGCATCAATGTCTTGGTCATATGAGTGAGAGATGACTTCAAGTATTAATGAATTGTAAATTACTTCCAAATATGAAAACTCTGGATTCAATGTTTTGTAGACATTGTATATTTGGAAAGAAGTGTAGACAAAAATTCAAAGCAGGTAGTCATGTTAGTAAATGTGTTCTCGATTACATTCATTCTAATTTGTGGGGTCCGTATCCTACTATTTCCTATGGGGGAGCATCATATTTGTATTGTTTGTAGATGATTTTTCAAGAAGAGTTTGGGTCTATGTCTAGAAAAGGAAGGTTGATGTGTTTAACACATTTAAACAATTTAGAGTTATGGTGGAAAAAAGAAACAACAGGACAATCAAATGTTTAAGGACATATAATGGAGGTGAGTTTACTTCTTTAGAGTTTGAAAAGTATTGCAAATAAGAAGGGATCATAATACATTAAAAAAATGTATACACTCCTAACCAAAATGGCGTTGCAGAGTGCATGAATAGGACTCTTCTAGAGAGAGCAAGTAGCATGCTTAATAATGATAATCTGGGGCAAGAGTTGTGGGAAGAAGCAATTTCCATTGTTGGTTATCTAATAAATTGATCACCATCAATGGAAATAAATTGTAATGTTCCAGAAGAGGTATGGGTTAGTCATCCCTGTGATTATTTGAATTTGAAAATGTTTGGTTTGGAAGCTTATGCACTTACTCGTAAAAATCAGCGTTCTAAGTTAGATCCTAGATCAAAGAAATTCATTTTTGTTGAATATGATGATGTAAAAAAAATATATAGATTGTGGGATCCTACTCCCCACAATATCGTCATTAGCAGCATTGTAATTTTCTATGAATCTTGTATGATTAAATCAGAAAATGTAAAAGTTGATGTGGAACAGGAACATGTACTGTCAAAACAACTAGTTCAGTTGGAGAACCAATCTTCTCATGACTCAAAGAAGCAAGAATAATTTTTTGGTGAGAAAGAAGTCATAGAAGATGAAGAAATTCAAGAAAATGTGGAAACCCCACAACCTACACCAAGATGATCAACAAGGGAGAGAAATCCTCCTAAGATGTATACCAATTTTGTTTCATCTGTTTTATTTATTGATGATGGAGAACCTTCTTGTTTTCAGGAATCCATTGATTGTGTTGACAATGCTAACTGGAAAATAGAAATGAAGGAAGAAACGATTTCTCTAGAGAAAAACAAGACATGGGAATTGGTTGAACTCCCCAAAGATAGAAAAATTGTTGGATGTAAGTGAGTCTTCAAGTTTAATAAAGGCATTGATAGTAAGGTTCAAAGATACAAAGCCATATTTGTCGCAAAAGGGTACTCTCAGATGGAAGGTATTAATTATCATGATATTTTTTCACCAGTTGTCAAGATTGTGTCTATTCATATTGTGCTAGCACTAGTTTCATTGCTTGATTGGAGTTAGAGAAACTAGATGTTAAAAAAACATTCTTACATGGAGATTTAGATGAAGAGATTTTTATGGAACAACCAAAAGGCTTTGTGTAGCATCATAAAGGAATATTAGCTTGCAATCTCAAAAACTCATTGTATGGCCTGAAACAATCGCCCATACAATGATACAAGAAGTTTGATTCTTTCATGGTGAGGCAAGCTTATACTAGAAGTGAATATGATCATTGTTTATACTTGAAATGATTAAATGACGTATTCATTATCTTAGTGTTGCATGCTAATGATATGTTATTTGTGAGTAAAACCATGGATGTGATTAACAGGTTGAAGGATCAGATGGCTAGGACATTTGATATGAAGGATCTTGGAGCTACAAAACAAATCTTAGGTATTGAAATGCATATAGATAGAAGAAATGGTAAGCTTAGTTTTTCACAGGAGAAGTATGTTGAGAAAATACTTGTAAGATTTGAAATGAATAAGGAAAAACTTGTGAATGTTCCTTCGACTTCCCATTTTAAGCTTCCTTTAGGTTTATGTCCTAGTAATGTTGAAGAAAAATATTATATGTCTCGTGTACCATATTACAATGCATTAAGATATTTAATGTATGCAATGGTGTGTACTAGACCTGATATTTCACATGCAATACGTGTTGTTAATAAATACATAACAAATGTGGGAAAATAACATTGGAATGCAACAAAATGGGTGCTTTGGAACCTAAGAGGCACAAGTGACTATTGTATCACCTTTAACAATAATAGTGGTTTTGTATGCGGTTTTGTTGATTCGAATTTCGTAGGTGATTTGGACAAGAGATGGTCTACTTCAGGTTATGTCTTTACTCTTGCAAGTGGAGCTATAAGTTGGATGTCAAAGCTTCAGGAAACATTTGCTTTATCCACTACAGAGGATTAATACATTGTTTCTTCACATGCTTACAAAGAGGCAATTTGGTTGAAAGGTCTACTTAGAGAAATTGGAAGGTTGGATAATAGTGTACATGTTTTCTGTGATAGTCAAAGTGCTATTCATTTGGCTAAAAATCATGTTTATCATAGTAAGACTAAACATATTGATGTAAAGTATCATTTTGTAAGACAAGCCATTGGTGAAGGTGGAGTAGATTTGAAAAAGGTTCATACTCAAGAAAATTGTGCATATATGTTTACAAAACCAATGTTATTAGAGAAGCTACGATGGTGTGTAGTTTCTCTTGTTTTGAAAAAAATGTGATGAATAGTGTTGGGAAAATCATTAAAAAAATTTGTTGTCATGGTGGGGATTTTTAATATTGAAACTAACACAAATTAGATTTGTTTATGGGAAGTTTTGTGTAACTGGCATAACTGACAACAATTTTACTCATGTAATTTATTTTATGAAGTATATAGTGCATGGTTGGGCTAAGTATATAGATTAAATTTTTATTTAATTCAAGCACATGTCTAACATATGTTAGTGTTATTATAACTCCATTAATCATTTTAATTTTAACACTTCCAACCCCAACAGTCTTACATGAATAGTTGTCTCCCAAAAGAACTACACCATCATTAACACTGGTTTAATGTGGTAAAACACCATAAGGGGAAACATCCACGTAGGCAAAGTATTGATTCTCATTAATAAAGAACAAGGATATTACATGACACACTCTCCTGTCATTCATCCTACCACACACAATATGTATCCCAACCATGCACTATATAGTTCATAAAATAAGTTACATGAGTAAAGTTGCTGCCGGTTATGGTAGGTACACAAAACTTCATGTAAAAAAATCTAATTTATGTTAGTTTTCAATGTTCTTCTTTGTAATGTAAGGGTTCGGGTGATCCCTCAACAAATCAATGGAAATTTGTTTTGTCTTATTCAATTTCTTAGTATGTTCTACCACATCCTTGGGATGATTGGGAGGTGTGACTTCCTTATCCACAAGACACCACAATTCAACTCGCTCTAGTATATCTTGCAATACAAACCGTAAAAGCACACTTGAGAAAACAAATCAGACTTAAAAGAGATGAAATCTGCAACATATCTGAAGTGTACATCACCTATCCCAAGTCAATAAAAACCTTCCAATCACTGAACAATCTTGGGAATCTCACCCAAAAACCTATCATAAGTCCAAATATGCTTCGGGCATTACACCTCTAGTCAAGTTACATATAGATAGTGAGGTATATATCATACATTATCTTTCAACTCTTCGAAATCATAAGACTATTCATCTATCAGATGTTTCTTCCCTACAACATCAGATGTTAGGAGAGAGATCTTCAAAGGTTGTTGATGCACCCCCAATTGAGACATTCGTCTAAGAGGGTCAATGGCTCTTACTTTTCAGTTCTCCAATGCACTTGCATGTATCTGCATTATTTTCTTGTTCCACTTCCCCATGCTATCATGATTTAGGTTTTGTATTCTTATTTATATAGGGGATAGATTTACTTATATTGCGATTTTCCATGATTGTCTTTAGCACTCCCACTTTGTACTCTAATTGATGTAATTAGCATTCCCATTGACCTAATTGTGGTCACCTATTGGATATTAATAACCTTATCTTATCTTATCTCATAAGCAATAGCCGAAGATCTCTTGCTTAAATGGTGGCAACCTTGCATGATAGCCATAAGGAGGATTCATCTAGTTGGAGTTAACAAACTGAAGATAATAGTGCATCCATCTAGTGTTGTTAATTTTGCTGTTATATATGTCTTATAAGAAGAGTTCTCAAATCTAGTTTACGCATGTGAAGTTTCTCTAGAGGGATGGAAACTCATTGGAATGATTGGTATATTTTCTACTTGAATTGTCATGAACTTTGCAGCTACTAGAAGTGAATTATTATGATTGTTCCACTTCTAAGTTATGCTTTACACATTGATTTACCTGAGTCCTAAAGGATGAAAAATTATAGGAATAATATTCAAGGAACCTTCTTAGAAGAAGGCAAATTTTTATATTTGCATTAATTACATAGTGCAAATGAAATTTCAATGCATTTCAATTTAGAGAAAAGATTTTTCATGTTATTAGCTGACATAGGTTTTGACTGACATTTAATTTCTTTTCAAAAATTGAACATGTCTACTAAACTCAGCTTTGTAAGATTTAAGTTGCTTTGAACACAATTTTGAATAGGCAGATAGTATGTTCAATTTATCAATCCACCCTTCCTTTTGGGGCGATTCTTTTCAGAACCTAGCCATATATTTTGTCGCTTGATCATTGAGAATGATTTGGTATGTGTGTGAGAGAGAGAAAAGGAAAGGGGGGGGGTGGCAAGGAATAAAATTTAGATGCCATGGTACCTACTTAAGACCAAGAGATCATGACAATTGTTTGGTCTACAACATAGGGGAATCCCAACTCACAACAAGAGAAATTAAAAGACATAAATGGAGTGGTTTCTTTAGCTACAATCATTGATGAGACGAAAAGAATTAAGGCTAGTAACAATGTTCAATGAATGAAGTTGGTAATTTATCTTTCATAAATGATATAAGCCTCCTATTTTTGTGTGTTCATAAAAACAAATACAAATTCCTAATATATAATGATTGTTTTTAACATAAGATACAACTTCAAAGCATGGAATTGAAGGAACTAAGATAGTTCAAAATCCAACTCATAGAACCATGACATTTGCAAAGCATTCCTAATATATAATGATTGTTTTTAACATAAGATACAACTTCAAAGCATGGAATTGAAGGAACTGAGATAGTTCAAAATCCAACTCATAGAACCATGACATTTGCAAAGCATTGAAGATAGAAATGGAGTTGTTGCAAGAGTGGAGAAGAAAGATGGTAATTGGAGTTACCACTAGCATAAAGAAGAAACGACTGTTAAGTTGTTGCACATATTAATGTAAGTTTTATGAAGTTATATAAATCTGAGATCAGTGTTGTTCATATATGGATAGAAATTCAAATGATAATATGAGCTACAGTTGATGTAGTTTTATATTGATTTTGAATCCTTCTCCTTTTGAGTTAATGATCAAGTAGAGATTGTGAACATGTTGTTTATTTTCATGTGTGGAAGAACAAAGACAAAAATTCCAGTTAAAGAAAAAGCATGGTATCAGAATGAACAGTTCACGATATATACACATGATCTTAATCAAATCTTAATCACATTCTTGATTGATTGGAGTATATATTGGTAGAACTAGATGTAGAGTTCCAAGTAGAGCCACCGCTCTACAGTCTGAACATGAAAGTCATTAAGTTGCATAATTGAGCAGTCTTGAAGGTAAAGGTCTAAAGGAAACACTACAGACCTAATGAAGCTACTTGGGAAATAGAGAATACTATGCAGAACCAGTATCCATATTAATTTGATGAATACGGTCATATTAATGCTAATGCTTCTTGTAAAGGGAAAGGAACGTAATGTCGCATTTTTACATCCCTTTGGCATATGATGTATTTTTAATATTTACACGAGTTCTTTACTGTCAATACATTCTGCATCCAATGTGAAGTTATAGCATCAAGTTGAGTGTGGCATTTGGTTTAAAAGGATGTCGTGCAGCGGCCAACAAGAAGAAGACTTACCACTGTAGGAGATGGATTGTCCCAGGCTATGCCAGCGAGCATATAGGGGGCAGGGCACAGCCAATATCGTAGGTGGGAGCACAATCTTCCACTGTACAGGACAAATTTTGGCGCTATGGCTTTGTCCTGCATGTATTGTTGAAATAATTTTAGGAAAATATATGCATTTTTGAAAGCAGGATTGAAGACTAATTTTTTTTTTGGCTGCATTGTCATATTCTCTGCTGACTAAATTCAGATCCAATTTCCACAGTTGTTGCTACTGTTGAGAGAGATTTCCCTTGTCACATCCTGGCTCTCTCGTCTGGGGTAGCGTTTTTTGAATTTCCTATGGCTAGGAGGAGAAACTGTACCTCTGCAATCGATCCCTTCTATAAAGATAAGCATTTCATGTGTTAAAAGCTTTGAATCCAAAATTTACAGCAAGTAATGGCTAGGGTTTCTCACATTTTCAGTTAAGTTACAAGTACCATATCCATATATTTTTTGCTAGTTTCTAGCTGTGTATTTCTGTATCTGCTATTGTATTTAAAGCTCTCTGCTATTGTATTTTAAGGTTTTCATCTACCTTTCCACTACAATAAGAGTGTGTTTGTTGCAAGAAAACATTCTTTCCGTGAGAGCTATTTTTCCTTTTCATTAAAAAGTAAAAATGGCCACAATAAAATCTATTAAGAGACAATCTCTTCCCAAGGATAAGGATCGGCCCCACAAGGAAAATGCAAATAACCATTGTAGTGCCAATAATGATTTGATGTAAAGTTTGGAACCAGTAAACAATAAGAAACATAATGATGGAGCACATTAACTTTATGACATATATTAGGTCTGGAAAATAACTATAGGGTTTATTTAAAATCAATTCCCAAGGCAATCTTGTAAGCACGCCAAGCCTGAATTTTTATTATGCCATCAATATCGTATTCGTCAAATTAGCTTATATTGTCACATATGTTTTTCTGTATCATATCTGGTAGCTTCTAGGCATGGTGAGGTTAAAATCAAATCTTGCAACTCATTCACAAAATAGGGTGCCAAATACCAAAGATCTTTCAACAAACAACTTGTGAAGAACGAAAAAACTATAATTTTTGTACAGCCCAATAATTAAGAGCGATTTCGAAGTTGTGAAAAAGCAAAGATCTTTCAACAAACAGCTTCTAAAGATTGAAAAAACTACAATTTTTGTACAACACAATAATTAAGAACGGTTTCAAGGTTGTGAAAAAAAAATTCAATGTGGTAGAAAGTGAAATGAATGGAATATATGACATACAGAAAGTACCTAAACGACAATAAAGAGAAAACACATGCATCTCTGAAATCTAAAAGTTTGAGGCTTATAGCAGAAACATGGCATTTGACTCCTGCTGGCAACAATTAAATCTGCTACCTTGTATGATCCATGTAAATTCACAACAATTGATTAGATATATAAAGAAACTGTAGCAATGCAGGAGGGGACTTTATCTGAGAAAGAATTCAGAAGAAGGGCACTGATTTTAGTCTCAAAAAATTCACTTTACACTTTGTTAATCCAGGAGAAAGGAGAGATGAGAAAGTTTAGATTCTATAGGCTCAATCTGCAGTGCTGAGAATATCTTTTTTGAATGTCTAATTTATGGCTGCCTCTAAGGAGCCTAGGAAGATTGTATTTATGAAATCAGAGCACAGATATGGAAAAGGAACATTATTTCTTGACTTAAAAAGGAAGGAAGGCTGTTGTATATTTTGGTTTTATCTTGAACTGGAGAATATAAAGCTTTTTTTCTTGTAAAAAATACAAAAATTTAGGCTGATCATTGAACCCATCTCGATGCTTTGATCGAAAATTCGAAAACGAACCCCCTTCTTCCCTTAGAAAAGGAGGTCGTTCCCTGCCTTGCAGAGAGGACAAACCCTTTCCAATAGAGGTATCGACTCGCTGGAATATGGCAATTTGCAGCACACCATATAAATATAACAATATAACTTATAGAGGGAAATTTTGGTGTAACACGCAATTCCAATTCCCAATAAGGAGAAAGAAGAGATAATAGAATAGCACATGCATACATACCAGAGGATATCCTCAGGAATACCGTATCTGGTAAGTTCTTCATTTTCGAACGTATCATTGTCCATGCAGATAGTGTAATCTCCAGCCTTAGGCGTGGCCTTGAAGTAGAATACCATCTTGCCTTCCGAAATCCCAACCGCCAACCGATACAATCAAGCAGCCTGGATCCACAGACCTCTCTTCCACCCCTAGAGAATATTGAGAAACCTGGATGAAGAAAACAGAGGCCAAATGCCTTAACCGCACCTCAAAACATGGAGAGACGGTTAGTTGTTTCTCAAGGATTGGAATATTTCTCAAGAAATGGGGGAGGAACATGTGGCTCCTCTCACCACCCAAAGGTCTTCGGGATCAGTAATATCTCGCGACTGTCGCGGGCATCCTATCCTTTACCGATCATGATAACTGATCTTTGAAATTCTTATCATTCGCTAACTTCACATAAACCTCTTAAAGATATCGCTCATGAAGGCACATAAAGTGGATTTTCTTCTTACTGAACTATGCCTTCTAGAAACATAGAGTTCAGCCTTTTAGAAACATTTCTATATGTGAAAAAGACTTTTTTTTAAAGCAGGTACACATTTTAATATATAAAATAGGCATATTATCTTTTTAGATGTAATTATCCAAAGGAAGATAGTCCATTCTTACTAACTCAATCAATTAAGGCATGGTTTTCTTTTGCTAGGTGATCTCAGTTGAATATCTTTATGGCGACTTAGTTGGGAGGAGACGCCCAAAAAATCCAGCCATGTTAAGGGTTAGTGTGGCCCATGCTAGGTGCAATCCTCTCGGGTAATTTTGATGGCTTAGATGCCCTTGGGTTGCGGTTTCTTATCCAATGGTTGAAATGCACTGAGCCTGAGTGACAGACATTTCTAACAAACAAACAAAAAAAGTGTCAAAAGGAAGATTTTGTAATTACTCAAGCATTTGAGGGAAAGATAAGATTGGTATTGAATTGAGGCTGATGGTGTTGGAGGATGATTTGGTGGATTATTTCGAAGATCATCTATAGAGTATTTTGATTTTCTCTCGTAAGTCCATTGAAGGGTCTAACTTGCCTTGTCAATTGGGTCTATTCCATGCAACTAAGTGGATGAGTGTTATCCTACCCACCCATATTCAACTCCCACAAGTGACATGTTTAATGTTGAGACAAGTTTGTCATGCAGCTTGCAACCCTATATCTAAGCAAGTAATGATTGTTGAGTTGTAGTAGAGAATAAAATGTAATGCAGTGGGAAAGGAAAAGTATAGATCGCTAGCAAGCAATGAATGTTAAGTAGCAGGAGTTGGCCAAACAATTGTTGGTGGTTTCAAACAATAGAATTCGAAAACCACAAATAGTTTATGGTTTTTTTTGCCTATTTATTTAGCATTGGGGTTGAAGGAAATGGTGTGTAAGTTTTACTTATTATAATGTTTCCAACATTTCTTTAAAATTATTATGTTACTAAACATTCATGTTGAGAGCACGAAGACTATGGAATGTATCATACCCATTCATTAGTTGTTGATAAATACATTTGAATGTCCTTTGGAGTGTGGCATTTTTCTCCATAAATAGTTTCCCCCTTAAAATCATTGTCTAATGTTGTATGTTTTTGTTTTGTTCATTACAAAAAAATTGTTTATATAAATATTTGCACATTCTTCTCTATTTGATTAGTGCAGAAAACATATTCCTCACCTATGGTTCCTTTCATTTGGAATCAAATATTAATCAACTTTGATCAAGAGCATTAGGGATAAGGTTTTTGTATCTAATCTTTGTTTAAGTGGTAGTTTGCACAAAAGAAAATCTTATTGCAGGAAAATGGCAAGCACATCTATAATGTAAATGGAGAAGTTTAATGTAGGCACTAACTTTGAGTTGTGGATGTTAGTTTTTCTAAGTTAATTTTCTTATGATCTTTATCTGAAAGAACAACAAGCACAACAACACATCAAAGATACATAAGATACACAAGACACAAAGTTTTTTATCGGGGAAACCATAAAGGAGAAAACCCCAAAAATTTCGTCAGAATAGTTCCATCACAAAGATAAGATGACAAGATAAAATAACCCAAGAATAATATCTTTGCAACAACTCTCTGTCACTCCTCTTCCTCTCTCTCCTAAAGCGCACATGAGAGATCATGTGAAGTGTGTGACAAATGAGGAGGGTTCCCCTCTATTTATATTCTTCCATTGAGTTAGTTAACTCAACCACTAGGTCCCCTAGGTTACTTGTGGGGCCAACCTACCTAAGAATACACAAAAGTACATTTTACTTTATTTAACATGGGGACTATTTCCCCGACATACAATGGGGGGTTTACCTTATTGACCATACACAATGATGACATCCTGAAAAATAGGTAACACGCATCCCCAATGGGGGTACAACAACATACAATGATAATAGACATTAGAATATATTCTGAAGTTACAAATACAAGAACAGTGGAAACTGAAGATGGAGGATTCACTCATAGATCGAGATCTATGGATTGTTTTATATATAAATAAACCCACTAATATGAAAAATGAAGAATGGAAAGTATTGAAGACATGGGAAAGAATCCTTATCAGGATTTGTTTGGCCAATTTGATGTTATCATATATTTCAAGGAGAAAAATACAACAACTCTCTAGAAGAAGTTGGGGGTAATGTACCAAGAAAAATCCATGGTTAATAAAACTTTTATTCAACAAGAATGATTTCCTTGAAAATTGTTGATGGTGATTCTATTGTTGAGCATCTAAGTTCCTTTAATATTATTGTTATGTAGTTGATCTTTGTTGAAGTGAAGATGGGTGAGGAGAATCATCGTATGATCCCTTTGTGTTCTTTCCCAAATTCATGGGACACCTTGGTAATGGCCATGAGAAGCACTATAAATACATTAGTGTTTCATGAGATTATGGTTTCTTTACTCTCAAAGGAGGTGAAGTGAAAGGTTTTTGAATCCACGAATGAGGCATTGGTTGTTCAGGGAAGATAGAAAAAGAAAGGGAAGAACAGGGAAAAGGGTAATTCCAAATCTCAAGGGAGACCTAAGTCTCCTCGAAAGTTCAAGGAAAAATGTTGAAATTGTAACAAGTATGGGAATTTTAATAGAGACAAGAAGGAAGAGAAAAAAACCTATAATAAGAAGGAAAATAATGAAAAAAATTCTCGCGAGGATGTTAGAAATACCTTTGTTTCAAATTTTGAAACCCATGCAAGCCAAACTACATGGTTAATTTACATTAGAGCTTCTTTCCATATGACTTCCCATTGGGATTGTAGCATCCTCATCCATCATTTATACTTTAAGAGGGGTAAATACAAATTTCTTGTTTATAAATTTTTACCCATGGGATATTATAAACCAAAAGGTGCATGTGCAAGTGCATGAATGTAAAATGGAAATGGAATTAAAACTCTACCCACACACACTTCATGCTCATACAAGCATATTTATCAAAAGAAGTAAAAATCATTTCATTTATAGACGAAGATAATACTTATCTTTTAATTCAAGAAGATCCAAGCAGTTGGTTGTGTAAGAGCAATATTCCACCCAACCATATGTATTAGCTATATATACCACCACAAAACCAAGCTATGATGCTATCAGGGAAAAGGAAACACCCACATGTCTTTGTTTTGCTATCAACCAAAAACCCATTTTCTCTCCTGATTAGTCAATCTACCACTATTGGATTTTGTGTCTCATTGCACACTTGTTTGAAATTTATTTTTTCAATTTTACAAGTTTTCTATTGACTTCAAATATGTCCCAATATTCTAGCTTAAGTTTCCCTTAACCTTGTGTTTTTGGGCACCTTTGATTTCTCTAGTGTCACAATTTTTTTGAATAGGATAAAGTAAAGAAGTTTAGAAAATATATTTAGTAGTCTATTTGGTAAGTTTGGGACATCACTAGATACTCAATTACATAATTTGGTTGCATTATTAGAGTAAAAGGTTTAAATATTGTCACCAAAGATAACTAATTTGGTGCAGGTTGAACTATGCAAAGAATATAACACATACCCTGAACACCTCTTCTAGATTTGGAATAAGATAACTAGATTATCTAAGTAAAAATTAAACATATCGCCTCTCCTTTCCCTAGGATTTGATCATGTGAGTTATCAATGCCATCATTACTTTTAACCATGTTGATCAATAATCATCGTCATATAATCACATAATCTAAATGGACACTAATCAACTGCTAATCCTCTAACCCCTCATCCTCCCCTAACCCGAAATCCATACACCCCATACCCCAAACCACTTATTTGGAAAATAATTGACCCCTTAATCCATAATGCCCTAAAACCAACTTCTACAATGGGAAATATGTTGGGGTATATAATGACCCATACACATAACACACACATGTAACTAACCATGCAATTAACCCACGCATTTAACTTATGCACCTAAACCATGCACATAACTCATGTTGTTGTCCCCAGAACCTAATCCACATGCATAAGTGAAATAAAAAATTTCATGTGGCCCATCATCATTACAAGCATAGGATAATGGGTAGTTCCTTACACTATAGAAAAACACATGCAAGCTCCTTCGCTTCCCTCTCAAAAAAATAAGACATACAATATATGAATGAAGCTTGGTGTGCATTGCATGTTTCAATTAGAAATATCAATAATCCCTTGAATAGATAGAATTTGTTCATATGCCCTATAGAAATTTGTCACGTAGGAATTGGAATTGAAATTATTGATGGATGGGAATTCATCACCACATGAAAATTATTGACACCCTAGAAGACATAGACATTTATCTTCTTTATTTTAGTCTTCTTCATCATGTAGGACAAATTTTGTTTTGGGAGCATAGCCAACATCCTCCATCCACACAAACAATCTCTCTAACTCTCCATAATTTTTTTTGGATTCTGGGTGTGATTTTTCTTTTACTTTAAAATAATTAACCTTGTTATTGACCTAAATCAAACTCCATCCTACCCTATTTGTTACCTACCCATCTTTCATTAATTTTCTCACCTTTCCTATGTGATACCACTTACCAGCTACCAAGTAGATGTGTGATAGCAATAGATAACGAGAAGAATTTTTAGGATCCAACAAAAAACTGTTCAACTACAGCTTCAGCTAGATCTATGTTTTAATGGATTCTGCAAGCGCCAGGTAATGATGCCCATATCGTAGCATTAAGTTATATTTTCATTTTGTTAATAAACCCTTGCACTTCACTTAGGTTTACATACCTAACAAGAATATTGATTATGGAACAATAGTGTTCTATTGTTGAATTTATGCCATAAGCTTACCTCATTTGATAAAAGTATCGGAAGCCATTATCAACTAGGCTACATCACAGCATGAAAACAACACAACAAGGAAGGTCGCATGGTCTAGTTGTGTTCTGATGTGTTGCATATTGTCAAACAATTGAACTACCTCCTTGTGAAACCCATACATGGGATATCTAACAATTGGACTGCCTCCTTACCAAACTTGTACAAGGCATATCCGACAATTAGAGTGCCTCCTTACCAAACCCGCGAATGGCTCAAAAACATTTACAAGAATATTTTATACTCACACATTTGGAATACATTTCCACAAGGGAACATCCTACAAATTCATATGACTGGAACCCACTTCTAATTATATATTTGTGAACCTCCTTCCCTTATTTGAGATCTTCCAAATTCAAACATGCCAGAAGAATACCATCTATAGTTAATACATTTGGCCTAATATTTGTACCTTGAATTTTGTGAAAGAGAAGTAGGATCTCAAAAAAAACTCTATTATGAACATATTCATTACTTATCGCAGTCCATGAAACAACGTATCCTATGGAAATTTGTCAAACACTATCCAAGCATCCTGCACGCAACCACTTTTTCCATAATTGTCCAACAGAAACTCATCCAATTCACACACATCCTCAAGATCCCCCTATGCCAAACCTGCTTCGTCTTCCCTAGATTAAAAAATCATTAGTTGATTTCTTGAGCGAGCTACTCCAAGTCTGTCATTTAATCTAATGGTGGGTGAGTTGATCTATAGGAATTGGATGGTTCAATGTAACCAAATCTCTAATTCCTATCCATGATGTGAAATTTATTTGGTTCATTGTCTCTCCATCTCTTCCCATTCAAATTTCAAACTTGAGCTTTTCCTTTCCTTATAGTTTAATTACATTTTACAAATTTTCCAAAGCTTATTATCTATTACAAAATTTTGAAGAATATAGTGCTCATTTTCAAAAATCATTCTTTTTTTATTTTATTTTTTTCCATTTAAGTGATAGTATAATTTGTAAGGTGATATTTTTTATTTGGAACTATAAAAACATAGACTGAAATGCTCATATATGGTGAATTTTGGAGCTAAAATTGCAAACTTCAAGAGTGGACCAAGGGATGATTATGGATGCTAAACTCCAACTAGTTGATTAAACAAAATATTCATTGTTCGAGGATTCAAATTTTCTACAACTTTCACCTAACATCACTAGACTTGTCTATTGTCTTTAGACCTTGCTAGAGGATGAGGTTGCATATAGAGGAGTTAAAGATTTACCATGGAATGGAGAATTGGTAGAGAATTCAAGTGAGAGTATGGATGGTGGATGTTGTTAAGATCTTGTGAGTATCTCCGAATTGGTGTCTAACCTTTCAAGTATATGTGCATTTAAGTTGACAATTAAGACATATGACCCTTGGTTGTGATTTAAGGGCATCACAAAATTGTTATTGCCTCAAAATTCCATGTCCTAAATAGCCATAGTTTCTCTAAGAATCTAGCCATGAAGTGGAAAGTTTGCATATCTAGTTAGCAAGTTGAAGCGTCATTCGTTGTCGAAATTAACCGAGGTTCCTACAAAATAATATGGTTCTTACACATACTAGTCGAACTTATTCTAAAGGGAAATCGCTAGTAATAAAAACAAGAGACTTGAGTCATGTGTTGACTCAGAGGAAAACTAAATTCTCATTACTTGAGGAAAGTTATACCACTCATGCCACTAATAAAATTGAATAAACAAAGCAAATAATTGAAGACACAATAGGTTACATTATTTTGATGGTAATTAATATGTTTATCAAAATGGAACGCATTTACTTGTTAACATAAGTGAGAAAGAAACTAATAAAAGTATAGCGTCTAATGAACAAAGAATGGATAGTGTCACGCGTACTAAAGTTGTTAAAACCCCAAAACTTTACATCATTTCTGATGAAGTAAGTGAGAATAATTTTGAGCCAACAATCACATGACACATAAAATAAGCAGAACTAGATGGAATTATAAGTCTTAGATGCTTATGAACTCCTAACAAACAATTCCAATGTTGTTTGAATTTTTTCTCATGAGGATAGATTGGATGGTGCAAACATGGCAATACTTGAATTGTAGAAAAATATTGAACATAAAATTAATCGAAGCAATAAGTGACATTCATAAATGTGACAATTAACCCATGGACATAAGTGATACTCATAATTATCACACTTAAACCCCAATAGTAATTAATATTGCACCTAATACCATTAACACACTAACTTATTAAGAAATTTATTAACTCTAACCACTATGAACCTGGACACATAATCACAAAGACTCCATAGCAGTGGTCTTGAACCACTACATTTTGTCAAAAAATATAGTGGTAGACACATAGTGTCATAAAAAACTCATTAGAATGATCAATGCTAACAAACATTTTCCTATGGTCACTAAAAGTAACCAAAAGGAGTGTTGGTGAGGGTGAATAAAAGATGGTCACTAGAAGTGTCGCCAAAGAGAGAATTGGCAATGGGACTTTAACAACCATCACCAAAAGTGTCATTGAAAAGGTATTTGGTGACAAACCTTAAAGGAACATATTTAAAGGAACTTATAATGACAATTTTTCAAGGACCGTCATCATATGTGACATTGGTGATGCCCCTTAAAGGCCCATCATAAGCATGACCTTGACCAATGACATTTTTTTGTACACATTTCCTAGTAATTCTTTCTCTTTCTTCTTGTGAAGTAGTGTACAATGAAGCTAAGGAGGCATCTAAAGAAGCAATTTTTATTTGGCATGTCATTACGAAGACCAGATTGGTTCAAATGTGTCTTACTAAGTTAAGGTGTGACAATCAGAGTGAAATTCACCTTGCACATAATCCAATGTATCACTCCATGACTAAACACATTGACCTTGATACTCATTACATTCAATATATTATTGTACATGGTGTTATTTGTTTGGATTATTGTCCCATAGAATAACAAGCAACCAATATCTTCACTAAATCCATGAAATAACTGATGTTTATGCATCTTTGAAGTTTGTTATGAATGCTGGAAGTTGTCATGAAGGGAAAATGTTATTGTAATACAATCTTCATCCATGTATGTCCATTCCCCCTACTATTCATTAAGGGGGGTGTGTTGGGGTTTCTAATGTTAATATTTCAAGTGTAATGATGTCTAGTATGATGTAGTAAGATGTTACAATGTCTTATCTCACAAAGAAACACATAATAAACTCTATATTATGTAAAGGGATTTATCCCACATACATCATGGAATTATATTTTCCTATTACCATTCATTATATAAGGAGGTGAAAAGTAATTTATCCCACATGTATTAAGGGATATTATTCTTCCATACCTCTATATATATACGATAAGTGAAGGAGACCATTTGGTATGTTGGAAAGTTATATTGTGAACACATTGTAAGGATATGCTAAGAATATGTGGGTGGAGACCAAGTGTGAGGGTGGATATTTATGAAGAATAAAGAAGATAATAATTTTTTGTAGATGTTTTCTCATTTGGGGTTTACCATGTATATTCGACATACTATTTATTTTTTCTCTCATCCCTTATTATTTGGTTATTTAGTGGTTCTATGGATAAGAGGATAAACTAGTAGATTCTTGATCTTGATTTACATGTTAGTAAATTTATTTGGATATTTAGTGGTTGTATGGATAAGAGGATAAACTAGTAGATTCTTAATCTTGATTTACATGTTTGCAAATTTATTGTCGTTTGTTTATGCATATATATATCTATATTCTAACTTCTATAAAGGAATCCATCTTTATGCATTCCATAAGATGAAAGTAGAGAATTGTTATCATGTGAGATTTGCATTGGAATACCTCTTTTCCCGACACTCTCTTCTCATTCATAAGCTTACATGCTTTCTTGGCTTCTTCTCTTGAGAAGAAAGTGTTTATCTTCATCATTCCCAACTTTGTTTTGAGAGAAATTAGGGAGATAAAAGGACCCTTCTGAAATGGGGTGTTCAACACCCTATTGTAGTCTACATTCCTCTATGTGATACCATTTTATAAATGATTTTCTAGTGGACATATTCAATTTGATCGAGGATTTCCTCTTATGCTCGTTTTCATGTCATTTTAGTTATTTTAGTTCTTCAAGAAGCTCCTATGATCATTTTTATTTTTTTATCTTCTTCAACACGTTAGTATTTTCCACACTAACCCACCCATGATGTATTGTCTTATTTTCCATCTAAAGGAATGAAAAAATTCTCACCATTGAGCCATTTTTCCTATACTTTAATTGGGAGCTCCACTTTTTGTTTTTTACTCATTTATTATCAATAGGATACATATATTGTATTTCTTATATCTCAGGGATTGATGCATGAACATAACCTTGTTGATCATACCCATAACCAATTAATTTTGTAGACTAAAGTACACTCTCCTTTCATTTTTCTTCCTGCATGGTTATCAATGTACGTTCCATGTGACCTTCAATGGAATTTTCTATGAAAGCCACATTACCTGTCGAATATCTAACTCTTTCATTTGCACCAATTTTCCATGTGACCTTTATAACCCTAGGACGATATGGTTGTGTCACTATATACATTAAAACCCACATGACTGTGGAAATTTCTAAGGGATTTACTAAACAACCAACAACCCATTTTTTTGTTGTTAATCATTAGACAACCCAGTTTCAGTAGAGGGAAAATTCACTTTACAACTTTCTTTATAGGAATTGGGATTTAATGTTACCAACTAGTTTTATCCTATACTAGAGTAGACTACACATTTTATTCATTTCTATAGAGGTAAAAATGAATTATTGGACTAGGAAATTGGAATGAAATTATATTAGTTAAAACACTTACCACTTGTATATTTATTTTTCAAAGAATTTTATGTTAGTCTAGTAGTCACATAAACAAGGGACCTAAGACCTCTCCTTAATCCTAGTAGTATCTTTAACTTGTGTCAATAAAGTGATATTTGTGAATTGAAAAGGGCTAGGAGAATGAAATAGGTCTCCCTTTGCACATTTTTTGTTTTGAAACATTACTTGCAATCAATGAACTACACTTAGGAAATTAAGTTAGGAGTAAGAATCCATATCTATCCACATCTATTTTCTTAATATTATTCCAAGTAACTTGCAATTTTATTTGAAACAGTCAATCACACTTGTGTTTTACCACTTGTAGCACACACGAAAAGAATCTAAAGATTCGTCTTGTTTTATTATGTTGTTCATCTAGTGCCTATAAAGTAATTGGATGAACCAAATAAATTGAGATATGAAATACCTCCTTTTTTGCACCTTAAATTTAAAATTTGACCCTTTAAAATCAATCAATCAACTTAATATTAAGTGGCATAATTCCTTAATAAATAGGTCATAAAACAAATTATAGTGCAGGTTAGGATTTTTGGGCTAGGCATTCAAAATATGCCTCTTAATATTTTTTCATGAGATAGTAGTTATTGTTATCTTTTAGGGAACTTTAAATTTATTCTACTAAGTGTGAAAAAACTTAGATAAGAAGGCATGGTGCCCAATGACACTAAAGCTAAGTTTAGGTTGTTTCATTTCTCTACATTGAGCCACCTACATCTTTTTAAATACTACCTTTGTACATTAAGGGACAAACAACATATCTATGTTTGAGGTGGGTATTTCAGTGTCCAAAAATTAGGATCATTAGTAGGTGTAATTTGTAGATGCATTTACACTTAAATTATAATTTTTTGGTTTTTGGAAGTGTTCTCATCCCTTTCATAATATAGCCCCAAGACTCCTCATTATAATGGATTAATTCACATGTTCACTAGTTCTCTTCAGTGAGTTCACAACCATTTGACAAGAGAGTTATTGGAAGGCCCAGTTACCATATTGAGAGGAAGGAAGTGAAATTAATAGTATCATATTGTTGTTTCTCTAAAGTACAAATAACATTACAAAATTAAATAATCCACACCATAATCAACAATGATGATACTTTGAAAGACACATACCTACACCATTTACATTTTTATCTTTGACATTAGATTGTTTCATTTGTTGATTATAACTAGTTCCTAATGCAAACCATTAAAAATATTTCTCCTTCCAAGTAGGAATGATAGAAAAATAATTTCCTTGAGTGTTTCTTAAGTCTTTATGACTTTCCTACCATCATATGACATGTTCTTGCTATCCATACCCCTTTACACAAACATTTGCGACAATCACTTAGTGTTCACAATATTGGATTTGCCTTATATATTGAGAGGGGGTTTGAATCAATATATAGCACAAATTTCAACAATTTCACTTTATTAAATTTTTATCACTGAAATTTTTTTCAGTTGAAACAATAATATACACAGTTTCTCACAAAACTAAAAACATGAGCACCAACGCAAGGGTACAATCTCCAAACATGAGCACCAACGCATTCTAGTCCTGTACCCAATCCATAAGAAACAACCTGCTAGCTATAGGAACCGAACTGTAAAGACCTCAATTTGTGCAAGCACTAACTCATAAACTTCAAGCACCAGCTTGAAAAAATTTCTATATATTGCACAATATACGACTTGTATAAATTAGGTACCAACGCATGTAAGACTAGAATATCTAGTTGTTTCTTCAGCTGCAACTAAATGGAAGCACCGATTCCCAAATTATGTTTACCATATCCAACTGAAAGGAGGTTGAAACCATGTGATTGTTTTATCATCTACCACTTGAAGGAAGAACTAACTCCTGTATTTTTTACCAACTGCCACTGTAAGGAAGCACCAACTCCCTAATTTTTTTACCATCTACCACTGGAAAGAAGCGACTATAAAGAATCTCTAAGTCCCTATTCCTTTCCCGTTTCTAAATCCTTAGTAATTAATAGTTGTGTTTCAAAAAAATGCAGAATTATAAACTTTACCTTTCCTGCGAAGTGTGTCTCAACAAACTACAACTATTGTAAATATTCTAGGCTGCATATTCTATTTCAAAACAACCAGTTTCCTTATCTATTATGTGCCACAATATCTGCAATCTATTCAATCTCTATTTGTCACAAGTTTCAAATATTTGTGAACACTAGGCTACTTCCACAATATGATATCCACGTTTCTATGTTGTCCAGTGTTCCAATATTCACACACTTCTTACTCAGTCACTTCTATAGTTTTGAAATATGTGTAATTTACTTAGTAATAACTTCACACTTCCTGAATCTAGGTATCCTAATACTTTTCACTCCTCTTCCTATTCATCTTCTACAGATATACACCAATTGGATTTATTGTATTGTCTTCATTTTGTGATCAAAGGGCCATTGATACTCCAAGAATTATGAAGATTTCTTGAAATATTATCTTCGATTATGATTTGTTCACTACGATTAATTTAACATATAAATCTCTTTCTTATTTACATTGTTTGTAACCAAGAGATGTGACCATCCAATGTGATTCCTTAAACTTGGAAGACACTCCAACTCTATTGCTTCTTGATCAAGTTATCTTCTGTGTCGACATTCCATTTTTCATAATTTAGCTTAATGGTGTTTGGCGCACATATGTCATTTTTCTTTTTCTATTGTCACAAACATGTCCACATCTGAGTGGTATTGGTGCACATACTTAATTTTCATGTTTTGTTTTTAACTTCTTATCATATATATTATATGCGCACACATGACCTATGACATAGTGGTACCTTTTTACTTTTGGGACTTCCACATTTTATGTATGTATTTCTTTAAACTTGATTTGTATGAGCAAGACTCATTTTTCTTTGACACAAGGTTCAACTAATTATTATATTTCTTGGCATCATCAACCTAGCGTTTGATTTTATCTCTTAACATCAATGACAACACAAAGGTTCAAAAATACCCCCCTTTGTCATTGATGTCAAAACCAACTTTCTATAAGCTCCCCCTAAAACTGAGCTCTTCCTTTAAGTGCAAAAGGATCCCTCTATGATTATGAATTTCTATGATTATTGCTTTGAATATTTTATCTGTCCTTTTGCATAGATCCATATTCCACTTTCAATTGTTCACTTTTAATTCTCATTTTCTTTCCTTATATTTTATTCTTCCTCTTTGACATCAATGGAAAAGGGACCCTCTTGTTGATGTATTTGTAAGTTCAGAATGTATTCACTTGTATTTTCTTTGTATTGTAACCCGATTTTTATTCCGAGATGTATTGTATTGTATTTGAGTCATGTCATACCCCGATGTTTATTCCGAGAAGTTTCTATAATGAGAAAGTCATGTGAAGTCATTATGGGTAACCCTCCTATTGGTCAAGGGTTAAAGTCCCCACAGTTGTGGGGCCCTTGGGTTATTAGAATATTCTAGTTAATTCGACCCTAAGTGAGTCATTTTAAGTCAGGGCAATAGTCCCCGCCCTTTTTTTAAGGATAAACCTCCTTGTTGTCCGAAGGAGACAAAGTCCCCACAAGTTGTGGGGAACTAGGGTTATTAGACACTCCTAGAGATGTCGGCTCTAGTAAGTAATTGTTAAGTGAGGCCAACATGTTGGAGTGCACTTCAAGTGAAAAAAAGAATATAAATAGAGAGTGAGCCTCTATATTTATCTCACTTGCAACACTCACACTCACTCATTGGGGCGCATGAGTGAGAGAGGAGAAGCTCTCTTAGTGAGAGAGAGAGAGACTGCTGCTGTGTGGAGATCATCTTACTGTTTTTTGGATTTACCTTTTGGTGATGATTCTATATCTGAGGAAATTGTGGGGTTTTCTCCTTTATGGTTTCCCCGAGGAAATTCTTTGTGTCTCTTGTCTCTTGTGTTGTGCTTGTGTTTTATTGTTGTGCATGTTATTCTCTCAGTTAAAGATCCTAAGATCATAATGCTAGCTTATATGATAAAAATATAACATGGTATCAGAGCTAACCTAAGAAGAAGACATTGTGCAGCTATAGAATCTATGGATTCCTAATTTTTGGGTCTCTCTCCACAATCCATCAGCAAAAGTATGATAGGTTGTCTCTCCATTGAAGGGTGCATCTTTCTGTCGAAGCAGAATTCGATTCCGAGCATTTTCAATTTTCGGTGCAGAAATTGGGGATTTCTATAGAAGAGGAATTTTTGAGTGAGCCCAGCATAGGATTGTTATCCTCATCAAAATCAAATTTTAGAGACCTGGATCAATAAATTTGGTTGGGTGAAACTCTGGGAAATTCAAACCCTATTTTGACCCCAAGCTAGAAAAACCCTAAATATTGAAAATGCTAAGTTTTGGTACATTCGCTATATCCCTAGATTGGTGAAGTCTCAAGAGCTGAAAATTTCAGGAGCCGACGATAAACTCCTGATGAACACTGTATCCAAAATTCAGCCTTATATTCTCTATATTCGGGGAGATATGATCCCTCCAAGTTAGGGTTCCATCCTCTTCCAGAATTCATCCCTAAACAGGACACCTGGGGAGAATTGCAATATCTTGGGCTACAGAGGTCCAAATGGAATTCATGAATATTTTCCAGAAAGGGAATGGACTTTAATTTCTATGGTATGAATTTTAGACTCAGAAGATTAACCAGTGACACATGGAAGTCCATACAACTTCATTGTTCTGAACAATCATGTAACAGGTCACCTTGGGAAAAGGATCCTAAATCCCAATTGGTGAAACAAATTCTAATGAAACCTATGGTTTTGGATCAGGGACATGCGAGGTTACCTTAGTAAGAAATTTTAGACATAAAGGACTAGTAATTTTGGTGATATCACAGAAACAGTAACAAGCATTTCTGCAGAAGAAATTGGAAAACTAGGGCTTCCTGTTCTGGGAGCTTCCCTCCATTGTTTTCAGAAAAGGAGTACATTGGACAGCTCCATTTGAAGATATATATCTGTATATCCAATAAGATCTAAAATATTCCAAGTTTTGAAAATTAGGGTTTCTGTGACAAACCCTCGATCAGCTAGCTTCAAAACCGGGACGGACACCTCAAATCGGTAAGATCTATTCTTCTGTTATTTTCATTTGAGGTTCTCATTTCAAAGTGATCTATCACATCAGCTTGATGATAATCTTGGTGAAGTTGACAAATTCCAAGCATGGAAGTATATGATCTCTCTGAAGAAAATGAATTGGACACCTACATGAGTAGAGAGGTTCCAGTTCCAGAGGGAGATGAGGCTTGAAGCCTTACACAAGAAGAACTTGGTCAAGGCCAAGAAGATCATTGTTGATTCAATCAACTTGTACCACAAGTGTATTCCCTAAATACACTGAAGATGTTTGATTCCTTGACCAAGCTATTTGAAGGGAAGAACATACATCAAAAGATGAACTTAAGAAACCAATTGAATAATGTGAAGATCCAGAATGCAGAGACCATGCAGTCATAAGGGTCTCTCAAATCAAAGAACAACTTGAAGTGGTAAAAGAAAAAGTGAAGAATGCAGAAGTGGCAATAGACACCTTGAATTTCCTCCCAAGATCATGGGATTCATTCATTTGAGGAATGTGTGCCAAAAGGAAGTGATTAATTTCAATAGACTCTGAGAAGAAGAAGAAGATCGACTCATAAGAAGAGAAGAGAAGATGGGAGCAATTGAAGATCAAGCTCTCATCATCCAAAGAAGATCCCTCAAGTGATGAGGAATATGAAGAATTCAACTCTTGAAGCACCTCTTATCCTCCTTATCATTTCGATAAGAAACGATGCTATCATGAATGAAGAAGACGATTAAGCTGAAGGCTCAAGAAGGAGTCTACCCACGAAACAAATAAAGATAAGTATTCAATTGTCATATTGTTTTCTTATGCATTTGTTTATATTCAGTCGATGTATTATGCATGATAGGATGTTTGCATTAATGATAGTATACTACTAATATGCATGTGATGGGTAAGTATCTCATGGTTCTATACAACTCTCCATTGCTACTTATCTAGAATGAAACCTCTTTGCTGACATATTGGATTAGTGCACAATCTCAATGTTGTCCTGGTAGAGATGGAAGGCATCTAGAAAGTTTTCGTGAGATATGGATTGATGTTGTATTGGCTAAAATAGTTGCATGATCATATAGTTATGCATAACAATTTTTTATTATGAATATACCTTATGAAATGTTTCTAACCATACAACTGCATTTGACTTGTAGGAAATATCGCATACATAATCGCCTACGATAAAAGAAGGATGAGACTTGTTCCAAAGAACAAGTGACGACAGTTCAAGATGAAGAATAATATGACGAATGCAATGACATCATTGATGCAGAACCTTCAATCTATGAAGAAGTACCTAAGAAGAAAGGGAAGACAAGTTCAAGAAGAATGATGTCTAGGATGCAGTATCGACACATGAAGAGAAGTTCGTAGTTCCATCATGTACTAGATGGAAACATTGTGGGATACAAAGCAAGATTTGTAGCACAAGGCTTCTCATGAAAAGAAGGCCTACACTATGAAGAGACATTAGCAGCCAGTAAGAGTTGAAACACATACATGATGAGCTTGATGAAGATCTTAACCTTTTCTACAAGGTTGAAGATGCAAGTCTATACACTAGATGGTCACATAGAATATTAGTAGCATAGAAAGCTACTTGTCACTCTGGTACAAAATGTTTCAGTGCATAGAGTACAGAAGATAGAGGGAGTATGATGCTCCGCTTCAGAGGGAGTGACTACAAAATATATTAAGGTTCGACATGGTACGATAGGATGGGAAGATTACTGATGACTCTAGGATTTACTGAGAGTAAAGTGGATTCCAACCTTTGCTTCAAGGTTGAAGGTGGAAGACCAGTGATGCTCCTATTAAATGTCGATGCACTATTTTCTAGGCATGGAGGTGTGTACAAGGGAAGTATGCAGTATAGATCCTGAATAGGTTCAGGATGATGGACTGCATGAAAACACCTATAGAATCAAACCTGAAGTTGTTAAGTGATGCTTCATTAGAGATGGTTGATGCTACGATGTATCGTTAGATGATTGGGTCCTTGATGTATCTGACGAACACGAGACTAGATATTTTCTTTGCTGTGAACACCTTGAGCCAGTTCTTGACAGATCCGAGACATGTTTACTTGATTGTGGCAAAGCATATTCTGAGGTACCTGAGGGGTACAGTTGATTATGGGCTCAAGTACAATGCAAATCAGAAGATTAACCTGGAAGGTTATGTTGATTCAGATTGGGCAGGCAGTGCTATCGATAGGAAGAGCACCTTAGGGTGTTGCTTCAGTATGGGATTAGGTGTGATCTCTTGGTTTAGCAGGAAGCAATCCTGTGTGGCACTGAGTACAACTGAAGCAGAGTATTTTGCATCTTGTTCAGCTAGTTGTGAGGCAGTATGGCTGCAGAAGCTACCGTCTGATTTATTTTATCTTTAGTTGGATGCTACTTGTATACATTGTGACAACCAGAGTTGCGTAAATTTGTCAGAGAATCCAGTGTTCCATGACAAGTCGAAGCATATAAAGATCAAGTACTACTATATCAGGGATATGGTGCAAAGGGGAGTAGTGAAGCTCCAGTATGTTGTGACAGAGGAACAAATAGCTGATGTATTGACAAAGCCATTGGCTAGGGTGAAGTTCGAGTACTTCATGGAGAATCTTGGTGTTCTCCACATAGAGGTTTCCTCCAAGGGAAATTGATGAGTTCCATATCCATTCTGTCAAGTAGGTCATATGTAAGGGCTGAGCCATTCTGTCATGGTTAGAGGATTGCTTCCTTCCATGTCATATATGAGTGCTGGCCATTATGTCGAGTAGGACAAAAATAAGGGCAAATTTCCATTCTTTGAATGGAGCTTCCTGGTGAGGTACTAGGAACACTTAGTCTAGGACTGAGTAGCCATTCTGATGTGATAGGGGGATGTGTTCCCACTTTATCGGATGTAAGGGATGAACCATTCTATCATGGCTAAAGGATTAGGTTCCTTCCATGTTAGATGTGAGTGTTGGCCATTCCAACGAGCAGGTCGGATATAAGGGCAACTGCCATTCTCTAGGAGAATGGAGGCACTTGGTCAGTTACCAGGTAGCTCAGTCGAGGAGGCTGAGGGACATTCTAATATGACTGTAGGATTAGTTCCTACAAGATTAGATATGAGTTCAATCCCTTCCATCATTGTGGTAGGATGTGTTCCCGCCTGGGTGGATGTAAGTGCAGGCCCTTTCATCATTGTGGTAGGATGTGTTTCGGCCTGGGTGAATGTAAGTGCAGAAATCTTTCATCATTGTGGTAGGATGTGTTCCAGCCTGGGTGAGAGTCGTTCATCATTGTGGTAGGATGTTTTTTGTCCTGGGTGAATGTGGGAAAATATTTCATCATTGTGGTAGGATGTGTTTCAGCCTGGGTGAGAGTCGTTCATCATTGTGGTATGATGTGTTCCGGCCTGGGTGAATGCGTGGAAATATTTCATCATTGTGGTAGGATGTGTTCTGTCTTGGATGAGAGTCATTCATCATTGTGGTAGGATGTGTTCCAACCTGGGTGAATGTGCAAAAATATTTCATCATTGTGGTAGGATGTGTTCCATCCTGGGTGAGAGTCTTCCATCACTATGGTAGGATGTGTTCCCTCCTGGATGGATGTGAGTACTGTGCCTTTCTGATGAGTATGTCAGATAAAAGTGCTGAAGAAGACCTACATGGAGGCTAGTCTTACAACCACCATGAAAAGGGGTTGGCTCTGTAGAACTTCCTGTGACGAGAAGAATCATGAGATAGCACCCGTGATGATCCAGATCGAGTGATGATCTAGATCCAGTGAAGATATTCCAGCAGTGATGATCCAGATCCAGTGATGATGCCCAGTGATGATCCAAATCGAGTAATGATCTAGATCCAATGAATGATGATCTAGATCGAGTGATGATCTAGATTCAGTGATGATCCAGATCCAAATGAAGATGACTTGAAGATGATGATGAATTGAAGATGACGAAGACCTGACAACGACCCAAATGACATAGAGAAGAAGACTTGTGCTGATAAATTGTGTCGATAGAATACCTTCCTAGTTAAGAGGGAGTGTTAATGTATTTGTAACTTCGGAATGTATTCACTTGTATTTTCTGTGTATTGTAACCCGATGTTTATTATGGTACGTATTTTAATGTATTTGAGTCATGTCATACCCCGATTTTTATTCTGGGAGGTTTCTATAATGAGAAAGTCATCTCAAGTCATTATGGGTAACCCTCCTATTGTTCAAGGGTTAAAATCCCCACAGTTATGGGGCCCTTGGGTTATTAGACTATCCTAGTGAATTTGATCCTAGGTGAGTCATTGTAAGTTGAGGTAATGGTCCCCACCCTTGTGTTACGGATAAACCTCCTTGTTGGTCGAAGGAGACAAAGTCCCGACAAGTTGTGGGGCACTAGGGTTATTAGACACTCCTAGAGATGTTAGATCTAGTAAGTAATTGTTAAGTGAGGTTGACATGTTGGAGTGCACTTCAAGTGAATGAAAGAATATAAATAGAGAGTGAGCCTCTCTATTTATCTCACTTGCAACAATCACTCTCACTCATTGGGGTGCATGAGTGAGAGTGGAGAAGCTCTCTCAGTGAGAGAGAGAGAGACTGCTATTGTGTGGAGATCATCTTACTTCTTTTTGGGTTTACCTTTTGATGCTGATTCTATCTCTGAGGAAGTTGTGGGGTTTTCTCCTTTATGGTTTCCCCGAGGAAAATTCTTTGTGTCTCTTGTCTCTTGTGTTGTGCCTGTGTTTTATTGTTGTGCATTTTATTCTCTCAGTTAAAGATCCTAAGATCATAATGCTAGCTTATATGATAAAAATATAAAACCTCTTTGTCATTAACTCCTTCCGACTTCATGTTCATTACATGTTCTTCATCATGCTTTAGTTGTGCTAGGTCCCAAATAGTCTGTTTCTACATCAAATGTTGTTGAACTGTATCATTTTTCCTTGCCATAGTTTCTAATGTGTTTTTGTCTTAATTAATGTAGTTTGCATGAGATCTTGTCTTGGATTTCATCCACAATTTTATTTAATGTATGTCATTAAGTCAACCACAGTTGCATATATTTCCATTCATTGGCATGTGTGGTAATAAAATGATATTACCAACAACTTATGCGGTAAAGTCCACATGTTGATTTTGTACTAGATCCTTTAAGTGACATCATTCCTTCCAAATCAATCCCATGAACTGGATTTCCACTTTTTGTATTTTTTTACAATAGTCATTATTCCATGCAATAATTTTTTTTGTCTTTGTGACATCCTTCAAATTTCATACAACACGAATCCATTAACTTCAACGTCTCTTCAATTTATTATTTTAGCATGTCGAGAACCACCTTTCAATTATTTAATTTGGTTCAATATTTGACACTTTCATCACCCTGGTTCATCTTATATTTAACTTATTATGGTTTTGATATTTCCTTCTTCAGTCACCATCATGTCTTCCTACTAGAAATCCCATTAATAGTATCTTCTTAGTACTTTAGTCACAACAAGCAGAATTTGGAAGAGTGATAGTAGATATAGGATTCGAGTAGTCTCAATTTAAGGAGTCTAAATTCATGCATTGGTACCACCAATCACAATTCAATAAGCATAATACCCAGAATATGACGAATCCAAGTAACACGGTTGATTTGCTGGAATGGAAGCAACAAAAAAAAATTGAGCTTCTGAAATAGATTTGGGATGAGTAGTTTGCTGCCAATTCTTCATCCTCTAATATGTAGCTATTGATGTCATCTTATTTCATCACACCAACTCTAATGTATCTAGAACTGTGTTTCTCACACCTTATCCATCATGATAAAGAATTTGATCTCGAACTGTGTCGATGAGTTTTCTTCGGCTTTTATCAGCTTTAGTTTTGTGTATCAACCAATTGGATTTTTCTTAATTTTGTTTGTATCCATTGTATGTGGTCATTAGAAATTCAATTTTGCTTTATATGCCAACTATGGCCTGATGTAATATGAGCTTCAAAACTCCAATTCTGTATGAATCATTTCAATATGATGCAAATCATTGATTTTGTTTATGCACAATCTTCTTGTGTGTTCAAGCATTGCTTACTTATACTATGTATCTCATTATTGTTTCATGTATGAAAATCCAACATTTTTATTTGTAACAGATGCTCATCATATACAATAGCACACCGCAATACTTTACTAACCTAGTCCTTGAATTCCTAATACATATATATACTCTGTTGAATTCAAAGATCTTTCCTAACCTTTTTGTGGTTAGCAAAGGGGGTAGCAATTATCTGATGGTTGAGAAATATTGGAGTTTCTTAGTTCTTCTATACATACTAGAGGAACTTTCTTTACCCATGTATTTTTGTGCACAAACATCCTTTGTTTTGGTATAGGATACCTTATAAATTATCTCCATTATTTCTTGATAGTATTATCCCAAACAAATCTTCCTAGCTTATTGACATTCTTTGAACAGTATGAGGCCTTATGACAAAATATGTTGCACAAATAGTGTCTTACATTATCACAATATTTTTATATATGGCCATCATAGTTAAATCTCCAACATTTCACTGAACTAAAATTAATTTTGTAACTAGAAGTATTAGCACAACTAAATTTTTCATGTCTTGTAGGAATATCATACCATTTTAGGAATGCATCCTGTTTCTCTAGAAAAAATTATCATTCTTTGTCACATACATTATCACTTGCTTCTCTTTATCCAAGACCTGTTTTGTCTTCTGGGGATCTTTGGTTTCTTACAATTTTGTGTAGAATTAGCAATTTGTTGTTAGATTTTGTTTGGTTATCTGCATCCATAGACGATCCAATTTTACTTTGACTTGTGCAAACTTCTTCAGTTCTCAGATGTGAAATTTCTACTTCATTTTGTGAAATTTATTCTGCATGAAGTTTAATATTTTATTCTGCTTCTTTCAAATATTACTCCAGTATAAAATTATTCTCTTTGAGTCCCTTGATCTTGACCTTTGCTCAGTCCAACTATTTTCCAATCTCCTTTTCTTTATCATTCATATGTTCTCCCACTACTTCTGAAATGTGCTTGGTGTGCTTGACTAGTTCTTATGCCTTTGCCAATTCCTCCTTTAGTGTATTATTGCTTCTTCTTGATTTATTTAACTCTTCCAATGTTCTAACGATCTCTCCATCTGATTTGATATCGATACCTTCCTCATCTTCATATTTTGAAATCTCTTCTATGTTGTTTCAATCTTTTTTCACTTCATTTTCAAAGATAGTAAATGGATTCCATTATACGAACATTTGCTTTCTATGTTCCTCTATGATTTGGTATATTCTTCTATGTAGCTTGATCCTCCTTCTATTTCATATTTTGAAGGAGACATATACATCTCATTGTAATTCCACTTCCTTAATGGCTTATAGGTGCTTTCATGAGTCCCTTTGACTGATTATTTTCCTCCATATTCTAATTTTTCATCTTGGATCAGTTCCATAAATAATACTTCTCTTAACTTATCATGGTTATCTTCTTCCTTAAATAAATCACTATCCTCCTTGGTGTAAAGACCCTTCCTCTGCTTGGGGAAACTCTTCTTGTTCCCAACTCTACTTTGTTGATACTTGTTCATTTTCTCTTTCTAGTATGGTTCTCCTTCACTCTCGCTATTTTTTCTTTCTTCATACATACATTTTGAGTCAAAATGTCTGGTCCTTACACATTTGAAGCATTTCAAAGGAAGATTACCTTTATACCTACCATGTCCTCTTTTTAACTTTTTCACAAAATTGGCTTCTTCTTCATCAGATATATGAAATGAGTTCTTAAGATCTTTCTTACATTTTCTAGGTTTCCTTGTGGTGTTAAAGGAATCTTGTTTTATGGATCCATTATGCCTTTTGATCCTCATTTCACGGGCTGTAATAATTCCATACAACTCATCTTTTGTTAACTTATCCAAGTTATCTCTATCATCTACAACTAACACCTTAGCGTTGAACCAAGGTGGCAAGGTTATCAATATTTTATGAACAATTGAATATTATTCAATAGTTTCACCAAGCCCCTTAATGGAAATCACAATTTCATCAACTCCAAGAAAATAGGCTACAATTTCTTCCTCTTCTTTCATCTGTAGTGTTTCAAACTAGACAAAAAAGTATGCAACTTTTCTGTTTTGACCTTTTTCACCCCCCTCATAGATTCTCTTCAACTTGTCCCAAATCTCTTTTTTTTAGTACACTACGTAACCTTCGTGAATTCATCATTTGCAAGCCCACATAGTATTGCATTTTTTCCTTTTCATTCCACTCATACCATCTTCTATCTTCTAGTTCAGCTAGTGCAGGTCGCAGAATTGTGTGCTCATTTCCATCTATTTCCTTTGGTTCAAGTAAAGTTACTTTTGGAAAATTGTATTGATTCTTTACTGACTTCTAAATGTCCATACCAAGATATTGTATGTAAACTTCCATTTCTATCTTTCAAAATGTATAGTTTGTGCCATCAAACTGAGGTGCTTTATTGCTAGACAATCCTTCATGCTTGTGCATATCTACACTGGATATATCTTCTAGATGTTAACATGCCAATGAATACACCCAATCTGATACCAATTGTTGTATTTATCTTATATACTGAGAAGGGGGGTGACTCAATATATAGCACATATTTCAACATTTTCATTTGAACAAATTTTTACCCCTTAAGAATTTGTCAGCTAAAACAATAATATACACAGTTGCACACAAAAATTGAAGAATAAATATATGTATATCTATAAATAAAAATGAATTATTACATCAATGGGAGAGTACAATATTCAAGCATGAGCACCAACTCATTCTAGGTTCCAACCTGATCCACAAGTAACAATCTGTTGGTTACATGCATCAACCTGCACTGACCTCGATCTTCCTGAGAACCAACTCGTGAACTTCAAGAACCAACCTGAACATATGTTTGTATACTACCCAAGATCCAAATTGTACTAATTAGGAACCAACCCATTGAATATTTCAATCTCTAGTTGTTTCTTTAGCTACAACTGAATAGAAGCACCAACTGCCAAATTATGTATACCTGCTCCAATTAGAAGGAAGCTTCGACCCCCTAATTTTTTTACCAAATACATCTTGGAGGAAGCACCAAATATTTTATTGTTTTACCAACTACAACTAGAAGGAAGCACCAAATCCCTAATTGTTTTAACAACTACCACTAAAAGGAAGCACCAAATCCCTTATTGTTTTACCAGCTGTGACTGGAAGAAAGCTATAAATACCTATTGCTTTCCCCTTCCTTCCTCCTTGATAATTTTTACCAACAACTACTGGAAGGAAAATATGAACCCTATTCATTTCCCCTTCTTGCCTTTCTTATATGTAATATTTTTGTTTCAAGAAAATGTAGAAATATAAACTTTACCTTTTCTGTGAAGTGCGTCTCAACAAATTGCAACTATTGTAGCTTTTCTGGTCTGTATTTTGCATAAAAACATCTAGTTTCCTTATCTACAATGTATTCAATTTCTCTGTGTCACAATTTTTAGATATTTTTGAATACTAGGCTATTTTGATAATCTTCTATCTACGTTTCTATGTTGTGCAATGTTCCATTCTTCAAACACTTCTTAGCTAGTCACTTCTACAATTTTGTGATATGTGGAATTTACTAAGTAAGAAATTTGCACATCATGAATCCATATATCCTTTACTTTGTGCTCTTCTTACTATTTATCTTCTACTGATATGTACCAATTGGCTCTATTGCATTGTCTTCATTTTCTGATCAACAAGCCATTGATACTCTAAGGGTTACGAAACTTTCCCAAAAGATTATCTTCAATTATGCTTCATTCACAAAGCTTACTTTAACACATCCATATACTTCTTATTTATACTCTTTCAGACCAAGAGATGTAACCACCCATTGGGATGAGTTAAAATTTGAAGGTTCCCCAACTCTATTGCTTCTTGTTCGAGTTATCTTCTGCATCAGCATGCCATTTTTTGTAATTTAACTTTATGGTGTTTAGTGCACATATGTCATTTCCTTTGTGGTATTTTCACACAAATGTCCATATGCGAGGGATATTAGTGCACATTCTTAATTTTCATGTTATTCTTTTAACTTCTTATCGTAGATATTATATGCACACACATGACCCATGACATAGTGAGACTTTTGTACTTTTTGGACTTCCATATTTTCCCTATATATTTCTTTAAACTAGATTGTATGAGGAATACTCTTTGTTCTCTGATACAAGGTTCATCAATCTTGTTATTATATTTCTTAACATCATTAGCCTAGCCTTTGATTTTAGCCTCTGACATCAATGGAAACATAAAGGTTAAATACACATACATTTGTTATTGAATGCGATGTCATTAAGCATACCTTTCTCAATAAACCCCCTCACAGACTTGTTTTGGGTTCTTCCATGTTTATTGGGGGTAATCCCCTACCAAAAACCATAGCCAATGATGCAAACACATTCAGTCGATCGCCTGCTAGTTAGAGTGCACAATGAAAATACTTAGATAAATAGATGAAACACATAGATGTGCCAATAAGTATGGATTTCAATTGAATTAATGAATCTCTTTATAATGAGATTTTTCAATGGTTCAATCAGAATGGAAATCAACTATTACATCAACATGCACATGAGGGAATGATATGTCCTTGATGCTGCACACACTTACTCTCAATGTCACTCTCTACAACACTTGTATACTATCATAGCACACAATTTCCTACAACTTTAGGCTCTCCCCTCTTTGGACCTCGCCAAAGGTTACAATGCTCAATCAGCGAAGACCCTTCCTCTAAATAGGCTTTGATATTTATAAGTGTGCTTGGATTCTCAATCCTTGATTTCTTCCTGTAGAAGCTTCTCTAGACCCTATACACCACCATGGATGTATTAACTACATGCTCATGTTCAGTTCAGTATATTATGCTACCTCTTCTCCTTCCCTTGTCTGCCATAACTTCTCTGCAACCACTCTAACTACCTTGTCACTTGGATTTCCTCAAGATATGGTTAATATTCGGTCCTTTAGCTAATGCAACTTGTCATATTTAGTTCTTGTCTTCTCTTCAGGTTTTGGTCGAAATGTTTTCATCGACCATTCACCCCATTTTTCATCATTTGTTGGAACCTTTGAATTTTGTTTTCATCGGTCTTCTATCTCATCAACTAATTCACAATGGTATGAGCTTTCGATCATTCCTTTGATCTATCAACTTTCTACCCCTATGCTGGAGGTCATCAATTTTCCTCTGGGTGTTCCATTCAACTATATTCGACTATTTTGGTTGGTCCTATATGCCCCTGCATCAACCTCCTAAGGTTGAAAAGAAGTTTTCTCATGACTCTGCAATCATTGAGCTCTTCTTCTAAAATACACGTCTCCTTTTCAGGGTCCTTGTTCACCCATCGAAACAAGTATTCTTTCTTTTTTTGGATCCTAAAATTCTTGGCATCCTGCTCATTGATCACTTATGTGACTTCCTCTTTTGATTGAATTGGCATATGTATCAGTAAGTCAGTCATCTCTTATCCATTGCTCCTTAATCCCTCTTCAAACATGGATAGGTTGGAAACATTAAATGTTTTCAATATACCCATATCCTCCAGCACCTCAATCATATAAGGATTTCTCGAAATCTTCCATAGAATCCAACATGGACCAATAATCTTCCATTTCATCTTATCAAATGTTCCTCGCAAGAACCTTTCTTTCATCAGGTGTGCATATATGGAATAAACCTCTACAACTAATTGTAGTCATATCTTCCTATTGGCTCTCAAATTATATGTTGCATTACTTTTCTCAAGCCGCTTCTAGTCTTGGTCATGCAATTCCTTCATATGATCAACAAATGATTCTACATATACACTTTTCTTCGTTCCTATCGGCATGTTAACTTAGCCTATTAGTCCATGTGGAATTATTCCTTACATGATATGGAATGGACTCATTCCTTTGAACTAGTTCACTAATTTGTTTCATGCAAATTCTGCCTGTGCCAACACATTCTCCCATTGCTTTGGTAGACCGACACTTAAACACCTCAACAAATCTCCTAAGCTCCTATTCACGAATTCAGTTTTCCCATCATTATGGTATGTAGAACTGAATTCCAACCTTGTGTTAATATTCTTCCATAGGGTTCCCTAGAAATGTCCCATGAACTTGGTATCTCTTTCCAAAGTAATGCTCTTCACCAAACCATGCAATCTCCCAATATCCTTGAAGAAAAGTACAACAATCCTTTTGGAACCACTTATCTTTAGACATGGAATAAAGTATGCTATTTTTTAAAATCTATCAACTACCAGAAGTATGGAGTCATTCCGTTACTACATTCTCGAAAATCCCAACACAAAATCCATACCGATGTCCTCCCATGCTATAGTTGGTACAAGAAATGGTGTATACAATCCCATGTATTGAATTCCTCCTTTTTCATGTTGAAATATTCAGAATTTTCGAATCTACTTCTTTACATCCATAGAAATTCTTGGCCACCGGTACATCTCTTCAACCAATGCTCTGGTCTTTTCGATGCCAAAGTGTCCTCCTAATTCTCCATTGTGCAAATCCTTGATCATAATCTTTTGCACTAGTCCTCTAGGGATACATAACTGACACCCCTTGAACAACTATCTGTCATGTCCCAAATTTTTCATTGGATCACAATGGCCTAATCACATTTCCATATTCCTTATATTTTTTCAAATTGATGCTAAGGGTCAAACAATTGACAATGAGGAAAATTACTAATTTCCAAGGTTGCGGGTGGAATATTTGGGATTTGGAATTAGGGGGACAATAAATTATGTTTGAACATTAGAATGGAATAAATATTTAATAAACGAGCTAAATAAATAAATACAAGGGAAAATAAAAGTGGAAATTGATCATGAAGACACATGGAGGATGTGGGACCCACACAAGCTAAATTTTCTATGCCACATGGGATCCTCCTTGTTGATGTAATTGTAACTTCAGAATGTATTCACTTGTATTTGTTATCTATTGTAACCCGATGTTTATTCTGGCATGTACTTGTGTCATGTCATGCCCCAATGTTCCTATCGAGAGAATCTATAATGTAAACAAGTCATGTCAAGTCATTGTGGGTAACCCTCCTATTGTCTAAGGGTTAAAGTCCCCGCAGTTCCGAGGCACTAGGGTTATTAGACTCTCCTAGTGAGGTCAGCCCTAGTAGCATTTTAGTCATGTTGAGAATTAGTATAAATAGAGAGGTGACCTCTCTATTTATCACACATCTCATCCACACTCAGTTGTAGTGCATAGCTGAGGAAGAAAAAGACATCGGGGCAAGAGGAAAGAGCTTACCACTGTCGGGAGATTGTCTTACTATTTTTGGGTTTCACTTTGGTGCTAATTCTATATGTAAGGAATTTGTGGGGTCTTCTCCATTTATAGTTTCCCCAAGGAAAAAAACTACGTTCATTGTTTCTTGTGTTTGATTGTTGTGCTTGTTGTTCTCTCGGTTTAAAGATCCTAATGTTATGCTAGCTTAATGTTAAAATCTAACATGGTATCAGAGCTAACTTGAGAACAAGACACTGTGCAGCTGCGGGAACTAGGGATTCCTAATTTTTGGATCTCTCTCCACATATTTTTAGCAAAATTAAGGTGGAATAACTCTCCTCCCTAGGACGCATCTTTCTGTCGAAGTAGAATTCAATTCTGAGGTTTTTCAGTTTTGGACTCGACACTATTGCCGAAAATTAGGGCTTTTCACTAAAGAGGAATTTTTTAGTGAGCCCAGCCATGGATTGATACCCTCCCAAAAATCAAAGTTAGGGATCAAATTCAAAGCATTTGGTTGGACAGAACTCTGGAAAAACAAAACCCTAATTTGCTCCTGAACCAGCACTGCAGGATTTCAGCTCCAAATTCAGATCCGACATCTTGACCTGGTAAGATCTAAATCTTTTGTATTTCCATTTAAGGCTCTCAGTTAAGATGTCTCATCATACCAAGCCTGATGAAAAGCTTGAGGGAGATGATAACTTCCGAGCTTGGAAGTATAGGATCTCCCTGGTCCTGGAAGAAAATGAGTTGGACTCCTATATCCATGAGGAGGTTCCAGTTCCAGAGGGAGATGAGGCCAAGGCCTTACATAAGAAGAAGTTGGTTATGGAAAAGAGGATCATTGCAAATTCTATCAAGGATCACCTCATTCCATAGGTGTCCTCCCTCAAGACACCTAAAACCATGTTTGATTCCCTAACCAAATTATTTGAAGGGAAGAACATCAATTGGAAGATGACTCTAAGGAACCGGTTGAAGAATTTCAATATCCAGAATGAGGAGACCATCCAGTCATACTTCACAAGGGTCTCCCAAATCAAAGAAAAACTAGAAGATGTAGATGAAGAATTGGAGAATGCATAAATTGTGATGACAACATTGAATGGGCTCCCTAGGTCATGGGATTCTTTCATCCAAGGAATCTGTGCTAGAAATAAGTTGGTAAAGTTCAGCAGACTATGGGAAGAATTCTCTCAAGAAGAAGCTCAGATAGCTGCTCGAGAAGAAAAGATAGGAAGTGAAGATCAAGCTCTCATAGTACACTCCAAGAATGGAATAAGAGAAAATCCTCATCACCAACGTAAGCATTCTCATCAGAAAAATAAATTTTTAAGAAGGGATCCATCTAGACTCAGTTGTTATACATGCGACGAAATAAGACACTTTGCTAAAAATTGTCCCAAGAATAAGAATGGATCCAAGAAGAAGAGGAGCTCCAAAAGAAGACATCATGCTCACACTGTTGAGTATGATGATCCTCCCAGGAAGAGAGTAAGACAAGAAAGTGAAGACTCTTCAAGCGAAAATGAATATGTTCTGATCTCCACTCTCATGGGAACTATTGCTCATGGAAGCAAAGATTGGCTTATTGACAGTGGGGCTTCCAAGCACATGACATGTTTCAAGGAATCCTTTGAGAAACTATCCGAACATAATTCACCCCATAAGGTGAAGCTTGGGGATGACTACCAATATCCCATAAAAGGTAGTGGTGAATCCTCCTATAAGCTAGACTCCGGAAAATCTATAAAAATGAGAGATGTCTTGTTTGTACCAGGACTAAAGAAGAATCTTCTATCTATATCAGTATTGGATGTAAAAGGCATGAGGGTTGCATTTTTAGATGTCCAAATCCTCATATGGCCAAGAGGAAAGACTATTGATGATGCAATAGTGATTGGAGAACAAGAAGGAGGCTTATACAAGTTAAAGGGCCATCCAGAACAAGCTATGGGCCATGACACAGTAGAGCAAAATGAAATTTGGCACAGAAGGCTTGTACATGTGAATTACAGAGCACTACCACTAGAAAACAAAGTTGTTGAAGGTCTTCTATAAATTCAAGCAAAACATGAAGGGGTCTGCAAAGGATGTGGGAAAGGAAAGAATACAAATAAGACATTTCCAAGTAGCGATAGCAAGGAAAAAGGAATCCTGGAAATCAGTCACTCCGATGTATGCGGACCAATTAGAGGAATTTTGGGGTCTAAAATGGGCCTCCTAAGGAAAATAATAAAATAATAGTTAAAATAATAAAATAATAGTTAAAATAATAAAATAATATTNACGAGCTCTCACGATCGAAATTTGAGTAAAAACACAGGGAGATATGTCGAAAATACGTACACAAAAAGTAGTTTTTTTTAATGACAAATATGTCAATTCAACCATTATGGTTGACTTATTTTATTGAAATTATATTGGTTCTTGAATTCCAACTCAC
>LPNX010738485.1:257024-310265 GCA_001517045.1 Pseudotsuga menziesii
TGGATCCCTCTACCCCAAAAACAAGAAATACCTGAAAAAATGTGATGATGATGTCATCATCACGTTTTTTCAGGTATTTCTTGTTTTTTGGGTAGCGGGGTCCATCAAAAGTATGCAGTGTGGGTACTCGTTGGATGNTTATTATAAGGACCATTTTAGACCCCAAATTTCCTCTAATGAATGTCATCGAGTTCACTAAGCGGGTATGTACACTATGTCTCTTTCATTGATGATTTTTCTAGGAATACATGGATTTACTTCATGAAGAACAAAGATGGAGTTTTCAGTAAGTTCAAGGAATTCAAAGCCTTAATTGAGAACCACACAAAAAATAATATCAAGACCTTTTGATCAGATAATGGTGGAGAATTCACATCAAATGAATTCAAAGACTTATTCAAAGAATCAGGGATTAAGATGGATTAGTCCACTCCTTACAATCCACAACAGAATGGGGTTGCAAAAAGGAAGAATAGAACCATCATGGAAGCTGCAAGAGAAATGCTTCATGATCAAGATCTTCCTATGCATCTATGGGTAGAAGCAGCCAGAATGATAGTGTATGTACATAACCGTACTCCACACAGATTACTTGAGAACAAGACTCCTGAAGAAGTCTTCTCTAGCAAGAAACTAGAAGTCAGCCATCTCAGAATATTCGGCTATCCAATGTACATACACATACCAAAAGAAAAGAGAACAAAACTAGATCCTTCAGGAAAGGAGGGTATATTTGTGGGATACTCTGAAAGATCGAAGGATTACAGAATATACTTCCCAGGATTCAAGAAGATTGACATCAGTAGGGATGTAACATTTGAGAAGACATAGCTTACAATAAATACAGAAAGAGACATGTTGAAGATACTAAAGAAGCAGAAGCACCCATAATTCGTGATATAACCATGAATGAAGAAATTCAAGAAGAAGATCGAGAATTTGAAGAACCACAAAGACCTATAGATCTACCTCAAGAGAAGAATCCTCACAAGAGGAAACCTGCTTGGGTACAAGAGATTGTCCAAGGTGCGGAAAGATATGGGGCTCCAGAAGAGAATCACAGAGAAAGAAAGAGAACCAGATCTTGTTCCGGATATGTAGCTTTACAATGTGATGTTATCAATAAAGAACCTTCCAACTATGAAGAAGTGGCAGAATGGAAAGAATGGAAGGATGCTATGATCGAAGAGTATTAATCGATCATGAAGAATGATTTTTGGGATGTTGTCCCAAGACCAACAGGGAAGTCAGTTGTAACTACTAAATGGATCTACAAGATCAAGCATGCTGCAGACGGTAGCATTGAAAAATATAAGGCAATATTTGTGGCTCGTGGCTTCTCACAGAAGGAAGGAATAGATTATGAAGAAACCTTTGCTCTTGTGGCCAAATACACTTCCATCAGAACAATTCTTTATTTGGTTGTAGTAATGAAATGGAAGATACACCAAATGGATGTCAATACTGCTTTTTTGAATGGTGTAGTGGAAGAGGAAGTGTATGTAGAACAACCACTCGATTTTGAGACACATGACATAGAGTCTCATGTGTGCAGATTGAAGAAAGCCCTGTATGGTTTGAAACAGGCACCCAGGACATGGTACGACAGAATTGACAGCTTTCTATCTAGTTTGGGCTTTACCAAGAGTAAAGCAGATTCCAACCTTTACTACAAGGTTGAGGATGGCAACCCAGTGATGCTTCTACTATATGTAGATGATATGTTTGTAACAGGTATGGATGGGTTGATTGCTGATATGAAGAGAAAGCTTGCTGCCAAGTTTGAAATGAAGTACTTGGGTATTATGCATTGTTTCCTAGGTATGGAGGTATGGAAGAATGCGGATGAAATCTCCCTTGGACAAGGGAAGTATGTAGTAGAGATCCTAAAGAGGTTTGGGATGATGGAATGCAAGGATATGGCCACACCTATCGAATCAAATCTAAAGCTATTGAGTGATGTTTCATCAGATATGATTGATGCCATGATGTATCGTCAGATGATTGGGTCCTTGATGTATCTGATGAACACAAGACCACACATTTTCTTTGCTGTCAACACTTTGAGCCAGTTCTTGACAGATCCAAGACATGTTCACTTGATTGCTGCAAAGCACATTCTAAGGCACCTGAGAGGTATAATTGATTATGGGCTCAAGTACGAGGCAAATCAGAAGATTAACCTAGAGGGTTATGTTGATTCAGATTGGGAAGGCAGTGCCAATGATAGGAAAAGCACTTCAGGTTGTTGCTTTAGTATGGGTCAGGTGTGATCTCTTAGTTTAGCAGGAAGCAATCATGTGTCGCACTAAGTACAGCTGAAGTAGAGTATGTTGTAGCTTATTCAGCTAGTTGTGAGGTAGTATGGCTTCTAAAGCTACTGTCCGATTTATTTGATCTCCACATGGATGCTACTTGTATACATTGTGACAACCAGAGTTGCGTAAAGTTGTCAGAGAATCTAGTGTTTCATGACAAGTCGAAGCATATAGAGATCAAGTATCATTATATCAAGGTTATGGTGCAGAAGGGAGCAGTGAAGCTCTAGTATGTTGTGACGGAAAAACAACTAGCTAATGTGTTGATGAATCCATTGGCTAGGGTGAAGTTCGAGTACTTCAAGGAGAAGCTTGGTGTTATCTAGATCCAGGTTTCCTCCAAGGTAAAGTGATGAGACCCATAGCCATTATAACATGGTGAGAGGATTGATTTCTTCCATGGTCAGATGTAATGGTTATGCCATTCTATCATGGTGAGAGGATTGGTTCCTTCCATGTTATATGTGAGTGTTGGCCATTCTGTTGAGTAGGACAGATGTAAGGGCAACTGCCATTCTCCTGGAGAATGGAGGCACCTGGTCAGTTACCAGGTAGCTCAATCTGGGACTGGGGGCCATTATGATATGACTGTAGGATTGGTTCCTATACGATCATATGTGAGTGCATGCCTTTTCAAGCATGCATGTTGGATTGGTTCCTCACATGTGTCGGATGTAAGTGCAAAACCTTTCTTCGATCATTGGTTGATCAGATATAAGTGCTGAGCCTTTCTTCAATCATTGGTTGATCAGATATAAGTGCTATGCCTTTCTTTGATCATTGGTTGATCAGATTTAAGTGCAATTTCCTTTATTCGATCATTGGTTGATCATATGTAAGTGCAAAGCCTTTTGGCATGGAGGATTGGTTCCTCGCATGGCCAAGTGTAAGTGCTAGGCCATTCTGATCATTGGTTGAATGGATGTGAGTGCTAGGCCTTTCTAATGTGATTATAGGATTGGTTCCTATGTGATCATATGTGAGTGTTGGGCATGCCTTTCTGATGATTAGGTCAGATGTATGTGCTGGGCCGGCCATTTTTTACTTAAGTGTCATATATAAGCGCTGAAGAAGACCTACATGGTGCCTAGGCCTACATCCAACATGAAAAAGGGATGGCTCTATAGAAATTCCTGTGATGAGAAGAATCATGAGATAACACCTGTGAGGATTCAGTATTGATGATCTAGCAGATATGATCCAGATTGAGGGATGATCTAGATCCAGAGATGATCCAGATTGAGTGATGATCCAGATCTAGTGACAATGATCTAGATCGAGTGATGATCCAGATTCGAAGATGAAGATGACTTGAAGATGAAGAATACTTGAAGATGAATATGACTTGAAGATACTAATGACGAGATGATTCAGAGAAGAAGACCAGTGATGAAAATTGTGTCGAGAGAATACCTTCCTAGTTAAGAGGGAGTGTTGATGTAATTGTAATTTCAGAATGTATTCACTTGTATTTCTTATCTATTGTAGCCTGATGTTTATTTTGGGATGTACTTGTGTTATGTCATGCCCCAATGTTCCTATCGGGAGAATCTATAATGTAAACAAGTCATGTCAAGTCATTGTGGGTAACCCTCCTATTGCCTAAGGGTTAAAGTCCCCGCAGTTTCGGGGCACTAGGGTTATTAGACTCTCCTAGTGAGGTCAACCCTAGTATGGTTTTAGTAATGTTGAGAATTAGTATAAATAGAGAGGTGACCTCTCTATTTATCACACATCTCATCCACACTCAGTTGTAGCGCATAGCTGAGGAAGAGAAAGACATTGGGGCAAGAGGAAAGAGCTTACTACTGTCGGGAGATTGTCTTACTGTTTTTGGGTTTCACTTTGGTGCTGATTCTATCTTTGAGGAAGTTGTGGGGTTTTCTCCATTTATGGTTTCCCCGAGGAAAAACATTGTGTTCATTGTTTATTTTGTTTGATTGATGTGTTGTTGTTCTCTCAGTTTAAAGATCCTAATGTTATGCTAGCTTAATGTTAAAATCTAACACTCCTCTTGTCATTTCAAATCCAAAAGAATCCCAAGGTTTTTGGAATGAGTTGGAAGGTCAATATACTTCTCATGAATCAATTAATGTCTAATTGGAGTGGAAGAGTAAATCCCATGTAAGAGGAAGATGCATTTCGGTGCTAGTGAGACACTTGGACTAGATTCCCTAGCTCTATGACAACAATGATGAAGATTCTATGACACATATGACAAAAATAAGATATGAAGGAAAAAAATATGACATATATGACATGATGGGGCTAAAATTATCTCCAAGATGTCTCTCAAGGGAGTTAGGGAAGATAATATGCTTCCACATGTGATTTGGTGGAAGTGGGAGACTAGGAATTGTTGTACAAGTGGCATTCTTTGGAATCCCTTCCCAACTAGAGTTGGAATTTATCTATTGGAAGGAATTAGAACCATATATATATTGTAAAATTTATAAATTTCAATAACAAATAATGAAGGAAACTCTTTATCATTTTCGAAATTTTCATTTGTGACGAGAGAGAGCTAGTGGATGACTAGTTTCTTGCCTTAGCCAATTTGGAGGGTGAAATATTCCCATACAATTTGATGTGGGGAAAGGAAATTCAGTTAATTTATGGATATTTAATGGATTCATAATTTACAGTCATATTTTTCTTTCATCTATTCCAAGTTTTCTCATCATATTCTTGCTCTATGGATTGAGGCAAACTTTGTGAGCTATTGATCTCTTTGGGGAAGCTTATGATGCCCCATTATTTTATATTAGGGTGTAAATTATCTTTATTTTAATTTAAAAACATCATCATGTCTAAACACTAAAATATTTCATGTAAAAATGTTAAACAATGAAGAAACGGTGCCATTTCCCCACTACCTTGTTGTGAACCAATGTAATGTTGATGGATTCGAATGGATAAGTAAAATTATTATTTTTTATGGATGAATGGAATATTATTTATTTATTATATTAGTTTCATGTTCCATACATAATCATTTTGAGTCATTTCATTGATTTTCATAGCATTGGGAGAAGATTGCTTATCATTTCCCCCAAGGTTGAAAATAGTCTTTTTGCATCTGATTTAACGGACTTATAGCAGATGTTAAAAGTTGAATGGTGATGAATATGAGTTCATGTTTATGTAATTTATATTTCCCATTATTCCATTCATAAATTATATTTGTATTGATTTCAATTATAAAGTCATTTTCATCATCTACCCCTAGGGGATTTGAACCACAAGTTGCTCGTAAAACTCCATACATTGACCAGATTTCCAAAGTAATTTAAAGAAGTAATTATATGGATTAAAGAAAACTATAAACACCATTATTATGTATTAACATCATTCATACACCTTCTGGTACATTCTGAGATCATTTCGAGATATTTGAAGCAATCTACCATTGGGGGTTTGAGCCTCGAAATGACTAGTAGATTCCCTTAGTTCTCTTGTATAACTATTAGACCCCAAAACCACATATAATTCTGAAAATATAATTTAATTAATTTATTATAACATATAAAAGTTTCATACCAAAAATTAGTGGAGGTTGTACAGTGTTTGGAAGAGATTTGTTCTAGGACCCAAGGGGGATTTCCACCTCCCAAATTGACTAGTCTTGCTTTGCAACTTCTTCCCTTGAAAATTGCAGAAAATGGTTTTTTATATAATTTTATTATATGTATTATATTTTTTTAATGTGTCCCATCAACCCTCATTACCTTCCTCGCCAAGTTTGAAAGTAATTGGAGGAGTTTGGAATTAGTTGTATCCATATACCTAGAGTTGAAATTTGGTGAATTTGAGCACATTAGGAAAATTATTCAGAAGGAAAATTACAGTGGTATCAGAGCATGATATTGGAAAATTATGTGGCATTATATTAGGACACTAATTGAGGTACCACCATTAGATATTGAAACCAAAAGTGCTTTTCTTGAAGAGGAAAAACAAAGAGTAGGAGAAGAAGGCAATTTTTTGAGGAAACTATGACTAGGAATGAAAAGGGAACCTCATATGATTGTGATGAGAATATAAAAATAATGGAATCTATGTTTTAATACATTACCAATAATCTTATGAAATGGTTATAATTGTTGGATATCCAACTTAGGAGAAAATATATTGATGTTAAGAAAACCAAGGGGAAAAATGCATCACATTGCTTGAAGGAGCAAAAGGAGGAGGGCCATGAACGACCTAGTTCTGAAATAGGTGAAGTAGAAGAAGCAGTACATGAAGAGGATTGAAATTAACTCCCAATTGAATCTAAAAAATATGAAGAGACAACACATGAATATGAATAATTTTCTATTGAAAATACCGAAGATCATTTCGAGACACATTCTACCTTGGAAATGAAAAAGAGAGCATCTACTGATCGATGCTTGAACTATGAAGGAGTAACTACTCATGGGAACTCACACCTCTATGTTGGTGACATAGATATAACTTTTGAAAGTGTTTATGCAAGAAAAAATTCTATCAAACATGAAAATGAAGACCTTGTAGCAGTTGAAGAAGAAACAAGATCAACTTCCCCATCACCACTTGAGATTTATTAAGTTGGTCTAATAAAGAAGGAAGAAGGAGAGGAGGTTCATTTGCAAGAGACACATTTTATTGAAGGGTCCTTCAAGATGAATGAAAATAATATCCAAGAGTCCCTTAGCACACTCAATGACACTCAAGCATTAGTTTCAAATTCTTGTTGGAGAGCTACTTCATTGGAGGAAACATCCTTCCTTGAAGACATGGAGAAGATTCAAAGAGAAATGTTCCACATCAAAGGTATTTTCATGTATTCTCTTTTTGATAGAAACCATTTGTTGGAGCATAGTGAATTTTTACATGATACATGATGGATACTTGAAAAGTTGCAAGATACTTGTTTTTCTTCCTATGTTTGAGATTGTAAAATGGTAGATTGTTTGGAGGATTCTCATGACATGGTGGATCATGAGAAATGTGGAAATTTAAATTTACTTTATGTGTTTGAAGATGAAATTGAATATATACAAACACTTGATGTGGTGGAAGAGGAACATGAATTGTCTCTTGATGAAGGTTATGCAATTTTTAAAGAAGAGCATGATTCCTCTACATTGGAATCAATCTATGAAAAAGGTTTCACACTTTTGAAGGAGATGCATGATACTACCCATATGGATCCTTCACATGATATAAATTATCCACTTTTTGATCATTTGGGTGAGTTATTTCATTCTCCTACATCCTACAATTCCATGTTTTGCAACATTAGTCTCAATGAAGTATGGGTGAAAAGGGTTCTTTTTTATGGTGCCACATGAGGAGTATGGGACTCCTAGATTTACCTTTTATGATGATATGGTTGGAGCACATTCTTATTCAAATTTTCAGTAGCATCCTTTGTTACTTTATGATGTTTCACATCTACATGGATGCACCTATGATATGAATTTGAGTCACTTGAAGAATCATGTTTTTTCTTCCTCAACACTTGGTTCATTTGATGTTGGAGAAACTTCATCCAACACTGGGGTGAATAGATTTATGATTGGAGAACATTTTTTTTTCCAGCCACATAGTTTATTATATCTTTATTATTCTATCATTCATTGATTTATGGGTGGGAATTCTTTGAGTCATTTGAAGTCTCCTTGTTTTTTTTGCTCATTATTTGGTTCAGATTTTAGTGGAGATTCTTCATTCACTTATTGGATGAACAAATACACGGATGAATATTTTGATGCATATCACATCCTTTGGGAGAATAATTATAGGACATGGGATCCTCACCTACGTCATTGTATCATATTTTATTGTTCACTTGAATCTTGTATGCACTTGGAAAATGGTGGTCTACTTACTTGGAGGTATAAGCACTTTCATGATTTTTTGATGAGGCACGTCCTTGATGTACATTTTTATTATGTTGTTATGCACTTTGATGATATATATTATGTACTCATGATTTTTGGAATAATTAATACAATAAAATGGGATCCTGGAATTCTCTTTCCTAATGGTATGGGTTGGAGAGCACTCTTAATTGTTGGAGTGCAATACAAGCAATAGGACCTTGGGATAGTTTTTAGTCCTATTGATTTCAAATTTGGTGGGAAACAAGAAGTATTGGAGATGGATTCCCCAATTAATAAAGTGATTTTAATCAGAGTATTGCATCATAAAGCATGGTGGTTCCTCTCTAATATATTCATGGAATCTCAAAGAGTCAAAGTTGGGAAACTCAGTGGCAACTTCAAAGAATCATACAGAGAGCAGGTTCTTCAACACCCATGTTTGAAATTGCTTTAGGACAAGAAATATTAGGAAGGGAGGATTTTTAATGCTCCAAAATTTTCATTGGATCACAATGGCCTAATCACATTTTCCATATTCATGAGATTTTGTCAAATTGATGCTAAGGGTCAAATAATTGCCGAGGAAAATTACAACTTTCCTAGGTTGGGGGTGGAATCTTTGGGATTTGGAATAAGGGGGACAATAAATGATGTTTTAACATTAGAATGGAATAATTATTTAATAAAGGATATAAATAAATAAATACAAGGGAAAATCAATTTGGCAGTTGATCATGAAGACACGTGAAGGATGTAGGACCCACACAAGCTAGATTTTCTATGCCACATGGCATCCCCCTCTTGTCATTTCAAATCCACATGAATCCAAAGGGTATTGGTATTAGTTGGAAGGTCAATATACTTGGCATGAATAAATTAAGGTCGAATTGGAGTGGAAGAGTAACTCCCATGGAAGAGGAAGAGGCATTTTGAAGCTAGTGAGACACTTGGACTAGATTCCCTAGATCTATGACAACAATGATGACGATGCAATAAAACCTATGACACAAATTATATACGAAGGATAAAATATGACATATATGACATGTTAGGGATAAAATTAGCTCCAGGAGGGCACTCAAGGGAGTTAGGGCACCTAAGATGCTTCCACATTTGATTTGGTGGAAGTGGGAGACTATGAATTGTTGTACAAGTGGCATTCTTTGGAATCTCTTCCCAACTAGAGTTGGAATGCATATATTGGAAGGAGTTAAACCAATATAGAGCTCAGAAAATTTATAAGTTTCAATAAAAAATAATGAATTCATCTTTTGATCATTTTAGAAATTTGCATTTGTGAAGAGAGAGAGCTAGTGGATGGCTAGTTTATTACCTTAGCCAATTTCGAGGGTGAAAGATTCCCATCCAAGTTGGTGTGTGGAAAGTACATTCAGGTATTTCATGGAGATTTAATGAATTCATAAATTACAGTTTCAAGCTACAGGTCATCTCATGGACACTTCAATAATATCTTGTTCTTTCATCTATTCCAAGTTTTCTCATCATATTCTTGCTCTATAGATTGACGCACACTTGGTGAGATATTGATCTATTTGGGGAAGATTCTAATGCCCCATTATTTTATGTTATTATTTAAATTATATTTATTTAAATTTAATAATACCCTCAGGTCTAAATACCAAAATATTTCATGTAAAAGTGTTAAACAATGAAGAAACTGTGCCATTTCCACACTACCTTGTTGTGAGCCAATGTAATGTTGATGGGTTCGAATGGATAAGTAAAATACTATTTTTTTATGGATGAATGGAATTTTATTTATTTATTATATGATTTTATTTTTCATTAAATAAGTATTTGGAGTATTTTCGTTGAGTTTCATAGCATTTGGAGAAGATTGCCTGTAATTTCCCTCAAGGTTGAAACTAGTCTTTTTACATCTGATTTAAGGGAGTTATAGAAAACATTAAAAGTTGAATGGTGATTCATATGAGTTAATTTTTATTTAATTTATATTTCCCCTACTTCCATTCATAAATTCTATTTTCATTTAGTTCATTTAGAAAGTCATTTTCATCATCTACCCTTAGCGGATTTGAACCAAGAGTTTCTCGTAAAACTCCATACATTGACAAGATTGAAAAAGTGAGTTTCAGAATTAATTTGTTGGTTTAAATAAACCTATAAAAAAAATTATTTTGTATTAACATCATTCATATACCTTCTGGTACAATCTGAGATCATTTCAAGCTATTTGGAGCCATCTACGATTGGGGGTTTGAGCCTCGAAATTACTAGTAAATTCCCTGAGTTCTCTTGGATACCTATTCGACCCAAAAAACACATATAATTCTCAAAATATAATATAATTAATTTATTATAACATATACAAGTCTCATACCAACCATTAGATGATTTTGTACAATGTTTGGAAGTGATTTGTTCCAGGACCCAGGGCAGATTTCCACCTTTGAAATTGACTAGTCCTTCCCCAAAAATTATTCCATTGAAATTGCATACCATGGTTGGGTATATTATATGATTATATGTCTGATATATTTTTTAATGTGTCCCATCACCCCTCATGACCTTACTCACCAATTTTGAAAGTAATTGGAGGAGTTTGGAATAAGTTGTATCCATATACATAGAGTTGGAATTTCGTGAATTTGAGCACATTGGGAAAATTATTCAAAAGGGACATTACAATGGTATCAGAGAATGATATTGGGACCTAATTTGGTCTTATATCAGGACAATAATTCAGGGACCAACATTATATATTGAAACCAAAAGTTCTTTTGTTGAAGAGGAAAAAAAAGAGTCGAAGAAGAAGGAAATGTTTGGAGGAAAATATGACTAGGGTTGAAAAGGGAACCTCATATGATGGTGAGGAGAATATAAAATCATGGAACCTAGATTTGAAGACATGAACAATAATATTATGAAAGGATTCAAATTGTTGGCTAACCAACTTAGGAGAAAATATATTGATCGTAAGAAAACCAAGGGAAAAAATGCATCAGCTTACTTGAAGGAGCAAAAGGAGGAGACCCATGAACCACCTAGTTCTAAAATAGGTGAAGCAAAAGAAGTAGTACATGAAGAGGATAGAAATTTACTCCCAAGTGACTCTGAAAATTTTGAAGAGACATCACTTGCATATGAAGAATTTTCTATTCAAAATATTGAAGATCATTTTGAGACACATTCTACATTGCAAATGAAACAAAGAGCATCTACTGTTGGATGCTTGAACTATGAAGGAGTACCTACTGATGCGTGCTCACACCTATATGTTGGTGACAAATATATCACTTTTAAAAGTGTTTCTGCAATCCAAACTTCCATTAAACATTAAAATGAATGCCTTGTAGCAGTTGAAGAAGAAACAAGATCAACTTCCCCATCACGACTTGAGCTTCATGAAGTTGGTCCAACCAAGAAGGAAGAAGATGAGGAGGTTCATTTGCAAGAGCCTAATTTTCTTGAATTTTATAAATATGAATGAAAATAAGATCTAATATTCCCTTAGAATACTCCATGAAACTCAAGAATTAGTGTCAAATTCTTGTTGGAGAGGTACTTCATTGGAGGAAACATCCTTCCTTGAAGACATGGAGAACATTCAAAGAGGAATGTTCCACATCAAAGTTAATTTCATGTATTTTATTTTTGATAGAAACCATTCTTTGGATCTTAATGAATTGTTACATGATGCATACTTGAAGAATAATGAGGATAATCATAAGCTAACAATTCAAAATGAGCAACTTCTTGAAAAGTTGCAAGATACTTGTTTTTCCTCCTATGTTTCAAATTGTAAAATGGCAGATTGTTTGGAGGATTCTCATGACATGGTGGATCATGAGAAATGGGGAAATTTTAATGTCCTTGATTTGTTTGAAGCTGAACTTGAATATATCCAAACACTTTATCTGGTGGAAGAGGAACTTGAATTGTCTCTTGATGAAGGTTATGCAATTTTTAAAGAAGAGCATGATTCCTCTACATTGGAACCAATCTATGACAAAGGTTTTACACTTTTTAAGGAGATTCATGATACAACCCATATGGATCCTTCCCATGATGAACCTTCTACACATTTTAATCATTTAGGCGAGTTACTTCATTCTCCTACATCCTACGATTCCATGTTTGGCAACATTAGTCTCAAAGAAGTATGGGTGAAAAGGTTCTTTTTTATGGTGCCACATGAGGATTATGGAACTTCTAGATTTACCTTTTATGATGACATGGTTGGAGCACATTATTATTCACATTTGAAGCAACATCCTTTTTTACTTTATGATGATTCACATATAGATGGATGCACTTATGATATGCATTTGAGTCACTTGAAGACTCATGGTTTTTCTTCCTCAACACTTGGTTCATTTGATGTTGGAGGAACTTCATCCAACACTGGAGTGAATAGATTTATGATTGGAGAACATTTTTGTTTCTAGACACATAATTTCTTGTATATTTATGATTCTCTCAATCATGGATTTATGCGTGGGACTTATTTGAGTCATTTGAAGTCTCCTTGTTTTTTTTGCTCATTATTTGGTTCATATTTTAGTGGAGATTCTTCATTCACTTCATGGATGAATATTTTGATACATATCAAATCATTTGGGAGAAGAATTATAGGACATGGGATCCTCACCTATGTCATTGTAGCAGATTTTATTGGTCACTTGAAGCTTGTATGCACTTGGCAAATGGTGGTCTACTTACTTGGAGGTATAAGCACTTTCATGATTTTTGGATGAGGGACCTTCTTGATGTACATTTTTATTATGTTGTTATGTAGTCTAATGATATATATTAAGTACTCATGATGTTTGGAAGAATTAATACAATAAAATGGGATCCCAGACATCTCTTTCCTAATGGTATGGGTTGGAGAGCAGTCTTAATTGTTGGAGTGCATTACAAGCAATGGGACCCTTGGATAGTTCTTAGTCCCATTGATTTCAAATTTTGTGGGAAACAAGAAGTATGCGAGATGGATTACCAAATTAATAAAGTGATTTTAATCAGATTATTGCAGCAGCAAGCATGGTGGTTCCTCTCTAAAATATTCATGGAATCTCAAAGACTCAAAGTTGGGTAACTTAGTGGCAACTTCAAAGAATCACACAAAAAGCATGTTCTTCAACACCCATGTTTGAAATTGCTTGAGGAAAAGCAATATTGGGAAGGGAGGATTTTTCATGTCCAATTTTTTGCATTGGGTCACAATGGCCTAATCACATTTTCCATTTTCATGAGAGTTTGTCAAATTGATGCCAAGGGCCAAATAATTGCCAAGGAGGAAAATTACTACCTTCCTAGGTTGGAGGTGGAAGCTTTGGGATTTGGAATAACGGGGACAATAAATGATGTTTTAAAATTAAAATGGCATAAATATTTATAAAGGATATAAATAAATAAATACAATGGAAAATCAAAGTGGCAATTGATCATGAAGACACATGGAGGATGTGGGACCCACATAAGCTAGATTTTCTATGTCACATGGCATCGTCCTCTTGTCATTTGGAATCCATAAGAAGCATAAGGGTCTTTGGATGAATTGGAAGGTCAATATACTTTGAATTAATAAATTAAGGTCGAATTGGAGTGGAATAGTAACTCCCATGGAAGAGGAAGAGGCATTTTGGAGCTAGTGAGACACTTGGACTAGATTCCATAGATCTATGACAACAATGATGAAGATGCTATGAAACCTATGAAGAAAATAAGATCTGAAGGATGAAATATGACATATATGACATTTAATGGATAAAAATATCTCCAATAGGGCGCTCAAGGGAGTTAGCAAAGCTAAGATGCTTCCAAATGTGATTTGGTGGAAGTGGGAGACTAGGAATTGTTGTACAAGTGGCATTCTTTGGAAACTCTTCCCAAATAGAGTTTGAATGCATATATTGGAAGGAATTGAACCCATAGAGAGCTTGGAAACTTTATAAATGTAAATAAAAAAAAATTTAGTCATATTTTGATCAGTTTAGAAATTTGCTTTTGTGAAGAGAGAGAGCTAGTAGATGACTAGTTTCTTGCCTTAGCCAATTTCGAGGGTGAATGATCCCCATCCAAGTTGGTGCATGGAAAGGAGATTTGGGTATTTCATGCATATTTAATGGATTCATAAGTTACAAATGAAATCTACATGGAAACTCATGGAAAATTTAAGATCAGATTTTTCTTTCATCTATTCCAAGTTTTCTCATCATATTTTTGCTCTATGGATTGAGGCACACTTGGTGAGATATTGATATAATAGGGAAGATTATAATTCACCATTATTTTATGTTCAGTTATAAATTCTCTATATTTAAATTTCAAAAGCATCTCAGGCCGAAATACCATAATATTTCATGTAAACATGTTAGAAAATGAAGAAACAATGTCATTTCCTTACTACCTTGTTGTGAACCAATGTAATGTTGATGGATTCGAATGGATAAGTAAAATACTGATGGTTTATGGATGAATGTAATTTTATTTATGTATTATATGAGTTTAATTTTCAGTACATAATAATTTCTAGTCATTTTGTTGTGTTTCATAGCATTTGGAGAAGTTTTCCTATCATTTCCCACAAGGTTGAAACTAGTCTTTTTGCATCTAATTTAAGGGAGTTATAGAAGAAATTAGAAAGTTGAATGGTGATTCATATGAGTTAATTTTGATGTAATTTATATGTACCATTATTTAATTGATAAATTCTATTTGTATTTAGTGCACTTAGAAATTCATTTTCATCATCTACCCCTAAGGGATTTGAACCACAAGTTGCTCGTAAAACTCCATATATTGACCATATTTCCAAATTGAGTTGTAGAAGTAATTTGATGGTTGAAAGAAACATATAAACACAATTTTTATGTATTAACATTATTCATACACCTTCTGGTACAATATGAGATCATTTCGAGCTATTTGGATCCATCTACCATTGGGGGTTTGAGCCTCGAAATTACTAGTAAATTCCCGGAGTCCTCTTGGATACCTATTAGACCCAAGAGATACATATAATGATGAAAATATAATTTAATTAATGTCTTATAACATATAAAAGTATCATACCAACCATTAGTGTAGGTTATACAGTGTTTGGAAGAGATTTGTTCCAAGACCTAGGGGGATTTCCACCTCCCAAATTGACTAGTCTTTCCCTGAAACTTATTCCCTTGAAAATTGAATAACATGGTTGGGTATATAAGTTGATTATATGTATTATATATTTTTTAATGTGTCCCATCACCCCTTACAACCTTACTCACCAACTTTGAAAGGAATTGGAGGAGCTTGGAATTAGTTGTATCCATATACCTAGTGTTGAAATTTGGTGAATTTGAGCACATTGGGAAAATTATTCAAAATGGAAATTACAATATTCCTCTTGGATGAATTAGTCCAAGTATGGAATTCTATCGACACTCTATGCTTTCTTCAACGATCTCCATGCATCAACAAAATCCCCCTAGACTTAGTTGGTATTTATCGACTCTAATATTGTCAATTACACAATAGTCATCCCCAATAACGAGACTCTTCGAATCAATGTGTATTATACCCTATTCCTCTTACATAACTTGTTATTCAATACAAACTTATAAATTTTCATGAATTCTACCCATTCCATGTGTTTTTTATTTAGCTTTGTCTAAGTATTCAAGTATCTAAGAGATTAATGGTCGATATACAAAAAAAACTCCTTCGACAACAAATAATGCCTCCATTTATTCAACTCTTTTATGATTGCATAGAACTCGTGGTCAAAGACCAAATATTTATACTTGGCTTCATCAAGCTTATCAATAAAAAAAGAAAATGGTATTCCCTCTTCGCTCAAAACAACTCCAATTTCCATTCCACTGGCATCATAGTCGATTTGAAATAATTTTTTGAAATATGGAAGAGCTAACACTAGGATCTCCATCACCTTATGCTTCATCTTTTCAAAATATCATTGCGCAGATTCCATCTACTTGAAATCACCATTCTTCATGCATGTTGTCAATGGTGCACGCACTCGAATAAAATATCTAATGAATGTATGGTAGAAACTAGAAAGTCCATGAATTTTTTTTACTTCAATCACATTCGTCGATTCCAGCCACTCTAGAATCAACTTGAATTTTTTAGGGTATATTTTTGGTCATTCTCTGAAAATCACAAATCCCATAAATACCAACTCCTACATGAAGTAACACTTATACAGGTTCACCAATGACTTTTCCTGATTCAACTTCTACAGGACTTGTTGAATATGCGATAAGCTCTCTTATGTAGTCTGACTATAGATCAATATGTCACTGAGATATACCATGAAAAACTTGCCCAAAAATGGCTTCAACATGTCATTCATCAGCCTCATGAACATTCTTGGTGCATTGGTGAACCCAAATAGCATAACCAACCATTCATACATTCCTTCCTTCATCTAGAAGGTTGTATTCCACTCATCACCTTCCCTTATCCGGATCTGGTGGTATCCACTCTTCAGATCTATATTGATGAATTACGTAGCTCCACTAACTCAGTATATTAAGTCATCCACCCTTGAATATGGAAACCTATACTTGATTGTAAGCCTATTTGTACCCCTTAAGTTTGTACACATCCTCCATTGTCCTCCCTTATTCGGTGCCAGTACAATTGGTAGAGCACATGGAATTAGGATGTCTTTGATTAATTCTTTGTCCAACAACTCTTGGACTTGTTGGTTCCACTCTACATTCTACATTTACATCAATCTTTGTGATACTTTGTTTTGCATACTTAACCTTGGAATCAAGTCAATTGGTGAAATATACTCCTCGTCGGCAACAATTGAGTCAACATCTGATCAACCATTCTTCCATTGAACTCTGAGTATACTTCCTTCATATCCATCGAAATATTCTTAGTTGGATGATCAAAACTTGGCCCTCTCAGGATCACTACAAATCAATTTTGTTTCTTTTATTCCTCCTTCAAGAACTCCTTCGCTAAACACATCCACACTCGCTTCTGCCAATAGCCACATTCTTTTCCTTGGCCATTCAACTCTTCAACCAAAGGAATAAGTCAAAATATTATACCATCCTTATAAATTGTCACGGTGTTTCATCAAATTTCATATAACATTTTTCGGTTGTATTTCCATGTTTGACCCAACAATAGGTGAAATGAATACTTAAAAATCACATAACATAGTAAATTGTCGTGCAACCCGTTAATATTAAAATTGACCAGGTACTATTGTTTCACCATCACATGATGAAACTTATGCAATCATGATAGCTTATATGCATTTAGGTTTGGTTGGCATTCAAACCTCAAATTTTCGATCACCTCTGTCGATACCAAATTCCCCGTGCTGCATTCATCAACTATGGTCATAGAACATCTATCCCAAATCTTCATCCTTATCCTAAATATTTCCTTCCTTTGAATTGATTCCTTTACCTTCTGTCACGTCGACTACAACATAGTTTGTTTGGTCATTAATTTTCAACCTATCTCGTGTGCCACTTCTCCCGACTTGTTCCTCGTAGTCGAACCAACTTTGTTGTCTCCTTAACTCCTGGATTCCTGTCAAGTTTTGGTATGTATAGTTTTTGAGAACTTGTATGCCTTGTGTCCTAGTTCTTAGCACTTGTAGAAGACTATATTGTATTGGTATTCCCTTCCTCCTCTAAAGTTTCCTCTTCAACCACTTCTGCCTCGACCTCTAGGTTTATCACTTCCCCATCGGTACTCATACGTGTCAGCTCTGGTTGTGATTTCTTCTTTTCAAACATCCCATATTTATTCTCTCTTTTCCCTACTAGTTTTTCCTCTAGAGGTAGAATATTTGGACTTCGAGCAGTTGACTTCCCCGTGCTGCTCAAAGTCCTCCTTGCTAGTTTCTCTTCTTCCTTCAACGCTAATAGGTAGGATTCACGAACAGTTCTGAAATTCGATAGGATCAACTTGTACTGTATGGCATACTTCCATTCATTTACGTATCTAGATACTAACTCTTTTTCCTAGTCAGTATTTCCTAACCTGATAAAAAGTCTGTAAAACACCTTTGTCAACTCTTTCACAGTTGATTCTTTATATCTAAGGTATTGTAGCTTCTTTAATAAAGATGTCATGTAATTGGTGGGAAGAAACGTATCCTTCTACTTGGTGACCATCCTATCCCAGGTATTTATCTTCTCCTCACCTTTGTTTACTCTATTATCTTGCACGTTATCCCATCATAACAAAGCAAGTCCTTTTAACATCAAACAAACATATTTTTCCCTTCATTAGAGGAAATTTCAACTCAAAATGGGCCTTTTAACTGTAATTCAAATTCCATGTCATAATGTGTTAGCCAATGAAATTGATTTAAATTTGAAATATCGTATAGGTCTTAAACACCTTTTTAATATAAATTTGGGAATAGGTATCATAAAAAAAACTATTTTTTTGTTTGTATCTTTGACATATCTCCCCGTGTTTTTACTCAAATTTCAATCGAGAGAGCTCATTGGATGTAGAATTAAATTCCGCATCCAACGAGTACCCACTCAGCATACTTTTGACGGACTTGAAAAACCATGATGATCATGTATTTCTTGTTTTTGGGGTATTAGGGTCTATCAAAAGTATGTTGAGTGGGTACTCGTTGGATGCAAAATTTAATTTTGCATCCAAAGAGCTCTCCCAATCGAAATTTGAGTAAAAACATGGGGAGATATGTCAAAAATACAAACAAAAAAGTAGTTTTTTTTTCCTTCCTCCAAAATTAATAAATATTATTTTATTAATTTTGTTTAGGAGGCCCATTATGAGTTGAAATTTCCTCTAATGTAGGGGCCTTCAATCCAATCCATGTTGAATTATTTATCCATCTCTCTAATCTAGTTTATCAACTCTTATGCGTTCAGGCTCCTTGAGTAGGTATCCACGTCTATATTAGCCTAACCTTACATCTCCAATAGAAATTTCAATAGTTAGTCTTCCAGCGCTTCTAACACTTCTTATCCTTGAGCCTCTCTATCTTTGACCTCGTCATCACTATGGTTCAGTGTTTCAATGGTAAATCACTGTCTCTAGGCCTCTTTCATGGCCACTAACTCATTTTTCAACATCCTTATAGTTTATGATGTATTTTTCAAATATTTCATGGTTAATAGTGACCCTTACACCTCCACATTGTATTCTACCATGGATATTGATACCTCTTTGAGTGATATCGCTACTTAGGAATCAGATCTCTACTTCCTTAGACTGTACCCAAATGCAACTAGATTTGTTATCCATGTCCAATCGAAACTAGGCTCCCTTTTAGGCAAGACAACGAACCTCGCTCTGATACCAACTAACACAAATGTGGTCAGTCGATCGCTTGTTTGTTAGAGTGCATAATGAAAACACACAGAGAAATGCATGAAACACACAGATGTGCCAAAAAGTACAGATTTTAATTGAATTAATGAATCTCTTTACAGTGATATTTTACAATGGTTACGTCAGAACATGCATTGTCTGTTACAACAACATGTACATGAGGGAATTCTACATCCTCGATGCTACACACACTCACTCTCAACCTCACTCTTTGTGACACTTGAATATACCACAACACATAACTTCCTACAACTCTCAACTCTCCCCTCTCTGGACCTTACCAAAGGTTCGAATGCTCAATCACTGAAGCCCATTCCTTTGAACAAGCTCTAATATTTGTAGTTGCGCTTGAGTGCGTAGTCCTCAATTTATTCCTCTAGAAGGTTTGTTGGCCCCTATGCACTTCCATGAATGCATTAAATACACCCTTAGGTTCATTTTAGTAGGTTAATATACCAACTGTCATTTTCTTTTCTTCCATAAATGCTCTGCAACCACTCCAAATACCCCACCGCTCAGTTTTGCTCAGGCTCTGCTTAATAGTTAGTCCTTCACCTAACACAAAAAATCAAAGTTAATTCTATGATTCTACTTTGGTTTTAGTTAGAATGGTTTCATTGACCATTAAACCCCTTTTCCATTGTTAATATATCATTTCTTTGGTCAAAACATTTGAATTTTGTTTTCATTTCTCTTCTACCTCGTCGACTACTTCACAATGGTTGGAGCCTCGACCATTCCTCTCATTTGTCAACTGATTTCCCCTATGCTGGAGGTCGTCAATTGTCCTTTGGGTTCTCCAGTATTCTATATTTGACTATTTTTGTTGGGCCTACATTTCCCTGCATCATCTAAGAATAATATTGCAATCAACCTTTCCATTCATGGATAGTTTAGATCTTCTATATTTTTCAAAACTCATTAATGATTCTATCCAACACAATTGAACATGGCCCAACATGATGGTAAAGTTAACTTCATACATCCCAAAGTACAAAAGGAAACAAGGAGATGATACTACTAACCAAATGATTCCATTTGACCTATGGTGGTCATCAAACATTATAGTGTAAGACACCATTAATCTTTATCTATTTTATAGTAACCTTACATAAACAACTGCCAAGTGGTATGTCAATTTTCCTATCAACACAAACATGAAATTTGAGTCCATTGCCACTTTTTTCCTCAGTTATTTTCATATCTCTATTTTCCATGACCTTTGACTCAAAATCCTTATGTAAGTTAGGAAAATAAATTCTAAACAAATTTCATATCATATTTATGAGTGATTGTACTAATACATATTGTGTAAATTTAAAGTACATCCAAAATTTTTATTGGATTGGTTTCTTAATTCACTTATCATAATGATTGGGAAAGATGTCACAACCAACATGATAACCCCTAAATATCAGACCATCCTCAAATATCAATAGTTTGATTAATTTATTTCCAATTCGGGTGTTTATACACAATCATCCTTGATGCCCTCATCATCATTCTCTTTACAAACTCACCCCTACAATATATCCTTCTATTGATAGGATTGTTAGGTCCATTTTCGATCAAGGGAATACACTAAAACCTTATTGGTATGTTCCCCAAGATAAACCATTTAGTGGTATTCCTCCACCTTTAGTTTTGAACATTCATCCAAGAAGACATAACCCATCTTATGATCCATTTTCAAAAGGACCTTATAGTCCCATGTATCCCAATATGAGTTGAAAAATAACAAACTTGCACCCTCACCCTCACATTCATAATGCAACATGTAATCCTACAATTTTTTAAAGAAACACATTCACTTCATATGGGTCTCCTTAAATATATGGATCATACCCCCCTCTCAATCCTTACTACCCATTCCTTGGTCGTCTACCAGGCATCATGGTTGGTTCCAACTCTACTTGTCACCTAAGGGTAATCTTTGTTCAACCTTGTCCCACTTAGTAGGTTCATGAATTTCAATAGTTGAATGTATTAAACCCCCTAATCCACAAAACATGTAAACGAATAAAGATAAGAGAAAATATAATAATCAATATCAAGGGAAAGGGGAGGGGGTAACCAACAAAATAGTAATATTTGAAACCAAAAATAGAATGTTCATAACAAAACCCCACCTAAGCACTAAAAGAACAATAATATTAGGATTGACTTATCTTGGAAATTATTTGCTCAGTACTATGGCTATTACACTCACAACTTCCCAAAAGATCCTAATTGTAAGTGGATAATGAAAGAACATACACAACCAACTGAAAATCCTCCTTAAACAAATAACACTTACAAACACAAACATGTTATCTTAAAAACCCCCTTTTCTAACCAAGGATACATTACTTACACATCAACAAGATATTTTTCATCTACCTAACCCTGAATGGGATATGGTCACACCATTATTTAAATTCTTTGAGATTAGTCGTTATAATTGTAATTCAACCTAGACATGTGTTGTTGCTGCAACCACTACCCCAAATATTTTTTGATTTCAAGGCCCCTCCTTATATTTTTAGCTTTTAAAATTTTTTAGACTACTTTTTCTCTTTGAGGATCCTTTCCATGACTTAATTTTATTTTCAACAAATTAGAAAAACCTTATTTTTTTTTCCAAGATAGAACTCAGTTTTTTTACCTGATGTGTAAGCTAAAATCATCAAGTCTGGCCAACACATCAGAGAGACTCCGCTTTACCATCTTATTTTATCAAAAGCTAAGATCTGTTGGGAGATTAGGTTGAATTGTTACTAATCACTTCGGTAGAACTTAAGGTTTCTATCCAATACTATCGATGTTTCTCGCATGTCCTTGCCGACACGTTTGTGTATATATCTTTTGTCAGAAGGTCTTTCTGATTGGATCCGAAGATTCGACCCGACTCAACCTTTGATGTCGAAGCTATTGGCAGAAAATCATTTTTCCACCTGATGCCATTTCTTCGGAAGTTTTTTTTTAGTTTTCTCTGTCCCCTTTTCGGATCCTTTCAGTAGGTTCTTTCGATAGTATTGGAATAACGTGGATTTCATTGTCGAAACCTGTAGAAAAATGGGAAGTTTTCAGCCGTTGTTGTTCGCAGATGTTTTTCATGGTTTTGTCGATGAAGCATTTTGGGAGTTGTTGGTGAATCTCCATGATAGCGTTAGAATAAATCCAATGTTGGAGCCACGGGGGCTTCACTTGTTGACCAATATCATATCACGTTAGTTCATATTGTGGGTTTTAAAATTATAAAAAATTGAACCAATATATTGCAGGTATTGGGGNATGTGCTATGTAAGAGGTTCACTAAGTGAAGTCCCCGTGGTTGGAGCTGACACTGTCGAAAATTTTATTTCTTTTTCTTCGATTCCAAGTCATATATTTTCCCGATACGACATTTTTGTTTTAGGGTTATGGGTTTTTGGTTTTCACCATTACTATCCACCACTACGTTTTAAAAGTTTGAACCCTGGCTCCTTTAGGTTTTCATTTGTTGACTAATCAACCGCTGATGTTTTTCAAGATGGGTTGTATTAGAATCCCTAACAGTGTTGATCTTGATAGCCTAGATTTGTTGTTTTTTTGGTTCTCACCTTCACTGCGAAGTTTGTATGAGTTTTTTGAGCCATAGAGATGGATCTATTAGGTTTTTGGGATTGTAATGATGAATCTGCATCTGGGTGAGTGTTTTCCCAACTTCACTTGGTCTAGTTTGCCTTATTATATGGTGATTGGGAGCAACTGATGGTTTAGAATGGCTTAGGGTTTCTCTCAGAGCCATATATTTTGGCCTTGTGTTGTCACTAAAGTTTCAAAGGGTATTCATGGTTTCTGGATTAACCTAGGCTTTTGGAATACAAACCATTGTTGCATTTTCTTTGATTGTTTGCTTGCATGTAATAGAGAAGTTAATAAATGGATAAGTTTTTTGTCTTTAGGGTATAAAGCCGAACTTTGAAAGAAAATGATAAAACAGTCAGTGGTAGGGTAAACCATGACACTGCAAACTAAACAATGGGTTTAAATAAATGGAGATCTAAATCCCCAAAACAATAGTCAGATGCTTCACTTATTTTAATGATTTTCATTCCAGCTTTGTACCTGGCCACTAGTTTAAAGTGTCTACATAACCTTTGGGTTTGATTTCTTTACATCACAGGGTCACTTTTAATGCCCGGGGATGAATTGGTAAAATATCTTTATTATTTTTTATCCTTATTAACACTGAATGCAATCTTATTTTTAGAAAGAAAAGAACTATCACTAATTCCTACAAGCTTAAATGGTAGTTTTAATTTTATCTTGTTTCCATGAATGCATGTTGTTGGATTACCGTAACACTAAGTTATTTTTCTTAGAATGATCATGTCATAGTTTCAATATTCTCAATACACCATGCCAAAGACATGGAGGAAGAAGGATAAGGCCACTAGAAGTTGCAAAATTTTTTAGGGATAACTGACATGGATAGAAACTAATACAACATTCCATGAACGATCTCCATAGAACACTACTGAGAGCTTGAGGATAGAATTTAAACTCCTGGATTTCAGCAATAAGGTTGTTGTGATATTTAGCACTGGGGTCAAAATTTTTTTGGAGAGATGTACATATTTCTATAAAAGAATGCTCACAATGCACAATAAGTGTCACACTTTTGCATCAAAAAGAATCCAAGAGTTTGCGCATCAAGAGGAAAACTTGAAATATCTTCAGGACAGAGTGTGGGAGGGTAAAATAAGTATTCAGCAAATTAAAGGCTTCACTGAGAAAGTGGTAAAGAACTGGGTTACACAAGCCTCGGTCAGTAATTTCCTCCTGGAAGACCTTCCAAGGTAACTCCACCCAAAGCAGTGAAAATAAAGTCACAACTAGCTATACATGAAGTGATAGCTAGATTGTTGGAGACTATAGATTTCAAGACTATCGCTGCAGAAGCTGATGCTTGGAGAGAATTCATTGGAGGATCAGTTGGAACCTCCTAAGTTTTGTCTTGTTTACATGTGGCACTTTATGTAAATTATTTTGTCTTATTTCCTTTTTCCAAGTGCAAGACACTAGAGGAAAAATTTTGTAAGTCAAAAGGCCAGGGAATCTCAAAAGGTTGGAGGCAGTCCAAGATTCATTGGTAAAATGTATAAATATGAGTAGAGGGTAAATGAGAAAAGGCTTTTCACTAGCACATTGATGCTGAAGTTATTTGGATGCGAACTATTTCTTTTATAAATAAATGAGAACCAATTTTGCTAGAGGAAGGACTGTACAAGTTTCAAATGGATTGTGTGGATTTCTAATGCTGAACTACTTCTTATTTAGCTTCTATACAAGTGTGATATCGTTCTAACTTAATGAACTACTTCAGCAATGACGAATTATTTTACTTTATGGTAGAAATCTTGTGCATATTAATGAGTAATGAATATTTTAACAAAATGAAGATATCTTTTTTATATTTTCTGTTGTGATTATGTATGTAGAATTTGAAAAACTACCTGTAGTATTCCATATGCAACATTACAACACATTACTCTGTTATATATAATTTCTGCTCCCCTAGGGATAGGTTAGATAGGTAGTTTCAAATATATTACATCAGTTTTGCTTAATTTAGAAGTGATTGAGGGGAAAGAGCGATAAGATGGGAGGTAAGAACCTATGCATCACAAGTTGAGGTTTTTTTCTCACCTGTCATTTGCATTTAGTTTAGGCACTTTCATTTCATCCTAAAACATAAAATTACATACGAGGTGGACCGCAATACAACCAGTAAAACAGACTTAAAAATTCTTTTAATTCTACGGTAGTCGGGCGGCTAATCGATCTAATTGGGAACGATTATTGGGGAGAATCCCTACTATCGGTACCTAGGATTTTCTAGGAATCAACATTTTTGGTGCTAGAAGGAGGGCCTCTAGTGCATGGCTATCATAGGAACTCCATTTACTAGAAACTATTCCGTTGGTGATAGCTATGAAACTAAGTTTCCTTAAGATTTCATTTTTGAAGAAAGAGTAGGCTCTAAAGAACAAGATTTGAAAAATTTATACACTGTTCCATTTGCAGAATTTAATCACTTAAGAATACATACCTGATCTTACGTAAAGAAACCTGGAGGATTGAAAGAAATTCCTACATTACCAAGAAGGAAGGTTTCCAGGAAAGTACCTACTTACACCGAAGATTTGATATTGGTAGAAATTTTGGAGGAGTTGGTATATTTGTCAATATAAGAGATTATTGAACCACTTGATTAGTTGAGACCAAATTCCCCTGTTTTCTAGTCTCCATTATAGTCATCTATTCAATCTCCACCACAGACTCCTCGTCGAATTATGGATAACGTTAATCAACCAAACCCTGATCAACCAAACCCCAATCAAGCCAATCCACCATCCTAGAGAGCTATAACACCACTCAACATGGATGCTCCTTTACATGATCATCCTAACCATCCTGAAAAGGTATTACTGAAGTTCGACCCTGGGGAAGGAATTTCTGTAGAAGACCATCTGCAAAGTTTCTATTTGGATATGGAACTTTTGGCCGTGGAGCACGAAGATGTGGTATGTATAATTTTTCCACATACCTTTAAATATAAGACCTATGCTTGGTATTTCAGTTTACAAGCAAATTAAATAATAGATTGGAATACTTTTGAAAGGGTGTTTAAGAGAAAGTTTGGTAGTCAATGAACCATTTCCACCCTTATGAAAGAGTTTCTCTTGAAGGATGGATAAAAGAGAAAAGGTTCAAGATTTGAACCAAATATTTGCTGCTCATCTGGGTAATTTCAGTGATACAACAAGGATTGCTGAAGAAACTCTAGTCATCATTTTTTCCCAGCATAGAAATGTTTGTCAAAAGAGCAGTGAAATGTACATTGGCGGAGAATTATGAGGAAGAAAATAAGGTAGAAGTTGAGCTTGACAGTATAAACAAACACACTGCATAACCAAAGGTAAAGAATTTTAGTAGTAAGAAACCTTTTCTACTAACCATACCTAAAGAGGAGCATTCAAGTGAATAATAAAATGTAGTTAGGATGGTACAAAAGTTATCAAATAAAATTGTAGATCTAGAAAAGGACAAAGAAGCTAGTTCATCGAAAAAACAATTTAAACCTTCTTTCAAAAAAAGAGAATAAAGTGAAACATCTCAACGACTTGTGTATAATTCTTCTGTTTTGAATTTCAAATAAGTAGGAATGGATCATTTCTGCACCTTTCATCAAGAACCTCATTCTAAAAAGAGTTTTCCACAGTGTATTAACTCAATGACTCTAGTTATGAATAAAATATTAGATGCTCAAATAATGGAGCCTGAGGTGGAAGAAGAAAAAGCAAATGAACCAGAAGAAACACATGAAACCATAATGGTATTATGGGACTTTGCACCTACACTAAGACTAAGTGAAGTTGATCCCACTAAATAAATCCAACTTTCATCAGTTAATATTACAACTAGAAGCAAAAGACTAGTAATGGATGAAATATTAATACTGCCTAAGATTAGGAAGATACAAGAAAGTATGAAGAAGGTTAGCAGTAATACCCAAAAAACATCTAAGTCTGATCTAATCAACAAAAAAATAAGGTTCTAGTAGTCAGTATTCCTATAAAGATTATGGAGAGTAAAACAGAAAGTAGTAAGAAGGGTCCAATAGAATAAGATATGGGGTATGACATAGTAGAAGACATCAAGAAAACGAACGCAAATATTTCTTTATTTGAATTATGTAATTTACCCCAGCAAAGAAAGAATCTTCTGAAGGCTTTTGATCCACAACTCAATAGATCCCATGGAAGTCTAAATCTCAAACTTTTCCATTCTTATAGTCTTTTGAGATTTTTAATCATAATCTGCATAATATTTTGGTGTATTATGGGGCTTCATCTAATGTCATGCCACTCTCAGTATGTAAAAAAAACAATGGTAAAACTACACCATCCTCATGTAAGATCATTCAGTTGCATATATATGTAGTCAAGGTAATAGGAGAAATGAAAAATGTGTTGATTCAGTTATCTACAGATGAGAGAGTTTGCTAGTTTACAGACATTATGGTGGTATATATACCAGAGGTCTATGGTTTGATATTGAGTAGGGACTAGTCTACAAAGTTGAATGGGTGCTTCGAAACTAATTGGCCACACTTGTGGCTGCCATATAAGAACAATCAAAACAAAATTAAGGTATTGAGGGAACTACACATGAAACACAATGTAACTCAATTGGAAGGAAAAAATGAACCTATAAATTTCTCATCTTCGGTCTTGGGTAACTACGTTTTATAAATTGAACCTGTAAATTATCAAGCTGAAGAAGACAACCGTGAGTCAGACACATAGTTTCAACTCCTTCATTTTTCATGGACTGATGATATTGATTGTAAGATAGTTAACTTAGTTTCTAACATAGAAAGAAACACTAATCAAGTAGATTTTGAAGATAAATTTTTGTTTTTGTACTTTGATGGTTCCAAAACATAAGAGAGATCAAGAGCAAGTTGTGTCCTGGTTAACCTTGAAAAGAACAAACAATTTCTCTATTGTTGACTAGAGTTTTAATGTACAAATAATACTACTGAGTATGAAGCTCTAGTCCAAGGCCTGAGCAAATCTGTTGATCTTAAAGTTATAAATTTAAAAGTATTTAGTGATTTTGAGGTAGTTGCTAGACAAATTAGAAACACAATTCATTGTTTTTCACCGCACTTAAAAGGTTATCAAACTGAAGTATGGGATCTTATAGAAAAATTCAAGGCCTTCAATATACGTTCAATTCCTAGGTTGCAAAATGTTGCAGCTGATTTTTTAGTTGTTTTTGCTACAAGGCTCGTACCCACTAATAACAAGTGCTCTATTGAACCCATTTTCAAGCCATCGATACTAGATAATGTTACAAACTTGAGAGTGTTTGATGATGATCAACAAATCATAGATTTTATAAAGAATGATGAAACTTTCAAGGACTCAGTGATTGATGATGAAGAGCATCAAGCTTATCTTCAAAGTGGAAATTTCATGCCTAAAGGAGTGAGAACACTAGAAAAGATGTGTGATTTAAAAAAACAAATTCAGAAAACTTGCCAATGTCAAAAAAAATAGTTCATCCATGTTGTATGAATTGATTAATCTAGCAACAGAGACTGAACCAAAGTATGTAAACTTGGGAAAATGTTGTTCACCAAGAGGAAAAAGCATATTTATCAATTTTTTTTTAAATATAAGGATATTTTTACTTGGACATATGAAGATTTGAAGACCTATGACACCCATATTATCTGACATATCATTCCTATTAAAGCAGGCATTACACCATTCGAGCAACAACTGAGAAAAATGCATCCCAAGTTGGAACCTCTAATCCAAAATGAGGTAAAGAAATTACTTGATGTGAAGATCATTTTCAGAGTCAGGAATTCAGAGTGGGTAGAAAATTTGGTGTCAGTAAGGAAGAAATATGGAGAAATAAGATTATGTGTAGACTTCTAAAATTTGAATTGAGCCTCAGATAAAGATAATTACCCGGTTCCACCAACGGAACATATCCTACAAATAGTCTTAGGTTTTGAGTTTTTCTCCCTATTAGATGGGTTTTCTGGCTATAATCAAGTGTTGGTAGCTGTGCAAGATAGAATTAAAACTACATTTGGAACAAAGTGGGGCACATTTGCGCATAGAAGAATTTTCTTTGGACTTATAAATGTTGGAGCTACATTTAAATATCATGTTTTTCATTTGAAACAAAATTTTTATCACTATAGAACGTACGACGTATATTTAAATCCTAAGAAAATCATTTTCGTAGTTTTAGAGGGAAAAATATTAGGCCATATTATTTATAAGATGAGAATCTCCATAGACTCGAAAAGAATACAAGCTATATCTCAAATTCCCTTAACCCGCAAAAAAAAGGTATGCAATCATTCATGGGTGCCATAAACTTTGTTTGAGGGTTTGTCACTAACTTTTCACAAATAGTAAAACCCTTGCAACAAATGGTAAAGCAGAGTGTGCAATTTAAATAGACTAATATAGAGAAGGTTGTCTTTAACAACATCAAAGTAGCAATATCTCAGGCGCGTTCTCTTAAAAATCCTAATTTTGAAAAGGATTTTATTCTGTACACTTTTTCCTTAGATAAATCACTCATAGCAGTGCTCAAATAGAAAGGAGAAGTGGGATATGAGTAACCAATATCATTTATGAACACTGGGTTACAAGGTGTTTAACTGAGCTACCCTGCCATTGACAAACAAGCATATGCAGTATTTGAAATAGTGAAACAATTCATACCTTACATTCTAAAAAATAGAACGAAGGTAATCATCCCACATCCAGTTGTCCGAACCCTTTTTGTATAGAAATAATTGGGAGAATTATTAATTTGTCACATTGGTTTAGGAACTGAAAACACAGTCTCATAAAGAATACAGACAAATTTGCATAAAATTGGCAAAATGGAGCTGCAATAGAATGTTGTAGCTCTGTAGAATCAAATGAATAATGGATAATACAATACAATGATAATGCAAGATGCATGAATTCCAATAAAATTTGAATTCCCAAGGATGTCATTCGAATTGAATGAGTGGGTGTAGCTTAACTGACTATAATCCATAGTAAACACACTAGTTAACCAACTGATCAAGTCTTGTTGACTCAACTGAGTCCTAACCGATGTCAAAGTGCAATGAATGACTAAGTTTAACTAAAATTAGCTCAGACACATGTCACTGCATGCCAACCAACAAGTGGTAGCACATCATTAACTCCAATGAACTCCAATGAGGTTAACTGAAGTCAAACTGGCCATCAAAGGTTGTTGGAGGTGCCCCTGTTGAATCCAGTTCATTAAATATTAATAAAATAATCAATATAATGAATGGAGGTTCCTTCACCACTCAGCTTAACTGATTGTAACCATTAGTTAGTAGTTGGGTGCATTTATGAAACTCAGATCAGTCCTGGAGTGCTCTAGTTAGCCTCCCCAAATGAAGGAGAAGGATTAGTTGGCATCCTTGACTGAAGGTAGGCATGGGTGTGCTCATGTTGATGTTATACAGTGCTCCTCTTATGCCAATTAAGTCAATAAAACTTAGGATATTGGTTTAACAAGGCCAAATTCACCAAATTAAGTGTGCATGGTGGGTAAATGTATCCAACACCCCCCCTTAAGCTATACTCAGGAGAAGTAGAAACATAAAGTGCATGAAATGCTAGGGCCCTGACAACTAAGGTCATAGGTCACCCTATACAATAATGAAACTCAAACAATGCTAAAAAATAAATCTAAGTGAGGAAAAGAGGGAAAAACTAGTGGGAAACACCCCCCCCCCCCCCCCCCCCCCCCCCCCCCCCCCCCCNATGCAATCTACTCATCAGTTGGGCAGTATTACAGAATGATGGTCCTGTCATGCACTAATTCGCTGATATAGTGCATGTGTATCTCTACATGCTTGGTCGTCTTCTTGGTAACTGGATCTATGGATATCTTAATAGCACTTTGATTGTCACAAAAGAGGACAGTGGAAAAAGTACTACCAAGATCAAACTCCGAAAGAATGCCTTGCACCAAACAGCTTGGATGCAAGCATTCACCGCTCCTTGGTACTCAGCCTCTGCTGAAGACAATGCTATGGCGGAATGATTTTTTCTAGACCAGTGAATGGGGCCACCACCAAAGATGAGGACATATCTACAAGTATAATTCCAATCAATATAATCACCTTCCCAATTAGAATATGTGTAACCGACCAACTCTAGCTTGGAGTCTACAGCATAGTGAATGTCGTAGGTCTTGGTTCCCTGAATTGTTGAAATATTTTAACTTCGAAGAATATTCTATATGTATCTTTTGTGGTCCCCAATGGTCCTACCAGGATAACCACTTGTATTATCTTGTACCCCGATGCTTCTAATCAGAAGAACTAATAAGAGTCATGAGGTTGTCCCCTCTATTTGTAAAGGTGGATCATTAGCACCGCAGTGTGGTTACTTAAGCCTACATGTGTAACTCGATCCTACATGATTAAATCGAGCCTACATGTCGGATGAGTTAATTCAAGTGAACAGATGAATATAAATAGAGGTGTGGTGCTCCTCATTTGAGACACACACACTCTCACTTGGGTAGCGCATTAGTGGATAAGCGAAGTAGCTGGAGAAGGAGGAGGATCAGGATTTGATCTGCTTGCTGGTTTTATCTTTTATCTTTTTGGGGCATCTATATTGAAAAATATTTTGCTGGGTTTTTCCCTTTAGGGTTTTCCCAGGATAAATATTTGTGTTTCTTTTGTATAGTAGTGCTTGTCTGTCTTTCAGTGATCCTGTTTATATGCTTTTGGTATGAACATGTAATGAAATACTGATGTTTTAGCTAAGCATATGAAAAATTTAACATGGTATCAGAGCCACCCTGAAAGAAGGAATTGTGTAGCTATAGAATCTAGGGATTCTTACTTTTTGGTTCTCTCTCAACAATCGATCAGCAAAAGAAGGCTAGGATGACTCTCCATTGAAGGGCGCATCTTTCTGTCGAAGCAGAATTCGATTCCGAGCATTTTCAGTTTTCGGTGCGGGAAATTAGGGCTTCTTGCAAAAGAAGAATTTTTGAGTGAGCCCAGCATAGGATTTCTATCCTCACCGAAATCAAATTTTAGAGACCCGGATTAAGATTTTTGGTTCGGTGAAACTTCAGGAAAGTCAAACCCTAGTTTGACCCCGAGCTAGAAAAACCCTAAATACTAAAACTGCTAAGTTTTGGTACATTCTCTATATCTCGAGATTGGTGAAGGTTCAGGAGATAAAAATTGCAGATACTGAATATGAAATCCTTATGTACACTGTGTCCACAATTCAGCCTCATATTCGCTATATTCTGGGATATATGATCCCTCAAAGTTAGAGTTCCATCCTCTTCCAAAATTCATCCCTAAATAGGACACCTGGGGAGAATTGAAATATCTTGGGCTACAGAGGTCCAAATGGAATTCCTGAAGATGTTCCAGAAATTGAACAAAATATAATTCTCTTGGCCTGAACTACAGACTTAGAATATGAAACAGTGACATGTGGCAATTCGTACAACTTCGCTGTTTGGAACAGTCCTGTAACAAGGCACCTTGGGAAAATGATCATAAATCCCAATTTGTGAAACCAATTCTGAAGAAACCTGTGGTGTTGGATCAGGAGCATGCAAATTTACCTTATATAGAAATTTCAAACATAGAGGAGCATTTATTTTAGAGATATCACAGAAACAGTGACATGAATTTCTGTAGAAGAAATTGGAAAACTAGGGCCTCCTGTTCTGGGAGCTTCCCTCCACTGTTTTTAGAAAAGGATTACTTTGGAAAGCTCCATTTGAATAGATATATATTTCTATCCAATCAGATCTTAAATATTCCAATTTTTGAAAATTAGGGTTTCTGTGGCAAACCCTAGATCAGCCAGCTCCGGAACCAGGACGGACACCTCAAATCGGTAAGATCTAATCCTTTGTTATTTGCATTTGAGGTTCTCATTTCAAAGTGATATATCACATCAACTTGATGATAAGCTTGGTGAAGTTGACAACTTCCAATAATGGAAGCTTTTGATCTCTCTGAAGAAAATGGATTGGACACCTTCATGAGTAGAGAGGTTCTAGTTCCAGAAGGAGATGAGGCTCAAAGCCTTACACAAGAAGAACTTGATCAAGGCCAAGAAGATCATTGTTGATTCAATCACGGATCAACTTGTACCACAAGTGTCTTCCCTAAAGACAGCAAATATGTTTGATTCCTTGATCAAGATATTTGAAGATAAGAACATTAATCAGAAGATGGATTTGAGAAAACAGTTAAAGAATGTGAAGATCCAGAATGCAGAACATCTTGAAGCGGTAGAAGAAGAATTGGAGAATGCAGAAGTGGTGATAGCCACCTTGAATGGTCTCCTATGATCATAGAATTCATTCATTCAAGGAATGTGTGCCAGAAGGAAGTAATTACTTTCAATAGACTCTGGGAAGAAGAAGAATCTTGACTCATAAGAAGAGAATAAGAAGGTGGGAGCAATTGAAGATCAAGCTCTCTCCATTCAAAGAAGATCCCTCAAGAAATGAGTAATGTGAAGAACTTAATTCTTGAAGAACCTCTTATCCATATTATCATTTGGATAAGAAATGATGATGTCATGAATGAAGAAGATTATGAAGTAGAAGGATCAAGAAGGAGTCTACCCACGAAACGAATAAAAGATAAGTATTCAATTGTCATTGCATGATATTGTTTTGTTATGCATTTGATTATATTTAGTTGATGTATTATGCATGATAGATTGTTTGCATTAATGATTGCATACTACTAATATGCTTGTGATGGGTAATTAGCTCATGGTGCCATACAACTCTCCATTGCTACTTATCATACCTCTTTGCTGACATATTGGATTAGTGCACAATCTCAATGATGTCATGGAAAGGTCCTGTACAACCTCCTACAAGAAAAGAAGGATGAGACTTGTTCCGAAGAACAAGTGATGAAAATTCAAGATTCACTCCAATGAACATGAATCTGAATCTCCCAGGGTCAGAGACACCATGATGGAAGAAAGAGATTCAGAGGGTGGTAGATCCGCCTCGAAGGATGAATACCATCATGGGTATGAGAGATAACTCAAGATGAAGAAAATAATTCCATGAAAGAAGCCATGATCAAAGAATAATAGTTGATCATGGGGAATGATGTATACGATATGATTTCGAGACATAAAGGGAAGTACGTAGTATCTTCCATATGGATCTACAAGAACAAGTGTACAAAGCAAAGTTCATGATTTTCCTTTGAAAGAATAGACTATGACATGACATACTCTATCAACAAGTATATGTCAAGTATAGAACCACCTATACAGAATGAAGAGGGAAGATGATACTCCAATTCAGGGGGAGTGACTACAGAAGATATCTAAGTTCAACATGGTGCGACATGATGGACAACTTCCTGATGGATTGAGACTTTACCAAGAGTAAAGTGGGTTCCAACCTTCAAGATTGAATGCAGAAGACTAGGATATGTTGATGACCTAACAAGATGAACTCATGGAAGATGTTATGATGATGTTTGGGATATAGTTCTCAAACCAGAAAGAAAGCATGTGGTATATTACAAATGGATTTGCAAGATAAAATATGTCACTGATAGAAGTAAGGAAAGACTTGTGGCTAGAGGTTTCTATAAGAAAGAGGGAATTAATTTTGAAGAGACACTTACTCCAGGAAGCAAGGTACACTTCCTTCAGAACTATGATGGTAGTTTCTTCCATGATGAAGTAAAGACAATCCTTCCTTAATGGTATGATTGGGGAAGAGTTTTACATTGAAAGGATTTGAAGTTGAAGACAGATGGACTCATATATGTAAGTTGAAGAAGGGCCTCTATGGCATGAAGCAAGCTCCCAGAGCTTGGTATGGTAGTTTCCTGTCAATTATGGGTTTTAACAAGAGTAAAGTTGATCCTAACCTTTATCTCAAGGTTGTAGAAGATGAACCTGTCATCCTATTATTATATGTGGATGACTTATTCTTGACAGGGAAGGAGAAATATATCATGGAAAGCAAGAAGAAACTAGCAGAAGAATTTGAGATGAAAGACCTTGGGTTAATGCACTATTTCCTAGGTCTGGAAATATGACAAAGTTCAGAAGAAATATTTCTCAACCAGGGAAAGTATGCGGTAGAGATATTGAAGAGATTAAATATGTTGGAATGCAAAGCCATGGCCACACCCATGGACTCCAACCTGAAGCTATTAGATGATGACTCATCAGAGTTAGTAGATGCGACTCATTACAGATAGATCACTGGGTCATTGATGTACTTAACAAATACCATACCAGACATTTGTTTTGCTGTGAACACCTTAAGTCAATATCTTGTTCAACCAAGATGGGTTCACCTAGTAGCTGCAAAACATGTGGTGAGATATTTGAAAGGGACTATATACCTTGGTATATACTATGATGGTAGCCATGACTACAGATTGTATGGATATACATATGCATATTGGGTTGGAAGTATCTCAGACAGGAAAAGCACATTAGGTAGATGCTTTTGTTTGGGGTCTGCTATGAGTTCATGGTTTAGCAGGAAACAGTCGAATGTTTCTCTTAGAACAACAAAAGTAGAATACATAGCAGATTACTTAGCTATGTTGTGAAGCCATATGGCTTCGGAAGATGATATCAAGTATCCTTGACCTGAAGATGGATACTACATTGATTCTATGTGATAACGAGAGTTGTGATAACAAAGAACCCTGTGTTCCGTCGTAACACATAGAAATCCGATATTTCTACATACAAGATAAAGATACAGATGATGATGTTTCAGTATTCCCATACTGAAGATATAGATGATGCTTTCAGTATTCACATACTAGAGATACAAATAGTGATAGTTCAGTATTCACATACTGAAGATATAGATGATGATGGTTTAGATGGTGATGTGCTGACGAAGCCTCTGTCTCGAGTAAATTTTGAACACTTTCGAGACAAGCTTGGTGTGGTTTGGAAAGACCTTCCTTGAAAGGGGGAGTAGTGATGTTGCAATGGGATTGTATCATCTTGGGACATATGTCCAGAAGTGATCCGGAGACCTTGTTCTTCGAGAATGAAGAGGGATTGTATCATCCTGGGACATATGTCCATAAGTGATCCGGTGACCTCAGTCATCAAGAATGTAGCAGGATTGTATCATCCTTGAACTTCGTTTTAGAATGGATCCGATGAACTTTGGTCATCGAGAAGGTGGCAGGATTGTATCATCCTTGGAATTCGGTTCAGAATGGATCTGATGAAATTTGGTCATCGAGAAGGTGGTAGGATTGTGTCATCCTTGGACTTTGGTTAAGAATGGATCCAGTGAACTTCGATCATCGAGAAGGTGGCAGGATTGTATCATCCTTGAACTTTGGTTCCGAACGGATCCGGTGAACTTCGGTCATTGAGAAGGTAGTAGGATTGTATCATCCTTGAACCTCGGTTCATAATAGATCCAGTGACTTTGGTACTCGAGAACATGTGTTGATCCCATAATTCCAATAGGAAGGATTGTCTGAGTTCCATAATTGTGTTGATCCCATAATTTCAAAAGGAAGGATCACTAGTAACTCTATAAAGACCTAAATCCTGTAATTTCGAAAGGAAGGATCATTGAATTGATCCCGTAATTCCAATAGGAAGGATTGTCTAAGTTCCACAGATGTGTTGATCCCGTAATTCCTAAAGGAAGGATCATTAGTAACTCCGTAAAGACCTAAATCCCATAATTCCAAAAGGAAGGATCGTTGGTAGCTCCGTAAAGACTTGATACCGTAATTCTGAAAGGAAGGATCATTAATAACTCCATAAAGACCTAAATCCCCTAATTTCGAAAGGAAGGATTGTTGGTAGATCCATAAAGACTTGATCCCGTAATTCCAACAGGAATGATTGTCTGAGTTCCACAAATGTGTTGATCTCGTAATTCCAATAGGAAGGATTGTCTGAGTTCCACAAATGTGTTGATCCCGTAATTCTGAAAGGAAGGATCGTTAGTAACTCCGTAAAGACCTAAATCCCGTAATTCCGACAGGAAGGATCATCTGAGTACCACAGACATGTTGATCGCGTAATTCCGAAAGGAAGGATCATGTTGATGTTTTGATGATGATGATGTTGATGTTTTGATGATGTTGATGTTTTGATGATAATGATTTTATGATGATGATGATGTACTGATCGAAAGATCAGAGTGTGATGATGATGATATTTTGATGTTTTGATGATGTTGAATGTTTTGATCATAATGATGTTTTGATGATGTTGATGTTTTCATGATGATGATGTTTTTATGATGATGATGATGTACTGATCGAACGATCAAGAGTATGATGATGATGATGTACTGATCGAAAGATCAGAGTGTGGCGATGATGATGATCAGTATGTGATGATGACAACATACTGATCAAAAGATCAGAATATGATGATGATGATTCTGTTCAAGAGTTGAAGTATGATGATGGTGCTGATCACGATGTTACTAATCAGAATGTGATGATGTTGCTGATCGAAAGGTCAAAATGCTGAAGATGTCTTTCCTGATCAAAAGATCAAAGTGCTGAAGATATTGCTGATCAAAATGCTGAAGATATTGCTGATGATAGAAAGGTCAAAGTCTTGAAGATGTTGCTGATTGAAAGGTCAAAGTGCCAAAGATGTTTCTGATCGAAAGGTCAAAGTGCTGAAGATGTTGCTTCTGATCGAAAGGTCTAAGTGCTGAAGATGTTGCTGATCGAAAGATCAAAGTGTTGAAGATGTTGCTGATCAAAAGGTCAAAAGATGTTGATGTTGATTAAAGAGTTGCTGTCGTCAAATATTGAAGACGAAGACTATATGATGTTGAAAAGATTCCAATGATTTATAGATGTGTTACCCTGATGATGTTGATGATGTCCTCTCCTACTATTTTTGTTGTTGATGTTGTTGTAGAATACCCTTCTCGTTAAGGGGGAGTGTTGAAATATTGTAACTTCGAAGAATATTCTATATGTATCTTTTGTGGTCCCCAATGGTCCTACCGGGAGAACCACTTATATTATCTTGTACCCCGATGCTTCTAATCGGAAGAAATAATAAGAGTCATGAGGTTGTCCCCTCTATTTGTAAATGTGGGTCATTAGCACCCCAGTGTGGTTACTTGAGCCTACATGTGTAACTCGAGCCTACATTTTGGATGAGTTAATTCAAGTGAATAGATGAATATAAATAGAGGTGTGGTGCTCCTCATTTGAGACACACACACTCTCACTTGGGTAGCGCATTAGTGGAGAAGCGAAGTAGCTGGAGAAGGAGGAGGATCAGGCTTTGATCTCCTTGCTGGTTTTATCTTTTATCTTTTTGGGGCATCTATATTGAGGAATATTTTGTTGGGTTTTTCCCTTTAGGGTTTTCCCAGGATAAATCTTTGTGTTCCTTTTGTATGGTTGTGCATTTATATCTTTCAGTGATCCTGTTTAATGCTTTTGGTATGAAAATGTAATGAAATACTGATGTCTTAGCTAAGCATATGAAAACTTTAACATGAATATACTGGAGGATCCTCTTGGCTGCCTTCCAATGGAGATCATGAGGATGATGCATGTATATTTACAAAGCATTCATGGCATATCAGATATCAGGCTAAGAATGATTCAAGTAGATCAAGCTACCTATCAGCTGTCAATAAATAGTGGAGTCCATGAAATGTGTGTTTTTTCCTTCTTCAAGGCTGATCCTTGAAAGGAAAGGGAATGGATCAGCCTTACATTCAGCCATTTTAAACTTGACTAATAGGTCTGATATGTATTTGAACTGATTTACCATTATCCCATCAAAAATTTTCTCAATTTTGAGCCCCAGAAATTGCTTCAAGAGCCACAAATCACTCATTTCAAATACATTGTGGAGAGCAGTTTTGATGACTGAAATAGAAGTAACTGTGCTACCTGTAATCAGTAAGTGATCAACATATAAAATAATAATAATCAAATTACCATCAGACTACTATATACACACATTCGGATCTGATTTACACCTTTGGAAGTTTTGCAAGATAAGGAAGGCATCCATCTTGGAATACCACTCTCTTGGGGCCTGTTTTAACCCATATAATGACTTCTTTAGCTTGCGAACCAAAGATGGATCAGAAATGTAGCTATCAGGATAATTCATGTATATCTCCTCATGAATACCTCCATGTAGAAATTCAAACTTAACATCCATATGATGCACTTCCTAGTGCTTAGATGCAGAAATTGCCAAAACTAGGCGGATGGAGTCCATTTTTGCAACCTGTGCAAAAGTCTCATGGTAGTCCACACCTTGGACCTGGGAGAAACATTTTTCTACCATATTTGATTTATATTTTCAGGTTCTTCCATCAGCAGCAACCTTAGTCTGAAACACCCACTTGCATTGAACCAATTTCCTCCCGAGAGGAAGAGAAACTAGCTCCCAAGTGGTGTTTTTCTGAAGAGAATTCATCTCTTCATCCATGGAAAATTGCCATCTCGGATCCTTTCGAGCATGGTAGTAAGACTTAGGGTCTGAAATTATCATCAAATAATAATATTTGGACAGAAAATAATCAGGACAAGTGAGCGCAATACCTTCTCTTTGGAAATCGGACCGGGTTCTCCATTGATCATCTGGATTTCCAATGTTATCTCCTGTGGAGGAGAGTGTCTGTTGGACTCAAGTTGGGAGACGATTTTGTACTTAAGGTTATGATTCAGCATCTGATGTTTTCTATAAAATAATATTATAAATCATAGGATCCAAATTAGGGTCATCACCCCCAATTACATCATCCAAATATTCAGTAGAATAGGAAGGAAATTCAACAGTTTTATCCTTCACTAGTTCTACCTCCTGAAGAGGCTCATAGAACTTGACACTCCTTTCAATGATGGTATATTTTGTTTTGATATCCAGTAGCTTGGTACCTTTTGATTCATCAGGATATCCAATAAACAGGCATTCTATGCTTTGCGGTTACAAAGCCTTCCTTTTATCAAGTGGAATTCGGGCCCATGCAGTGGACCCAAACACCCGCAGGTTTGACACATCCGGATTGTGTCTGAAGTATGCTTAAAAAGGGGTATTACCTGTCACAGATGAGTGTGTCACTCTATTCTTAATATATGCTGCAGCATGCATGGCTTCATCCCAAAAATTTGCAGCCAACTTCTTTGATTCCAACATACAGGTGGTCATCTCCTTGAGAGACCGATTCTTCCTCTCCGCTACACCGTTCTGCTGGGGAGTGTAGGGGACTAAATGCTGGATATGAATAACACTTTGGGAACATATATGTATTAAATAATTACTGACATACTCCCCACCATGATCAGATCTCAAGATATTTATCTTTTGGCCAGATGCATTCTCAATCAAGGCCTTCAATTCAGTGAATTTTTCCAAGACTTCCGACTTATTTTCGATAAAAAAGACCCATGTGTATTTGGAAAAGTCATCAATGAAAGTTAGAATGTACCTTGATCCATTCATGGATGTGATAGTCATGGGACCACTGATATCAGAATGTATTAGTCCCAAGATGCATGATGCTCAACTTTCCTTCCCCCGATCAAATTTATGCTCAGGGTGCTTTCCAACAACACAACCCTTGCAAATTCCGGTGGTATCTTTGATGACCAGGAGGCCTTCAACCATAGAATATTTTGTAATTTCTTCAAGTATTTGAATTTTAGATGGCCAAACCTCTCATTCCATAGTCTACTAACTTCATTTCCATGAGTCAGCAATGCAGTGGGATTTGCATCTGCCACAAAATGGGAGAACTTGTAGGATTTTGCATGATGGTTTGCAAGGCCTTTTGCTACAATTTTTTTGGATGCAAGCTCTGTGATCTCTACATAATCCATGATAAAGGAGACTCTCTTTGCCACTCTCATATGTGTCATTTGATAAACACTTAGGAGGTTTGATTCAAGAGATGGTACATACAGAACATTGGAAAAATAACCATGCTCAAGATCTACAGTACCTTGTCCTTCGGATATGATTGTGGAGTCATCTCCCATGTGGANCAATCTCCAAATATGAGAAGGAGTCTCTTTCAGCCATCATGTGGTTCATAGCTCCAAAATCTATCAAGAGTGTTTTGGACTTCAAAGTGCTTGCCATGAGGGCATGACCTCTTTCATGCTGTGGTTCCCGATCTTGCTGATCTCTCCTCTGAAAGCTTTGTGGAATATTGATGTGATTTTTCTCAAGAAGAGAAGTAGATTCATCAAGTTTCTTTTTCATGCAGGCATGTTCAGGGTGGAATCCCTTCCCGCAGTATGAACACTTGACTTTTTCCTTCCCATGATGCCCTTTGCCTTTGTTCTTCTTTGAGTTGGAAGGCTCCTCATGCTACTGGTTTTCAACTTTAGGCTTAGGAGCTTTGAATTTGGTTTTTGGGTTATTCTACTTATTTCCTTTACCCTTCAGATCTTTGGGCCCTGAGACATAGAGGAATTGATCACGGGAGGATCTGATGATCCCCATCTGGACAATCTTATCATGTTCACTTGTTAGGGACTCAATGAAGGGATTGAGTGAAGGAATCTTTCATCCAGGGGTTGTCAGCTTCCTTGCATAGAATGTAGAGACAAACACCAAATAATCAGCTCCAATTTTGGAGAGTATGTCAAGGATGAGCTGATCATCCTCCTTCTCCACCTTACATTGCTTCAACAGTAAGACATTGTGCTTGAACTTTGTGAAAAAATAATTTAAGGTCTTGAAATTGGAAGGCTGGAGAGACATCAACTTGTTTTCAAGCTGGTATACTCTCAAATCATCTTGTTTTCCATATAGGGTTTCCAATTTGTCCCAAATTTCCTTTGGATTATTCAATTCCGAGAGATGGAAATGAAGATCCCAGGAAATAGAGAGGCACAAGAATCTGATTGCTTCATCTTTCTTGTTCAAGAATCTAGCTTTTACTGTCACAAAAGAAGGCTCTTCTTTAGTTTCCATAGTGACCGTATGGAGTCCTCTGGCATGTAGCTGGATCTCTATGTCTCCTTTACATGAATGGAAATTGAACGGAGTCAAGAGTTCTACTGAAGAAGCCATTTCAAACTGCTATAGTGAATGCTTTCACCTGTTAAAACTTGCAAATCACAACAAAAGGGGCACCGTAAGGTTAGATAGCCTGCACATTTTAGGATTTCATTACACCCATCATAATTGATCAAGCAAGCTTGATCAACAATTTCTTCACTTGGGGTATTATGTGGTAAGCCTTGGCTTCTGGTGCAGTGCTGGAATTTTGAGCTTTTGCTCAATTTTTCATGCAAGATCTGTCAATTTTTTTTTTTTTGAGAGATCTAAGCTTCATCCCACCATGAGCTCTAATACCATATTAATTTGTCACAGTGGTCTAGGAACTAAAAACATAGTCTCACAAAGAATACAGACAAATATGCATAAAATTGGCAAAATGGTGTTGCAATAGAATGTTGTAGCTCTGTATAATCAAATGAATAATGCATAATACAATACAATGATCATGAAATATGCATGAATGAAAATACAATTTGAATTACCAAGGAGGCCATTCTAATTGAATGAGTGGGTGTAGCTTAACTGATTGTAAGCCACAGTAAACACACTAGCTAACCAACTGATCAAGTCTTGTTGACTCAACTGAGTCCTAACTGAATTTGGAGTGCAATGAATGACTTAGTCTAACTAAAATTAGCTCAAACACATGTCACTGCATGCCAACCAGCAAGTGGTAGTGCATCATTAACTCCAATGAACCCCGATGAGGTTAACAGAAGTCAAACTGGCCATCATAGGTGGTTGGAGGTGCCCCTGTTGACTCCAGTTCATTAAATATTAATAAAATAATCAATATAATGAATGGAGGCGCCTTAGCCACTTAGATTAACTGATTGTAACCATTAGTTAGTATTTAGGTGCATTTATGACACTTAGATCAGTCCCGGAGTACTCCAGTTAGCCTCCCCAAATGAAGGAGAAGGATTAGTTGGCCTCCTTGACTGAAGGTAGGCATGGGTGTGCTCATGCTGATGTCATACAGTGCTCCTCAGATGCCAATTAAGTTAATAAAACTTAGGATAGTGGTTTAGCAAGGCCAAATTGACCAAATTAAGTGTGCATGGTGGGTAAATGTCTCCAACAAGAATGAAGAGGGAATTGGGTGATGACATTACAAGAATATGACTTGGAATTCAAACAAGTTACCATTATCAAAGGAGAAGAGATACGTAAATTAATTTCTCAAGGTCAGACTAATGAAGAAGATGATTGGGAAAATGAAGGGAAATTGCAAATGATTGATATATGTCCTATCTTTACAACTCCGGAATATTGGTATAGAGACCTGGTATAGTACCTTCAACAAGGATATTTTCCATAGCATTGGATTTCTAAGCAACAAAGGGTGCTTCATCTAAATTTAGCCTCTTACTAAATAATTGATGGATTTCTTTTTAGGAAGAACTATGATGGGGCACTTCTAAGGTGCCTTGAATAAGAAAATGCATCTAAAGTTGTCAAAGAATTGTATGATGGGTCTGCTGGAGGACATTTTTCGAGAGATACTAATGCTCACAACATTCTATGAGCTGGATATTATTGGCCAACATTATTTAAATATGCTCATGCCTATGTAAGAAAGTGTGACATATGTCAAAGAAGAGCTGGAAGACTAGTAAAAGTAGCTGAACCATTGCGACCGATTATTATTTTCGATCCATTCGAATAGTGGGTTATTGAGATCATTAGAGAAATTAATCCAAATTCTTCCTTACAACATAAATATATTCTCACATCTACTGACTACTTCACAATATGGGTAGAAGTAATTCCATTATTCAAAGTGAATGAGGACGCAGTCATTGACTTCTTGCAAGAAAATATCATGACCAGGTTTGGGGTTCCAATTTCACTTGTCTTTGATAATGCATCTTATTTTTATCAATTAAACTAACTGAATTCTCTAGTGAAAAGGGATTAAATTTGCATTATTCCACAAATTATTCTCCACAAGGTAATGGGTTAGCCGAATCAACCAATAAAAATCTTATCAAAATCTTAAAGGAGACTGTTATAAAAAATCAGAGAAGTTGGCACATTTATTTTCCCAATGCATTGTGGGAAGACAGGTTCACCCCCAATAATTCTTTAGGAGTGTCCCCTTATACTCTGGTTTATGGGAAAGAGGATATCCTACCCCCAAACATTTTACTCCCATCCTCTAAGTTATCCAAAGCCTCACAAGCATCTAGTAGTGAAATTCTACAAGCTCGAATTAATACATCGCTGAAACTTGAAGAGTCTAGGCTCAAGTCCAAAGAAAGATTGAAACACCAACAAGAGATTGTTAAAAGATGGTTTGACAAGCATAAATATGGGAAGGGAATTTTTGAGGTTGGAAACTTGGTTCTTAAATGGAATCACCCGCATGACGAAAATGGAAAACATACAAAATTTGATCACCTATGGGTTGGCCCCTTTTAGATTGCTGAAAATCTAGGCCCCTCGACTTGTAAGTTACAAGATTTACAGGGGTGGGAAGATAACCTTCCTGTTAATGGTCTGGTTCTCAAACCTTATTTCACCTAGTACCTTAGGATTCCTTTTGTACATAAATAAGCCTTTTATTTTGTTTACCTTTTGTTACTTTGATTTAGTTTAATTTTTATTTTGTTTCAAAATAATCCAGCGCAATCTTTTGGTGCTTGGGGACATTGGAATCTGAACAAACTGCCAAATGTTTTAATCCAAGAACTGCTCATTGGAAGTTACTTATGCAACATTTTGATAAAAAATAAGATTCTTTAAATTGAGAGACTGTTGAAGGGAATTTATTTCAAGGGAACATTGAAGTCCTATTTAAATCTTGCGAAATAAGTAAGGTACATGAAATCTAGAGTACTATCTTGGGGCTCCATCCACTTTCACAATATTATCTGTCCTAGGAATCTTGTTGCGGTAGACCCACAGAAAGGAAGAAGAACAAACAGGTGCATGGTATTCAAAATAATCCCATGCCACAAAATGAAAGCCAAAAGTATTAATATAAAGAGTCAAAATTCCAAAACAAAAAGTATGTATCAAGAAGATTTACTGAAGAAATAAATCAATAAAATAAAAGGATTGCTCAAAAGGTTCTTCTCCATCCGTGAGATGAAGAAAATCATCACTCACACAAAAGGGTATTATGGATGGAAGAACCTAAATCAAATATCAAATGTAAAAGAAGCAATCGGGGAAGAATCAAAAGACAAAAGTATTAAGAATCAAAGAATGAAAAAGGCATGAGAATGAGGAATAAACGAATGCATCTATCTAACTTTGTCACAATCCTATAGTGTCATATCCAGAAACAACCAAATACAGAGGTAAAATGAATCTCACATTTTGGCCCCAAGAGAGTTATCCTGACTTCTAAGACTCGCTACCCTACCCCAAAGGACTATAATCAATGTCATGCTCTGAATCTTACATTCCTAGAAAATTCTAGACTCTTAAATGATCTTGGAGAAGACTAGGATAGGTTTCTTAAATCAAATTCCATATAGAAGTTCTTGCTTTGAAAAGATAGTTTTTTTAGAGATCCATGTTAACCAGCTAGTCGCCAATTGTTTTTGCTGCAATCACTACATCAAATGTTTTGTGATTTCAGTGCCCTACCAATTTTTAGCTTTTAAACTTTCTTAGAGTACCTTTTCTCTTTGAGGATCCTTTCCATGACTTAGTTTTATTTTCAACAAATTAGAAAAACCTTTTTTTTTCCAAGATAGAGCTAGGTTTTTTCCCCCGATGTGTGGCTGAACTCATCAAGTCTACCCAACACGTTAGGGAGACTCTACTTCACCATCCAATTTTATCCAAATCCAAGCTCTGTTGGGAGATTAGGTTCAATTGTTACCGATCACTTCGGTGGAACTTAAGTTTTCTAGCCGATACTATCAGCATTTCTTGCATGTCCTTTCCGACATGTTTGTGCATATATCTTTCATCGAAATACCTTGCCGATTGGAGCCGATGGTTCGACCTGGCTCATCCTTTGATGATGAAGCTATCAAAAGAAACTCATTTTTTCGCCCTACATCGTTTCTTCAAACGTTTTTTTTTAGTTTTATCACTTCCCTTTTTGGATCCTTTCAGTAGGTTCTTTCGATAATATCGGCATAATTAATATTTTTTTGCCAATACATGAGGAAAAATGGGAAGTTTTCACCTACTATTGCTCATGGATTTTTTTTCATGGTTTTTCCAATGAAGAATTTCTGTAGTTGTTGGTGAATCTTCGCAATAGGGTCGGAATAACTTCAATGTTGGAGCCTACATTATCGCAAATTTTTTTTCTTTTTTTCCAATTTCAAGTCATAGATTTTCTCAATACGGTGTTTTGGATTTAGGGTTATGGTTTTTTGGTTTTCACCTTTACTATCTGCTACTACATTTTAAAAGGCCAAAACTTGGATTCTTTAGGTTTTCATTTGTTTACTGATTAACCACTGAGCTTATTCAAGTCGGGTTGTATTAGAATCCCTATCCATGTTGAGCTTGCTATCCTACCCTTGTCATGTTTTTGGTTCTCACCTTCGCCGTGATGTTTGTTTTGGTTCTTTGAGCCATAGAGATGGATCTATTAGGTTTTTGGGATTGTAATGATGAAGCTATGGCTGGGCGAGCATTTTACCGACTTCTCTTGGTCTATTTTTCCTTTTTATATGGTGATTGGGAGAAACCAATGGTTTAGCATGGTTTAGGGTTTCTTTCCAAGGCCTATGTGTTTCCCTTCTGCCATCTCTGAGTTTTCAAAGGGTGTTCATGGTTTCCGAATTAACCTTGGCTTTCGAAATACAAACCATTACTGTATTTTCTTTGACTGTTTTCTTGGATGTAATGGAGAAGTTAATAAATGGATAAGTTTTTTGTGTTTAGGGTATAAAGACAGACCTTGAAAGAAAGTGCTAAAACAGTTAGTGTTAGGCTAAACCTTGACCCTGAACATGAAACAAATGGTTTAAATAACTGGAGACCTAAATCCCAAAAACAAGAGTTAGAGGCTTCTCCTGTTTTAATTATCTTCGTTCTAGCTTTGTACTTGGCCACTACTTTAAAGTGATTATATAACCTACGGGTTTGATTTCTATACATCACAGGGTCACTTTTAATGGCCAAGCATGAATTGGTAAAATATATTTATTATTTTTCATCATATTTAGCACTGAATGCAATCTTATTTTTAGAAAGAAAACACTTGTTACTGATTCCTGCAAACTTAAATGGTAGTTTTCATTTTATCTTGTTGCCATGAATGCATGTTGTTGGATTATCATAACAATAAGTTATTTTTCCTAGAATGGTCATGTCACAGTTTAAATATCCTCAACAAACCATGCCAAATAAAGGGAATAAGAAGGATAATGTCACTAGAAGTTCCAAAAAATATTCAGGGTCGGCTTACTTGGATAGAAACTAATGCAGCATTCCCTGAGCATTTTCCACAGAAGATGACCGAAAGCTTGAGGATAGAATTTGAACTCCTATATTTCAGTAGCAAGGATGCTATGAGATTGACCACTGGGGTCGAAAAAACTTTGGATAGGTGTACAATTTCTATAAAAGAATGCTCACAATGCACAATAAGTTCTAGACTTCTACAACAAAAAGAATCTAGGAGTTTGCGGGCCAAGAGGAACACTTGAAATATATCCAGGATAGAGTGCAGGAGGATGAATAAGTATTTGAAAAATTAAAGGCATCACTGAGAAAGTGGTAAATAACTAGGTTGCACAAGCGTCGTTCAGTATTTTCCTTCTGGAATACCTTCTCAGGGTAACTCTACCCAAAGCAACGGAAATCAAGACACAACTGGCTATACATGAAGTTTGTTGGAACCTATAGCTTTCAAGACTATCGTTGCAGAATCTGATGCATGGAGAGAACTCATTGGAGGATTAGCTAGACCATCCTAATTTTTTCCTCATTTACATGTGGCACTTTATGTCAATTATTTTATCTTTTTCCTTTTTCCTATTGCAAGACACTAGAGGACAAAGTTTGTAAGTCAAAAGGTCAAGGAATCCGAAAATGTTGGAGGTAGTCCAAGAGTCATTGGTAAAATGTATAAATAGGAATAGAGGGTAGATGAGAAAAAACTTTTCACTAGCGCATTGATGCTGAAGTTATTTGTATGAGAACTATTTGTTTTATAAATAAATGAGAACTAATTTTTCTGGAGGAAGGACTGTACAAGTTTCAAATGGATTGCATGGATTGCTAGTGCTAAACTACTTCTTATTTAGCTGCTATACAACTATGAGATCATTCTAACTGAATGAACTAATTCTACAATGATGAATGATTTTACTTTCTGTAAGAAATCTTATGCATATGAATGAGTAATGAATGTTTTAACAAAACGAAGCTATCTTTGTTTATATTTTATGTCGTGATTATGTATGTAGAATTTGAAAATCTACTTGTAGGATTCCGTATGCAACATTACAACACATCACTTTGCTAGGTATAATTTTTTCTCCCCCGGGGATAGGTTAGATAGGTAGTTTAGAATAGATTACATCAATTTTGCTTAGTTTAGAAGTGATTAAGGGGCAAGAGCGATAAGACGAGAGGTAAGAACCTACGCATCATGAGGTGAGGCTTTTGATCACCAACCATTTGCATTGAGTTACAAAACTTGCATTTCATCCTAAAACATAAAATTACATATATGGTGGACGGGGTTGCAGCTGATAAAACAGACTTAAAAATTTCTTTTAATTCTATGGTAGTCGAGCCGCTAACTGGACAGATTCCCCATACCAAACAATAAACGATGTACTTGGAAACGATTATTGGGGAGAATCCCTACTATTGGTACATGGGATTTTCCAGGAATCAACAACATCCATAAACACCCTTTCACACAATGAAAACATTCTTGATATTCCACTAGTGGACCTCTTCAAATTCCATTCCCTAATAGTGACCATATTCCTTTGGTAACAGAGCTACATATACAACATAATTCGTATAATCCTCATGTGGTTAACCCATAACTATAACATTGTAGATGACCTAGTGGGCCAATCCCTTACCACCATGTATCCACTCGAATTTCTTCCATATTATCCTTCCTATAAGAATGGATTATTTTTAGGATCGGGAACCATAGATCCATCTTATTCATTCCTTATGACCTTCGACTAATAAATCAATGATCGATAATTTCCTCCATTGTTCTAATTCCATCCTGCATCACAATCAATATTATCCCCATTCATTGATCCATCATTAATTAAGGTGCTTCCACTTGTTCCATGCCCACAAATTTTTGGAAACAACTGAGATCCCCATACCTCATACCTTCAACAATCACCCTTGGAGCCTATTATGGTTATCCCTCACAACCATAAGGCATATACCAGAATGTCCCTATTGAGATAGGAGAAAATATGGATCTCCTTGATGTAGAATTAATTAATGCTAAACTTTACTACAACATCCTCATTGCTCATAGTTATATGTATGGCATCAATGTAGCTTCATTCTGAGTCTTCCACACCATGATATTCTCTCACAATGAAAAAGTGGTCGCTCTTGAATAGATTACTTACTATGATTCTTACCCCACTAATAATCCTAATAATATCCTATGAATGGTAGAAACAAATAAACTTCCCTCTTTCAACAAGATAGTACTTGGAGTCTACAAAGAATCATTACCGCTATGCAAAAATACATGAACACCACTAGCCATCCCATCATCAACATATGCCCTCATGTATACTATATTATCCTTTATATATCAAAACCCCTCGTATGATTCCACCTCTATGTCTTAACTAGATATAAAAATCCTTCTCAAAGAAACAACCATTCCCCCCTCCTTTAGTTGCACCTATTGTAGAAGTAGCTTTTACCCCCCCTCGACATATATAATATTCCAATCATGGATACCTTCAATTGTATGGACCAAACATGGTATTCTTATATGGTAACTAGACCCCCAAATCTAGAAGTTACCCCAAAATAATATTCCCACATTACTTCCACATGTGTTTCCCTTTCTAACACATCACTTTCAAAGATTCTATCGAATTTAGATTCACTCATAGTGGTAGGACCATTTGTAAACATTGGATCACCTAACACACAAATAGTTGTAGGCACCAATTCCAAATAGTTGAACACCAAGGATTCATATAGTTACCCTCAAGGACTACCTCCCCCTCCTTTTTCTTTGTGTGATAGTACGAGGCATCCCATGCATCTTTTCCTATCTAAGCTCAGAAACATGTCAAGTCCACTATAATCCATCACATAACCTCTACTCCTCATCTATATTGACTTAAATATAATCCCTATGCATGAAACATTCTTGTTCCATATATTATCAGTTTGGTCATTACACCCACCATTGTCTAGTGCTCCCATGATTTCAAAATCCCTTGGTTGTTTGCCAATCATGTTCCTTGATCAATGGGCCAATAATAGTATCTCTTAATCCTATCATGATCAAATTTGTTTTGAAATCAATTGAGTCACCTAACACTCACCCTTGTTAATTCTAGTGGTCATTTATTGTCTCATAATTTTGGTAAAGTTCATTAAGTAGAACCCATTCATCATCTCTCTCTTGCTCCCACATTGGTCGCATATTGACCCATCTACACGTCATTATTGTGGATTTTTGCAGAATTCTTGTTTTAATGCCCCACTTTTCTAGTAGAATGAGTTTAATACCTTCGACAATTAAGGAAAGATGACAACATATATCTACCTTTGGAAAACCTCCCATTCCAACTGAAGAGAAGATATTCCCCCAACTACATGTTATGACTAGATATATCGATATGTTTTACATTTCCTCCTCAACGGCATCCATGACATATGACCATTAGTCATCATCATCCAATGTTAACATAAAAAACACATTGGTGAAAAACTCTACCTACCCTCCATGGTTTAACATGAATTCCTCATATGAATAGAAGGAAAATGCCATATAGAGGAGCTTATAGCAAAGGTTTTAGTGTTACAAGATTGGGAAAAAGTCTAAATAAAACCTCATATACAAACTCCACAAATGGTACTAGATGTTCTAGCTGAGGTTTTTATGGATATGTATTATAACTAAAAAAACTCAATGGGAAAATACTTTTGCATATGATTTTTTTGCGATGCACTTTATTCACACAATCACACCATTGTGAGTAATAACAAAACACACTAGTGAATTTGGAAGAAACATATAACACCAATGTGCATGCAAATTTGAAACCATTATATGCACTGGTGTGCACCAATATTATTACAAGTAGCAGTGTTTTTGTAACATTCTATGCACTCTTTCTTGCTGTGCATTGGTGCTACATTGCTTAAAGTGCATTGGTGCAACATGGTATTAAATGCACTGGTGTGATTGGAATGATCAAAAGAGCCATAAATTATTTTCTATTTGGTGAGAACAGACTACTGACATCACACTATAATATGTATATTTTATTTTTATTTTGGTTAATTCCATTATTCATCATAAATTGAAATATTTTTATAGCAGTATTCATTTGAATTTTAATTATTGCATTTGGATATGATTTTTAGATTAATTTTTTATATCATAAATTTTCCCATCCTCTCTAATATTTAATCATGTATATATTTAATTAGTGATGTAACATTTCTCAATGACATTGGAGAATGCAATATAATAAAAAATGTATATATTATATATCAATAAGAGTCCCTTCGTCATACATATGGGACAACATAAATTCCGCAATAATCAAAATGTCAACATGAATGTAATTTTTACACTTATTGGTAACCCATTGTCTTTGAATTGTGAAATACATTATACAAAATGTCTAAATTTTAGAGACGATTATTTCAAAATATACAACAGATTGCATTAACATCCAAACTATATGGATCATCATTCTTCATTGGAACTATTGTTAGTGCTTAAGACACTTGCATGACTTTGGTTATCTGGATGAATGTTTTGTTGATTCACTCTATAAATTCATTCTTTTTTTAGACTTTGGAGCAGTTCACGAAGGGATTTAAAGAAGAATGAGAAGATTCCAGAGGAGCTTCTAGCACTTTCAAGAGTGGAATCTCTACCATTATTGGGTTAGTTATTTTTTTCTGTGTATATATACACATTGTGAAAAGGTATAGTGTTCATTGAAGGAAGACCAACCCCCTATAACATAATTTTTAGTTTTGATAGTTTTTTATTTTTTTATTTTTAATTTTGTAACCTACTTGAATGTCATCTATCCCCCCTAAACCCCGTAACCCACCCAAAATTACAATAAAAATAAATTTAAACCCACCCTATCCTCTTAACCCCTCTACAACAATACATTTAAAAAATAAAAATAAAAAATGATTAAACACCCCTCTGTCCCTTCTTATCCCATAAACCCTAACAATATTACATTTAAAAATAAATAAATAAAAAAATTATAAACCCTCCCAACTTCTTTAATCCCTAAAAAAGACATTATATTAAAAAAGAATAAAAAATAAAATTAAACCCCCCAAATAAATTTACCCCCACAAACATTATTAAAAAAATAAAAATAAAAAAAAAAAACTAAAAAAAAACTCCCACCTCCCTCCCTTCTCCCCCCCATCTCTCCCTTCTCCTCCCCCTACACCCTTCTCCTCTTCCTCCCCTGCCACTCACTCGTACTCCCCTACACACGTCTCCACTTTCCCTCCACTCCACTTCCCCTTCCCTCCCTTCCCCGCACTACCAGTGAGGGGTGGCCCTTTGGCGACCAAGGCAACGGAGGTCCCCTTAATGCGACGATGGAGGAGGTGGAAGGGAGAGGCAGAGGAGGAGGAGGGTGGATGGGAAGGGAGATGAAGGTGGAGGAGGTTCAGCCACGATGGGTGGTAGGATAGGAGGGGGGAGAAGGGACGGGTGGAGGAGGAGATGGGAGCAATGAGGAATTGGAGAGGAGGAAGGAGGTGGAGGGATCTCACAGGTGGAAGGTAGGATGGAGGAGGTGGAGGGATTGCATGGGGGGGAGGGAGGATGGAAGTGGTGGAGGGAACATGGGAAGGGATCCATGGGGGGGGAGTGACAAGTGGAGGAAGGATGTAGTGGGAGAGCACAGGGGGAAGGGGGGAGGGATTAGGTCAAGG
>LPNX010738485.1:310658-355923 GCA_001517045.1 Pseudotsuga menziesii
TACATTTTGGATATAGGGAGAATGGAATCATGAAAGATATATGTGAACGTTTCTGGATCAATAGCGGTGATGATTGTGTCGAAAAAAACTATTGAGGTATCTGAGAATATTGATCCTCAAGAAGAATTTTTTATCTTTGAGGAATTAAAAATAAATAATGCTGGAGAATGGAAATATGCGGCAGAAGAAGAAAAAATAGATTATTCTTAGAATCTGAAGGAAAAATATCAAGGAGAAGTAGATAGTATTTACTTATATTCTACTGCATTTCCATATCTTCAATCATACTACCATTCATTGGGATTGTTGAGAGGTATATGTGTGATGTCGGGGATAGAAATTGTTTATGTACAAGTGAAACAAGCAAAGACCTTTGCAAAATTTCGATATTGTTTGAAGGTTTCAAAATATAATGTTCAAGAAACTTTCACACCCTTCTGTGAAGGGGTTGTGCATGATATTGAAGGAGGTAGAGTAAGTTTCAATATTGATATTATTTCTAAATTGTTTTTTCGTATAACTTGGATATCACATTGTAATAGGTTTAGCACCATAATTTTTTCTATTTTGCATGATTTTTCTAGGTCGATTTCAAACATGTTGAATGGAATTTATTATATAGAGGAAAAACCTATGGATGTCAATAATTTATCTCTTCAAAAGGGACAAGAAGAAAGGAAGAAGAAACAAGTGTAAAATGTTCAAAGTGAAGAAGTACAAGTACAAAGAGAAAAGGGCACCCGACAATCAAATTTGGTACCTATAAAGGTTACAATTAAATCTTCATCTTTCCCAAGTGAACATGTTGAAATTATTGCCAATGAGGTTTCTACTCCTGATGGTAAGATTAAGAATAAATATCCTATAAGAAATATGGTTGAGAGTGTTTCAATTCCTGATGAAGGAATTGTTGATTTAGACAGAACCCCTTCAATACATAAAAGGAGGAGGTCTTTTGTTTCAGAATCCAATGTTATTCCTGAATATGAGAGTGAAAAATATGGGGATAGTAGGGAAATCATTTCTCCAAGTGCTGATATAGAGGATGGAATTTTCAATTCAACCCAAAATGTCATTTGGGATCGATTATGGAAGGATAAATTGGTTAACAATGGACGTACATTTGAGTTAAATGTGAATCAACTTTATAGACCCAAAAAAGGGAAATATCAATTTATAATTAGAAACCCACATAATTTGCATATTCACAACTTGAAAGCATTGATGAGGCATAATCCTTATGCACATGTGGTTGAATACCTAGTGCTTGTTGACTCGAAATATGTTCCTACTAGAGATCAGTTTGATCGAACAAGAAGTTTTCATGAAAAATATTATTTTCTTGGGGAGGGGATCATTCTGCAGAGGCAAGACAAGAGTTGATGCAAGAATATCCCAATAATCGTAGTTTTGAAACAGTGAAACACATCGTTTATGTTGGTTTAACAAATATAGAAGCAAATTTGTTGGCATGGGATCATAACACAGATAGTGATTATAGGATGATTATGACATTTATTCAAAGGGTTCTATTTATCCACAATGAATTTTTGCAAATATGTGGTGGAGATAAATCTAAAGTTGATGCAAGTTTTCAGAAACAATGTTATCTGGAAAGAGGTATCCCTATTAAAGAGGATAATGTGAAACAAAAAAATGCCAAAGGTAGTGATGCATTCAGAGTTGTAGATGGATATTTCAAGTTGGCAGTCAGAGTATGGAAAACATGGGATTTGATTAAGGACATATTTAGCGTGTGGGATAATATTGGCATAAAAAACAAAAAAAGTGAAAAAAGTAAAGTTGGTCCATGGACTGGTGGTAAGTCAAGTCCTGACGTCAAGGAATTTCTAGAAGACATGAATATTACACCTTGGAGAACAATGCAAGGTGTGAAGGATGAAACACTACTAGCTACATTATTGTCTCAGGTAAACTCATGTGAATTATCCATGGAGGAAATGTGCAATGAATTTGACAAGTAAGTTGATGTTTTTTTATAGTACAAAGTACTTTTATTGAGCTTAACATTTTTGTTATGTTCTAAGTATTTTGTTGTATTATTATATATGATTTTAAACATTATTTATTGTTTCATCGTCTAGTCACAAGATTTAAATGAAAATATAAGAGGAGATGGCTATAATGTTGAATGAGAAAAGCTACGACGATGTCAAATGCAACTATCCAGAGTCAAGCCAAATAGAAGCCTTAAGACAATTTTTTGTTGCATTCAATAATCTATGTTGTTCGATGATACATCATGAATTATTTATTTGGTAATCCAATTCATTTCTATGCTATTAATTATAGAGAAACTTCTCATTTAAATAAGACAAAGAGGGGTGCATATGGAGTACCAGAGTTTTTAAAAATTCATATCCAAAGAGACAAAATAGAACGACAAAGAAGACAACGTCTTGAAAACATTGAACTTGATGATACACTTGATCATTATATTTGGAATGGGCTTGACACTATGCAACATAAAGTCATTTTAGGTGTATGCGCAGACATTGCAAAAATTGTTCCTAAAAAAGAGTACGCCCTAGTTATTGCAAATATCCCTCATTGATACAATAATTGAAACACTACTTATGATTACGAGCCTTATACTTACCAATCATTCAATAAAGTGGTTTCATGATTTCTAGATGTCACAACATCACCACTTTGGAGATTCATTATTTTTCATTCTAACACACAATTACGGGGGTTGTTGACATTCTTCAAGGGTAAATAAAAATCAAGGAAGCAATTTTATTGGTAATATATTTGCACTATATTATCAAGTTATTGGATTTATAAATCAATTATATTTATTCATAAGTTAATTAAAATATCTTTTTCTTTTTGTTTGGTTACAGGTAAAATCCTTGTATTCATAGCTCCAATAGTGATCAATTTATGGACAATATTGAAAACATACATCTTGCAAGTTGGAAAAAAAATGAGACTTATGAATCTCTTCTAATCAATGAAAAGAGTTGTTGAGTCCTGGAAAATCACAAGTAACAATAGTTAGAGATTATCCCCAGTAAACATTCCCAACTAGTCCATTACTGTTTGGCATGGGGAATCCGTCCAGTTTACGGTCCGGCTACCGTAGGTCAAGTAACAAAAATAAAAGGTTTTACTGATTATGGCCTTATCCACCGTGTATATTTTTATTTTTTTGTATTTAAGTATGATATGCAGGTGCCTATCTAAAAATGCAGATTGATAGAGAATACGAGGAGTGGTCACAATGTGATGCGCATGTTCTTACCTCTCATCTTAACTCTCTCTCATCTAAATCACACACAACAACAAAACTAAAACTAACTATCTAACCTATCCCTAGGGAGCAATATTATCATTTATCAATGAGTAATGTATTTCTGCGCATGCATTAAGAAAAATCACAGATAGTTGTTACTTATTTCAGAACACATGAATATTAATAGATAAATGAACAACAAGATAGCTTATGGTTTATGAAAAGCATTCATTACTCACAGTGGAAATTTCATAGAATAAACTAGAGCACATTCATAACAAGAACATAGGTTCAAAGAGTTAGAATGATCTCACAGTTAATGGATATAAACTGAAAACGAAATAGTTCATAGTCAACAGATCCATAACACAGCATTTGAAACATTCCATCAAGATTTCTCCAATAGGAAACTTGTAATTCTTATTGCAAAAAGAAATAGTTCTTCTTACAACATACTCTCACAAATCTATCTGGGAAAAATTCCCCTATCTACATCTAACTCTCCTATACTTATACAAAAAGGCAAAACTTTTGGGCTTCCCCAATGTTTCAATCCAAAATTGTGTCCTGTAGTGAGTGCTCATACATTATACAATATATTACATTTAAAATAAAAATTTAATAGGGCACTTTTATGAAGAGATCCCTACTTGATCTTTAATGAACTTTTTCCACGCCAGGGCCTCCACTGCTATGCTTTCAAAATCCGAGGGTTCAAGAAAACGGATGTTGATCTCATACTTTGCAGCCTGATTCTTAACCACCTCTATTCTTGTTGGACTCAAGCGTAGATGATCTTCAAGTAAATGGATGCTGACTGCTGCATGAGCTACTGTATTCTTCAGGATCTGCTCATCAAGATCCTTGACTTGTTGGATATTCTGCTCATCTTCCTGGTACCTACTCTGTAGTTGTTCTATGAACAACTCATGTTCTGGTATTGCATCCAGTCTTTGTTTTGAAGCAACTTGGCATCTATTGTAAGTGACCAGCACCCTTCTACAGTATTTAGCACAGGATCCTCTCATTTTCTTCACAATATTCTTGAATTCCTCCGCAGTATTTATTGCAAACTCTAATAAGTCATAATCCTACTTTAAGATATGTCGATCTTTAGCTGGCAGATCTGTAAGGGTTTCTTCATTGGTTTCTATCCACACTATCATTCCAGCCAGGACCTCCAAAATAACTTGAGATCTATCTACAAAATATGAAGTGGTGTCCATGATTTCTTCCAACCTGCTATCTATCTGTAAGATTTTACATCTTTCTTCTTCAATACGCATTTGCAGTTGGTGAATTCTTCTTCGTTGAGCTAGGACATGCTCCTTCAAAGGTTGGATATATGTCTTCTGTTCACTAGAATCCTTCAGTCATGCTGTCAATGAAGCAATCTATCCCTCAAAACTTGCTACCTGCACTTGATATTGCTTTTCTCTTTCTTCTATGGTGGCCTTTTGTGCCTCCAACTCAGCAATTTTGCTTTGTAGATGGTCCCTTTCTGCACTTAGAGTTTCATATGATACTTTGAGGTCATTTTTGTCTGTCTTCAACACCTGATACTCTAGCTGTAGACTCTGTAATTCTACTAAGCTATTATGAACATCTTTTTCTATTCTCTCCATGAAAAATTCTAAGGTCATCTTGTTTGCATGCAGAATCTAGAGTTCTGCCTTTCAAGGCCTCACTTCATTCTGCATGTCTTCAAATTTCCTCTTCATCTTATAAAATTCATCGCTTTCTTTCTTCAGTGTTTCTTTTAATTGAGCATCGTTCTTTCTTGATTGCTTCAGATCTGTCATCAATATATCTACATTATCTTCAGTGGCTTGGGTTAACGCCACCCCATCTCTTGCTCTTAATCTCGGATCTGCATCTCTTCCATACACCAAATTTTTATCAGTAATCATCATACCTGATTGTCCTCATGTTTCGAACTTTTTCTTGTTTCTCTTGGAAATCCTCTTCTTCTCCTTGTCATAGAATATGGTGCTGAAATCAGGGACCTCTTCTCCTTCTTTCTGCATAAAAGGTATCAAATTCAATCTAGAAAAAAACAACCTGTACTTGAGCGCTACCAGAATTTGCAGTAGGCTCCTAAGGGTCAGGATTATCTTGTCCATGCCCTTGATCTGTATGATCCTGTGCTTCTTGTGTATCTATTGGGTCAGTAGTTTGCTGGTCTGTTTGCAATCCTATTAACCTCTGACCCTCGCTCTATTTTTGTTTTTTCTTTATCTCTACATCTTCCTTCTTCTTTCTTTCTTCCTCTTCCCTATTTGTTGCTTCCTTTGCATCTCTATTTCTTTCTTCTTCTTCATTCTTTAGCCAACTCTATGCCTCCTGTGCTAGCCTCCTAGCATCCTCTTCCCTCTTTTTGGATTCTTCTTCTTTAGCTTTCTTCTGTGTGGTTTTTCCCTTATCGCCCACAGTGGTGATCTTTTGTTTAAATCTCTTCTTCAATGTAGTCATATTCTTTGTATTTCTGAAGATTTCTTCATCCTTGTCCTAGAAATTTGTGTATTCAAAATGAACATTTGCTTCTTTGCAATGCTCCACAACCTTATTTTGGGAGTAATTCCTATGGAAATTCATCTCACCAAAACGAAAGTGCTCCAGCTCCTATATGAATTTAGCATCCTGTTTAACCTTTGTAAACTTATAACTCCCTAACCAAAAAGGTATGGTAGTATAGGATTCCTTCTTATGTTCAAAAACGAAGCTTCCTACACCATCAAGATATACCTTCCTAACTACTTCTTTATGTACCACATATTCAGTGGCATATTTAGGGAGTAGAGAAGGTGCCCTAGAGCCACCATACATTCTGATGTACATTCCCTCTTCAGTCAAATAGTATCTCCCATGTTCTTCAATGACTTTGAATGCCTCCTCGGACATGCAGTTGCATTCTGTCATGAGTATTGAAGTGTACAAAGGCTTAATGAAATGTTCAGATATCTCTTTGTACTAACTATAATATTTGTATGCCCAAAATAGTTTGTATACAGTGTATACAGGCATCCTATCCTTGTCCCAATTACACCTTAAAGCTAGAAATGACTGGGTACATAATATACAGTCCACTAAGATAGAGCTCATGTAGAACTCCAACTTCTTTTGTGACACCCCTCCCAAAGCTAAATATATGCATGTTGAGAGGCTATTGGACACTATGTTTTCCCAATTGAATATAGTCCCCTGAGTGGCCACATAGAAAATAATGGGTATCCATCCCAATTTGAAACTTTTACCATGAGCTCTCCCAAAAACTCTATTTAGCATTAGTGCTATAAACCTATAAGGGGTTGTGAGAGTGGCTGTTTCATATTCTTCTAATGGTTTGGTTCGAAATTTTTTCCCTGGTATCATCATTCTTTTGACTGTTTCAACCAGGTCCAAATTTATCTCTTCCAACCAACTTTCAGTTAAGTATACTTGAGCAAGAGGCAGGTGATATGCCAGTGAGACATAAGCAGGACTGTATGTAGCATAGACCTGTTTGGAAGTATTTTCTATGATCATCGTGGTCACATCTACCCTAGGTAGAATCCAATTGATCTCATGGCTACTTTCATAAGAGCCGATTTCTTGATGTTGGCATATATGGTCAGCTCTTCGAATCCTACATCAGGCACATACTGATTTGAAGTCATCTGATATATCTCACCCCATTTGTAATCTAGCTCTACCCTAGTGGTAGCTCTGGTATCTTCATAGATGTATTCCACTTTGGTAATGATTTCCACATTTGGATCTCCCTCAGCAACAGGAGCCTTCTTCTTTTATCTTTTAGACATATCTCCTTTGAAGAAGTTACCTTGTCATAAGCCAAACATGTTCTTAGAACATTGGAGCTTTTAGTTAGTGTTCTAAGTATGAATAAAAACTGTATCAAACCATTTACCTCTTCCATATGCATTCTCAACAAATAAATTATCAGAATATTAATGCATAATAGAAAATAATAGGCAAAAGGAACTTCTGCAAGCTGGATCTAAAAACTTCTAAGTTCGTTTGCAACTAAAACATGACCCTTATAGCAAATGCATCATTTAAAATGAAATTCATTCTAAATCCTCGCTAAAAATGGACCACCCTATCAATTGTAATTAAAATACAGAAATCCCAGCTCGACCAAAATGTTGAAAACCCCCTCGTCGTTCCACAAAATTAGGGTAAGCGCCTATGAAAAATGAAAACTCCCTGGACGGCCATAAACAATCCCACAAAAGTTGGTGTAGACAGCATAATGCTTGTCTGCACCAACTACCTAAAACTTCAGACCAGGATCGAGCTTCCATAATGGCTTAAAAATAGGCTCAAGAAAAACCCCCCATTGCAAATACTGTTAGACTGACTAATACCTCACGCCATAAGGATACAAATTCATTTTATATGGATAAATACACAACGGCGGGGAAACCTAACCAGGGGAAAATCCTAGTTCCTAAAATGACCAATAAAATCAAGAGGAAGGAGAAACCATCGTTGGCCTACCTGGAAAGAAAGTTGTGTAGCCGACGGGAAGGTCCAAAACTTCCACTCCTGTGCTCCAAGTGAATGAAATCCCGACAGATAAGCACGTTAGTACAGTTTGACTCGACAGGGATAGAGAAAACGCAAGTTTTTTTCAAGGATAAAAAATAAAATAAGACCCCGTCCCAATATATAGACCTCCTAGTGAAAAAGACGGCGGGAAAAAACTCAATTGGCGATTGAAACCACTATAGCATTGGGTGATTAGTTCACTAAGGAGCCACAACGATGGGTGACGAACAAACTATGGGCTCCGCGACCAACTGAAAACATCGACGATTGAAAGCTCGGGGAACTAGCTAGTAATGCATCGGTAGATAAACCAACTAAACATCAGAGAGATAGTGTACTACTCAGCCGCAACGGTGGGAGATAGATTGACTATGAATTCCGTGACAATAGAAAATAAGTGGTGATCGAAAGAACTAAGGACTATGGATCGATGAGTTTAAAACTAAGAATCTTCGCAGCATCGGTGAGACAAACAACAAGGCCTCCGAAACGGTAGCATCGCTTGAGATTAGAACTCCGACTATTTGTCAACAACATTCCGATAGCAAAAAGGTTTGAACCAATAAAACCACGGAATCGACGGAAGTAAAACTATCCATCGGCCCGTTCTCTATTTTTCCTCCGAAACGGCAATGATATAGAAGGCTAATGCTCCGACCGTGATAAAATAAAATCGCCAACAGTCCAAAAAAGGACAATTGAGATAAAAGTGCATCGATGAAAATAAGAACTGTCCATCTAGATGTTCATTACTTACCCTCCACAATGGAGGCTACATAGAGAACTATCGCCCCGATTCACACATAAATAGACTTCCGATAGCGATAAAGGAAATCACTTTTAAATAAAAAAATCCATCATTTTCAACTCCACAGTCAAAAGCATCAGCTAGACAAAATATAATCATTCAACTTTCGAAAGTGGTAAACAATTGACCTCAATTCAAACTCAAGAAAATCCAAGTTTGTAACAGAGGAAAGACAAATTTCAAGAATCCAAACACTCCTAGGCAAGATAAAATTAAAAGGAGGATCCAAAATTTTAAAAATTTGGGACAACAATTGGCGACTACCTGGTGAACACAAATACCTGGACAACTTCTTCTTTGAGAAACAGACTGTTTGACAATAAAACCAACATGTTGAATTTTTCTAGATGTCTGGATTTCCCAAATGGAAAATGTATGTACTTATAATGATTGATGATAGTCCAATTTGGGAAAATGGAAACCAAGATTGCAAAGTCAAGATAACTCTTTTGAGGCGAAGAATATGAGTTTCATTTTTTACCTCTGTCTATGGGTAGCTCCCAACTTGGACACCAGAGGATTGTAACATATGGTAAACAAAACTATTCGTTTGTTCCTCATTCCCATGCCATTTTGCACTTTTGTGCTTTTGGACTTTTTGTGCTTTCTAAGTCCTCTTGCATGTCTTTCTTTCTGAATTTTTTATTCAGGCTCCTCTATCCATAGTGTCCTTTTGTGTGAGAGATGTATTTAATTTTCATCTCACAAACGAAGAAGAACTTTGGCATATGGTTCAGTACTTCATTTTGATACATATTGATTTCTTAGGATATTTTTGACTCTTATTTTCCTTTTGGCTTTCAATTCTTGGCATGGGATCATTTATATATAATATATTGTTTACCTTGCTTCCTTTCCATGGGTCTTTTGCTATCACCCCCTAAGACATTTTTAAATGTGAGATGGATGGAGCCTTGAAATAGTATTCCAGACCTTTTGATCCTAAGTTATTTTACAAGGATTAAGTAGGACTTCAATGTGTTCATAGTCATTTAGGAAAATTGCTTAAACTAGAAGAAATTCTTTCAGATAAAACAATAGTACACAGTCTTATAATCAAGGATTTTAGTTAATTCAAAATTCTGATGCTCTCCATGCAACCAAAAGTTTTCTTCTTTTATTTAAATCAATCAAAATCTAAAAACAAACAAAAATGAAATTAATAAAAAATAAACAACCAAATTAGTTTATTTATGTACAAGATAATCAAGAAATAAAAAATAAAAAATTTTGAGAACTAAACCACTAACTGGTCAGTTCTTTGCCCACCCCTGTAAATATGACAACTTGTAAGTTGAGGGGCTAGGATTGACTGAAAATACCTACGCATTATCTAATCCTACTATACTTGAATAAAAAACTACATCTACTATTTTACAATCAATCTCATCAGCCCGTGATAATCGAAGGAGATCAGGCTGGGTGTCTAGTGTACTATTAGCTTCTTCCGCTTGGTAGTTTCCTGGTTCTAGTTCAATTAGATAATTTCCCAACACATAATTCACTGTTTCATTTTTTCTTCCAATTGAGTAACATTGTGCTTCATGTGGGTCTCTCTTAATATTTTTATCTGGTTTGGACTTCCCTTATGAGGCAACCATAGATGTGACCAATCTGACGCAAAGTACCCGTTTAGACTTGCTAGCCAGTCTTGATTCAGAACAAGTCCATAAACATCAAGTATGTCTGCTACTACAATATCAATGTACTGACATATATTTTCATTGGAAGATAAGCGAATTAGAACATCTTCCATTTCCTCGACTACTTTCACAGTGGTCCTATCTAGATGAGTAACCTGCCAGGTAGTTGGTTTAGGTTGTCCATTGATCTTTTTGCAGACTGAAAGTGGCATAACATTGACTACTAACCCTGAGTCTACTAAAAAATTGTGCACATTATGGTTTAAAATCTCAAAAGTCAGGAGGAATGGTGGGGTTTTAAACCTAGCCTTACCTCCCACACTTGCTTCAACAATTTCTTCTATAGGTTGGTGGTTTGTGGGAAGCTCTTCCTCTAGTACTTCAAGTGATTTTAACAATTTTTATTTCTGTTGAGGTACATTACACATTTCAAATAATGAAATATTTTCCTTAGCCCTTTTAATGTCCTCCACAATATCGTACCCCATCTCAGGTGCTTTGAGATTTTCCTTGACATTATCAACCTTGTCTTCAATATGCTTAACAGGCATGTTGACTTGTTTCGGATCTTGATTGTTAATGGTAAATTCAGGTATTTTATCAGCTGTGTTGTTCTTCTGTATTTTATTCATATTCTCTTGAAATTTCTTAATCTTCGAAAGTATTGAATTGTCTTTATTTAACAAACCTTGAATTCTTGTTGACACATGTGTTTCTGATGTTTCTTCCTATTTCAGTGAACCTCCCTCTTCTATATCAAAAAGTGAGACATAGTCCCATAAAACCAGAGCATCGTCTTCTTATTTTTCTGTGGACTTATTTCCTTTTTCTTCCTCATCATCGGCTTCTGTTAGTTTGGAGTCCAATACCTGATTCATTACTAATGTCATCGAATTTATCCATTGGGGACAATTTTTCTCAGAATGAGGCTGCAGATGAAAGGTGTAAAAATTATCCATATCTACCTCAGTTAAATTCATTGATGCAGGACTATGTGGAGGAGGTTTATATTGATTGTTGTCTTCTCTCCTTTTATAGTAAGGCTTATATGCTTTATGAGCTTCCTTTTATTTTTCCAAATCTATCACTCTATTAGATAGCTTCTACATCATCTTCACCATCCCTTCAAAATCATGTGATTGTTCATCCTTAGGCTTAGTCAGTGACAATGCTTTCTTACCAAAAGTTTTTTCTTCCAACTTCGCAGGATAATATTCTATGCTCTCCTTCTCAGCCTCTACCCTCTCAGCTTCTTCATAACTTTCTAACAATGTAGGTTTAACTGACATCTTGCAAACATGGCCAAGTCAGGCCCTAGAGCTGAAGTATAATATTCAATTAGAAATTTATCATAGGGCTTATCAGCTGTAGAAAAATTCTTTAGATAAGCAGCAAACCTTTGAGTGAAACTATGCACTTTTTCTTTTCTTTCTTTCTTTAAAGTGCATAACCCTTTCATTAGAGCTGCATGAGTTTTCTAGACTACATATTTAATTATAAATATTATTTCAAATGTATCCTAGTCTGTGATTGAGTTTGCAGGCAGAGAAAAATACCATGAGGCTACTGCTCCTTTTAGCGTATGTGGAAACAATCTACAGACTACATCTTCATGTTCTCTAGCCTGTAGTCCTTCTATAGCCAAGTAAAATCTTTGCAAATGATCATCTACAAAAATATTTTCACTTGGGTCAAACTTAGGCAACATTTTCTCAAAAGCTTGAGGCAAATCATGCAAAGGAGGTGTTGGTTTTAAAGGTGACCTAGCCCTCCAAGCAGGTGGTGCATTTGGTGGGTTGGGTGGCTGATTTGCATTTACATTTGCCATGATTTTAAGTGGAGAATGACGTGGTGAATGAACATGGTTATGAACAGGTGAACCATAAGGTGTATCTGGGCCCAACTGATTCAAAGGTTGAACAACTTCCTGTAAGGTTGTTTCTACCAGTTCTTCAAAATCTCCAACCAACACTACGTCTTCCAATATATGGCGATCTTTTTTCCAATATTCTCTTCTAGGTAACACAGGAATAATTGGTAATCCTCCAATATTCTTCACATATGCTTTAGTAAATATTCTTAGATCATCAACTACTTCATTATCGACAGAATACAGATGCTCTTTACCTTTCTCTTCAGGAATTGGATTGGGAAACAAACTGCTCTCAGAACTGTTACCGGTGGAGTAATTTCGAGGAAATGGGTTTCCTTGGATAGACATGCACTATCGGCCCTCCTTCTAGCACCAAAAACTGTTGAGGCCTAGAAAATCAAAGGTAACAAGAGTTAGGGATTCTCCCCAGTAAACGTTCCCAACTAGCACATTACTGTTTGGTATGGGGAATCTGTCCGATTTACGGTCCGGCTACCGTAGGTCGAGTAACAAAAATAAAAGGTTTTACCAGTTGTGGCCTAGCCCACCGTGTATATTTTTATTTTTTTGTATTTAAGTATGATATGCAAGTGCCTATCTAAAAATGCAGATTGATAGAGAATACGAGGAGCGGTCACAATGTGATGTGAAGGTTCTTACCTCTCGTCTTAAATCTCTCGCATCTAAATCACACACAACAATAAAACTAAAACTAACTATCTAACCTATCCCTAGGGAGAAATATTATCATTTATCAATGAGTAATGTATTTCTGCGCATGCATTAAGAAAAATCACAAATAGTTGTTACTTATTTTAGAACACATGAACATTAATAGATAAATGAACAACAAGATAGCTTATTGTTTATGAAAAGCCTTCATTACTCACAGTGGAAATTTCATAGAATAAATTAGAGCCCATTCATAACAAGAACATAGGTTCAAAGAGTTAGAACGATCTCATAGTTAATGGACATAAGCTAAAAATGAAATAGTTCACATTCAACAGATCCATAGCACAGCATTCGAAAAATTCCACCAAGCTTTCTCCAACAGGAAACTTGTAATTCTTATTGCAAAATAAAATATTTATTCTTACAACATACTCTCACAAATCTATCTAGGAAAAAGTCCCCTATCTACATCTAACTCTCCTATACTTATACAGAAAGGAAAAACTTTTGGGCTTCCCCAACGTTTCAATCCAAAATTTTGTCCTGTAGTGAGTGCTCATACATTATACAATATATTACATTTAAAAAAAATTAATAGGGCACTTTTAACAAGAGTGCCCCGCTTGATCATTAATGAAAAATTTCCATTCCTAGGCCTCTGCTGCTATGCTTTCAAAATTTGAGGGTACAAGAAAACAGATGTTGATCTCATACTTTGCATCCTGATTCTTAACCACCTCTATTCTTGCTGGACTCAAGCGTAGCTGATCTTCAAGTAAATGGATGTTGACTATTGCATGAGCTACTGCATTCTTCAGGATCTGCTCATCAAGATCCTTGACTTGTTGGATCTTTTGCTCATCTTCCTGATACCTGCCCTGTAGTTGTTCTATGAACAACTCATGTTCTAGTATTGCATCCAGTCTTTGTTTTGCAGCAACTTGGAATCTGTTGTAAGTGACCAGCACCCTTCTGCAGTATTCATCACAGGCCCCTCTCGTTTTCTTCACAGTCTTCTTGAATTCCTACGCAGTATTTGTTGCAAACTCTAATAAGTTGTAATCCTACTTTAAGCCATGTCAATCTTTAGCTGGTAGCTCTACAGGGGTTTCTTCATTGGTTTCTATCCACACTATCCTTCCAGCCAGGACCTCCAAAATATCCTAAGATCTATCTACAAAATATGAAGTGGTGTCCAATATTTCTTCCAACCTGCTATCTATTTGTAAGATTTTACATCTTTCATCTTCAATACACATTTGCAGTTGGTGAATTCTTCTTCGTTGAGCTAGGACATGCTCCTTCAAAGGTTGGATATATGTCTTCTGTTTACTAGAATCCTTCAGTGATGCTATCAATGAAGCAATCTTTCCCTCAAAACTTGCTACCTACACTTGATATTGCTTTTCTCTTTCTTCTATGTTGGCCTCTTGTGCCTCCAACTCAGCAATTTTGCTTTGTAGCTGGTCCTTTTCTGTACTCAGAGTTTCATATGATACTTTGAGGTCATTTTTCTCTGTCTTCAACACCTGATACTCTAGTTATAGCCTCTGTAATTTTGCTAAGCTATTCTAAGCATCTTTTTCTGTTCTCTCCACAAAAACTTCTAAGGTCATCTTGTTTGCATGCAGAATCTGGATTTCTACCTTTGAAGCCCTCACTTCATTCTACATGTATTCAGATTTTATCTTTAGCTTATAACCTTCATATCTTTCTTTCTTCAGTGTTTCTTTTAACTAAGCAGCATTCTTTCTTGATTTCTCTAGATCCGTCATCAATCTATCTACATTATCTTCAGTGACTTGGGTTAATGCCACCCTATCTCTTGCTGTTAATCTCGGATCTACATCTATTCCATACACCAAAGTTTTATCAATAATCATCATACCTGATTGTCCTCCTGTTTCAACCTTTTTCTCAGTTCTCTTGACAATCCTCTTCTTCTCCTTGTCATAGAAGATGGTGCTGAAATAAGGGACCTCTTCTCCTTCTTTCTACATAAAAGGTATCAAATTCAATCTAGAAAAAACAACCTGTTCTCAAGTGCTACCAGAAGTTGCAGCAGGCTCCTAAGGGTCAGTATTATCTTGTCCATGCCCTTGATCTGTATGATCATGTGCTTCTTATGTATCTATTGGGTCAATAGTTTGCTGGTCTGTCTATGGTCCTGTTAACCTCTGACCCTCTCTTTATTTTTGTTTTTTCTTTATCTTTGGATATTCCTTCTTATGTCTTTCTTCCTCTTCCCTCTTTGCTGCTTCCTCTGCAGCTCTCTTTCTTTCTTCTTCTTCATTCTTTAGCCAACTCTCTGCCTCTTGTGCTAGCCTCCTAGCATCCTCTTCCATCTTTTTGGATTCTTCTTCTTCAACTTTCTTCTGTGTGGTTTTTCCGTTACCGCCCACAATGGTGATCTTCTATTTAAATCTCTTCTTCAATGCAGTCATATTCTTTGCATTTCTGAAGATTTCTTCATCCTTGTCCCAGAAATTTGTGTATTCAAAATGAACATTTGCTTCCTTGCAATGCTCTGCAACCTTATTTTGCGAGTCATTCCTGTGGAAGTTCATCTCACAAAAACGAAAGTGCTCCAGCTCCTATACAAATTCAATAGCCTGTTTAACCTTTGTAAACTTATAACTCCCTAACTAGAAAGCTATGGAAGGATAGGCTGCCTTCTTATGTTCAAACAAGAAGCTTCCTACACCATAAAGATATACCTGCCTAAAAGCTTTTTATGTACCACATAATCAGTGGCATATTTAGGGAGAAGAGAAGATGCCCTAGAGCCACCATACTTTCTGATGTACATTCCCTCTTCAGTCAAATAGTAACTCCCATGTTCTTCAATGACTTTGAATGCCTCCTTGGACATGCAGTTGCAATTTGTTAAGAGGATTGAAGTGTACAAATGCATAATGAAATGTTCACATATCTCTTTGTAGTGGCTATAATATTTGTGTGTTGAAAATAGTTTGTATGCAGTGTATACAGGGTTCCTGTCCCTGTCCCAATTACACCTTAAAGATGGAAATGACTGGGTACATAATATACAATCCACTAAGATATAGCTCATGTAGAACTCTGACTTATTCTATGACACCCCTCCAAAAGATGAATATATGCATGCTGAGAGGCTATTGGACACTATGTTTTCCCAATTGAATATAGTCCCTTGAGTGGCCACATAGAAAATAATGGGTATCCATCCCAATTTGAAACTTTTACCATGAGCTCTCCCAAAAACTCTATTCAAAATCAGTGCTATAAACCTATAAGGGGTCCTGAGAGTGGCTGTTTCATATTTCCCTGATGGTCTGGTTCGAAAGTTCTTCCCTGGTATCATCATTCTTTTGATTGTTTCAACCAGGTCCAAATTTATCTCTTCCAACCAACTTTTAGTTAAGTATACTTGAGCAGGAGGTAGGTGATATGACAATCGGACATAAGCAGGACTGTATGCAGCATAGCCCTACTTGGCAGTATTTGCTAAGATCATCATGGTCACGTCTGCCCTAGGAAGAATCCAACTGATCACCTCTAAGCATGGTAATAACTCAGGTTTGGTGGCTACTTTCATAAGAGTCGATTTCTCGATGTTGGCATATATGGTTAGCTCTTCGAATCCTCCATCAGGCATATCCTTGTTTGAAATCATCTGATATATCTCACCCCATTTGTAATATGGCTCTACCTCGATGGTAGATCTAGTATCTTCGTAGATGTATTCCACTTTGGTAATGATTTCCACATCTTCTTCTCCCTCAGCAACAGGAGCCTTCTTCTTTTGTCTTTTAGACATATCTCCTTTGAAGAAGTTACCCTGTCATAAACCAAACATGTTCTTAGACCATTGGAGCTTTTAGTTAGTGTTCTAAGAATGAAGAAAAATCGTATCAAACCATTTACCTCTTCCATATGCATTATCAACAAATAAACTATCAGAATATTAATGCATAATAGAGACTAACAGGAAAAAGGAACTTCTGCAAGCTGGGTCTAAAAACTTCTAAGTCTGTTTGCAACTAAAATATGACCCTGATAGCAAATGCATCATTTAAAACGAAATGCATTCTAACTCCTCGCTAAAAACGGACCACCCTATCAATTGTAATTAAAAAGCAGAAATCCCAGCTCGACCAAAATGTTGAAAACCCCCTCGCCATTCCATGAAATTAGGGTAAGCGCCTATGAAAAATGAAAAATCCCGCAAAATTCAATGCAGACAGCGTAACGCTTGTCTGCACCAACTACCTAAACCTTTGGAATGGGATCGAGCGTCCATAACGGCTTAAAAGCAGGCTCAAGAAAAACCCCCCATCACAAATACTATCAGAATGACTGATACCTTACGCCGTAAGGATACAAAGTATTTTTAGACAGCTAACTACACAACGACGGGAAAACCTAACCAGGGGAAAATCCTAGTTCCCAAAATGACCAATAAAATCGAGAGGAAGGAGAAACCATGGTTGGCCTACCCGGAAAGCAAGCTGTGCAGTCGATGGGAAGGTCTGAAACTTCCATGGCAACGCTCCAAACGAATGAAATATCGATAGCTAAGCATGTTGGTAGAGTTTGACTCGATAGGGACAGAGAAAACGTGAGTTTTTTACAAGGATAAAAAATAAAATAAGACCCCGTCCCAATATATATACCTCCCGGTGAAAAAGATGGCAGGGAAAAACTCAATTGGTGATCGAAACCACTATAGAATCGGATGATTAGTTCACTAAGGAGCCACAACGGCGGGTGATGGACAAACTATGGGCTCCATGACCAGCTGAAAACATCGACGATCGGAAGCTCGGGGAACTAGCTAGTAATGCATCGGCAGAAAAACCAACTAAACGTCGGATAGATAGTGTACTACTCAGCCGCAACGGTGGGAGCCAGACTGACTATGACTTCCATGACAATATAAAATCATCGGTGATCGAAAGAACGAAGGACTATAGATTGGTGAGTTTAAAACTAAGCATCTTCACAGCATCGGTGAGACAAACAACAAGGCCTCCGAAATGGCGGCGTCACTTGAGACTAGAACTCCAACTATTTGTCAACAACATTCCGATAGAAAAAAGGTTTAAACCAATAAAACCATAGAATCGGAAAAATTAAAACTATCGATCAGCCCGTTCTCTATTTGTCCTCTGAAACAGCGGCGATATAGAATTCTAATGGTCCAGCTGTGATAAAATAAAATCGTCGACAGTCCAAAAAAAGACAATTGAGATAAAAGTGCATCGGGGAAAATAAGAAATATCCATCGGGACGTTCATTACTTACCCTCCGCAATGGTGGCTGCATAGAGAACTACTGCCCCGATTCACACATAAATGGACTTCTGATAGCGATAAAGGAAATCATTTTTAAATAAAAAAGCTATCATTTTCAACTCCATAGTCAAAAGCATCAGCTGGACAAAAGATAATCATTCAACTTCCGAAAGTGGTAAACAATTGATATATCTCACCCCATTTGTAATATGGCTCTACCCTGATGGTAGATCTAGTATCTTCGTAGATGTATTCCACTTTGGTAATGATTTCCACATCTGCTTCTCCCTCAGCAACAGGAGCCTTCTTCTTTTGTCTTTTAGACATATCTCCTTTGAAGAAGTTACCCTGTCATAAACCAAACATGTTCTTAGACCATTGGAGCTTTTAGTTAGGGTTCTAAGAATGAAGAAAAACCGTATCAAACCATTTACCTCTTCCATATGCATTATCAACAAATAAACTATCAGAATATTAATGCATAATAGAGATTAATAAGAAAAAGGAACTTCTGCAAGCTGGGTCTAAAAACTTCTAAGTCTGTTTGCAACTAAAATATGACCCTGATAGAAAATGCATCATTTAAAACGAAATGCATTCTAACTCCTCGCTAAAAATGGACCACCCTATCAATTGTAATTAAAATGCAGAAATCCTAGCTCGACCAAAATGTTGAAAACCCCCTCTCCATTCCATGAAATTAGGGTAAGCACCTATGAAAAATGAAAACTCCCCGGATGGCAATAAACAATCCCACAAAATTCGATGCAAACAGCGGAATGCTTGTCTACACCAACTACCTAAACCTTTGGACTGGGATCGAGCATCCATAACAGCTTAAAAATAGGCTCAAGAAAAACCCCCCATCGCAAATACTATTAGACTGACTGATACCTTACGTCGTAAGGATACAAAGTCTTTTTAGACAGCTAAATACACAACGATGGGAAAACCTAACCAGGGGAAAATCCTAGTTCCCAAAATGACCAATAAAATCAAGAGGAAGGAGAAACCATGGTTGGCCTACCTGGAAAGCAAGCTGTGCAGTCGATGGGAAGGTCTAAAACTTCCATGACAGTGCTCCAAATGAATGAAATCCTAATATCTAAGCACGTTGGTACAGTTCGACTCGACAGGGACAGAGCAAACATGAGTTTTTTACAAGGATAAAAAATAAAATAAGACCCCATCCCAATATATATACCTCCCGGTGAAAAAGATGGCAGGATAAAACTCAATCGCTGATCGAAACCACTATAGAATCGGATGATTAGTTCACTAAGGAGCCACAACGACGGGTGATGGACAAACTATGGAGCTTCACTGCTCCCCTCTACACCATATCCCTGATATAGTGATACTTGATCTCTATACGCTTTGACTTGTCATGGAACACCAAGTTCTCTGATAACTTCACACAACACTGGTTGTCACAATATATACAAGTAGCATCCAACTGGAGATCAAATAAATCAGACAATAGATTCCTCATCCATACTACCTCACAACTAGCTAAACAAGCTGTGACATAATCTGCTGCAGCTGTACTCAGTGCCACACAGGATTGCTTCCTGCTAAAACAAGAGATCACACCTGATCCCATTCTAAAGAAACACCCTGAAGTGCTCTTCCTATCGATGGAACTGCTTTCCCAATATGAATCAACACAACCTTCTAGGTTAATCTTCTTATTCATCTCATACTTGAGCCCATAATCAACTGTACCCCTTAGGTACCTCAGAATATGCTTTGCAGCAATCAAGTGAACATGTCTCAGATCTGTTAGGGACTGGCTCAAGGTGTTCACAACAAAGCAAATATCTAGTCTCGTGTTAGTTAGGTACATCAAGGAACCAATCATCTGACGATACATCGTAGCATCAACCGCTTCTGATGAAGCATTACTCAATAGCTTCATGTTCGATGCCATAGGTGTGGTCATGGCCTTGCAATCCATCATCCTGAACCTCTTCAGGATCTCTACTGCATACTTCGCTTGTCTGAGGAAGATTCCATCTACATTATGCCACACCTCCATGTGTGGAAAATAGTGCATTGGCACATAACAAGAGCATCACTGGTCTTCCTCTTTCAACCTTGAAGCAAAGGTTGGAATCCACTTTACCCTCAGTAAAGCCTAGAGTCATTAGTAATCTACCCATCCTGTCGTACCATGTCGATCCTCAAGATCTTCTGCAATCACTCCCTCTGAAGCATCATACTCCCTCTATCTTTTGTACTCTATGCAGTGAAACATTCTGTACTGGAGTGACTAGTAACTTCCTCTGCTACTAATATTCTATGTATCCATCTAGGATCACTAGATACCAAGATCCTCTATCTTGAACTTTTTCAAAATTTCTTCTCCCACCCATCTGTGAGCTTATCATCCTCTATAGGCTTTCATCTTCAACCTGTAGCAAAGGTTAAGATCTTCATCAAGCTTTTCATGTATGTGTTATCCCATGGGTGTCTTCTGAGCTCGTACAAGGCCTTCTTTCATTTGCACACATGATTATGCATGTCATGTGACTTTACTTCCTGTGGCTGCAAATGTCTCTTCGTAGTCTATGCCTTCTTTTCGTGAGAATCCTCGTGCTACGAATCTTGCCTTGTATCCAACGATGTTTCCATCTACTGCATGATGGAACTTTGAACTTCCCTTCATGTATCGATACTGCATTCTAGACATCATTCTTCTTGAACTGATCTTCCCTTTCTTCTTGGTTACTTCTTCATGGATGGAAGGTTTTATTTCAATGATGCCACTGCATTCGTTATATTATTCTTCATCATGAACTGTCGTCACTTGTTCTTCGGAACAAGTCTCATCCTTCTTTGCTTGTAGGTGAATTTATGTGATCTTTCCTTCAAGTCAAATGCATTAGTTGTAAGGTTAGAAACATTTCATAAGGCATATTCATAATGGAAAATTCTTATGCATAAATATATGATCATGCAACTATTTTAGCCAATACAACATTCATCCATATCTCACGAAAACATTTATAGATGCCTTCCATCTCCACCAGGACAACATTGAGATTGTGCACTAATTCAATATGTCAGCAAAGAGGTTTCATTCTAGATAAGTAGCAATGGAGAGTTGTATAGCACCATGAGCTACTTACCCATCACATGCATATTAGTAGTATACTATCATTAATGCAAACATTCTATCATGCATAATACATCAACTGAATATAAGCAAATGCATAACAAAACAATATCATGATAATTGAATACTTATCTTTATTTGTTTCGTGGGTGGACTCCTTCTTGAGCCTTCATCTTCATCGTCTTCTTCATTCATAATAGCATCATTTCTTATCCAAATGCTAAGATGGATAAGATTTGAGATCTTCATATTCCTCATCGTTTGAGGTATCTTCTTTGGATGGCGAGAGCTTGATCTTTAATTGCTCCTATATTCTCTTCTCTGATCATGAGTTGAGCTTCTTCTTCTTCCCAGAGTCTCCTGAAAGTAATCACTTCCTTCTGGCACACATTCCTTGAATGAATGAATCCCATGATCCTAGGAGGCCATTCAAGGTGGCTATCATCACTTCTGAATTCTTCACTTCTTCTTTTACCACTTCAATTTGTTCTTTGATTTGAGAGACCCTTGTAAAGTATGACTGTATGGTCTTTGCATTCTAGATATTCACATTCTTCAACTAGTTTCTTAAGGTCATATTCTGATTTATGTTCTTCCCTTCAAATAGCTTGGTCAAGGAATCAAACATCTTCGGCATCTTTAGGGAAGACACTTGTGGTACAATGTGATCCATGATTGAATCAACAATGATCTTCTTGGCCTTGACCAAGTTCTTCTGGTGTAAGGCTTTTAGCCTCATATCCCTTTGGAACCAACCTCTCCACTCATGTGGGTGTCCAATTCATTTTCTTCAGAGAGATCATATACTTCCATGCTTGAAAGTTGTCAACTTCACCAAGCTTATCATCAAGCTAATGTGATAGATCGCTTGGAAATGAGAACCTCAAATGCAAATAGCAAAAGATAAGATCTTACCGATTTGAGGTGTCTATAGTGGTTCCGGAGCTGGCTGATCTAGGGTTTGTCAGAGAAGCCCTAATTTTCAAAACTTGGAATGTTTCAGATATGATTGGATAGAAGGATATATCTCTTCAAATTGAGTTGTCCAATGTACTCCTTCTTTGAAAATAGTGGAGGGAATCTCCTGGAACAGGAAGCCCTAGTTTTCCAAATTCTCCTGCATAAATGGCTGATATTGTTTCTATGGTATCTCCAAAATTACTGCTCCTCTATGTTTGAAACTTCACACCAAGGTATCCTCTCATATCCCTGTTTCAACACCACAGGTTTCATCAGAAATTCTTTCACCAATTGGGACTTATGATCATTTTCCCAAGGTGACCTGTTTTAGGATTGTTCAGAACAATGAAGTTGTATGGACTTCCACGTGTCACTGTTTCATCTTCTAAGTTTGAACCTTATACCAAAGAAAGCAAAGTCTGTGCACTTTCTGGAACATCTTCATAAATTTCATTTGGACCTTTGTATCCCATGATATAGCAATTCTCCCCAGGTGTCTTGTTTAGGGATGAATCCTGGAAGAGGTTGGAACCCTAACTTGGAGGGATGATATCTCCTAGAATATAGCGCTTCTGAGGCTGAATTTTGGACAGTGTAAATCAGTAGTTTATCTTCATTCTATGAAAGTTTCAGCTTCTGATCTGTTTCCAATCCTGAGATATAGCGAATGTACCAAAACTTATCATTTTTAGTATTTAAGGTTTTTCCAGCTTGGGGTCAAACTAGGGTTTGACTTTCCCATAGTTTCTCCCAACCAAAAATATTGACCCAGGTCTCTAAAATTTGATTTTGATGAGGAGAGCAATCCTATGCTAGGCTCACTCAAAAATTCCTCTTTTGTAAGAAGCCCTAATTTCCCGCACCAAAAACTAAAAATGCTTGGAATCAAATTCTGCTTTGACAGAAAGATGCACCCTTCAATGGAGAGTCATCCTAGCATACTTTTACGGATGGATTGTGGAGAGAGACCCAAAAATTAAGAATCCCTAGATTCTGCAGCTGCACAATGTCTTCTTCTTAGGTTAGCTCTGATACCATGTTAGATTTTTATCATTCAAGCTAGAATTATGATCTTAGGATCTTTAACTGAGAGAATAACATGCACAACAATAAACCAAAAGAGACAAGAGAGACAAAGAATTTTCATTGGGGAAACCATAAAGGAAAAAAACCCACAACTTCCTTAGAGATAGAATCAGCACCGAAAGTAAAACCCAGAAACATAAAGATGATCTACCGATAGTAGTAGTCTCTCTCTCTGATCCCAACAAGTCCTCTCTCACTCATGCACCCCAATGAGTGAGTGTGTGTGTGATAAATAGAGAGGCTCACTCTCTATTTATATTCTTTCATTCAATTAATGTCCACTCAAACATGTCATCCTCACTTAATAATTACTTACTAGAGCCGACATCTCTAGGAGAGTCTAATAACCCTAGTGCCCCACAACTTGTGGGGACTTTACCCCTCCGAACAATAAGGAGGGTTATCCTTAACAAAACAGTGGGGACTATTGCCTTGACTTACAATAACTCACCTAGGGTCGACTTCTCTAGGATAGTCTAATAACCCTAGGGCCCCACAACTATGTGGACTTTAACCCTTGAACAATAGGAGGGTTACCCACAATGACTTGACATGATTTGTTTACATTATTGAATCTCCTGATAGGCACATCGAGGCATGAAATGACTTTAATACATTAAAGACACTTCCCAGAATAAACATCGGGGCATAATACATAAGATATATAGGTGAATAGATTTCGAAGTTACAAATACATCAACAGGTAGGACTATCATGTCCCCATCCAAATAAAACTATTTGGAAATAATGTTTCACCAACCTACTAGTTCCCTAGGTTGAGGTGGAGACATAAATTTGGTAATAAGGGATATTTAAGACCCAAAAGGACCTTGGTTTACCATATTCACATTAAAATGGGTCACATAAATAATCAATGTTAATAAGATAAGGTGGCATTTGTTCATGGATACAATTGGAAGCTTGTGGATTATTTGGGTGACTAGATTCCTCCACATACTTGGCATGACCTTCATCCAAATCCGAACCCAAGAGGAATGTAACATTATTGGAGGGTGATGTGGTGTCATGTATACTATAATGAGCCAAGGAATTCGAATTAGAAGAGGAGAGTAACTCCCATGGAAGAGGAAGAGACTAAGAATAAACCGTGTGTCACTTGGAAGGAGATTCCAAGCATTCTATGACAACTAATGATGAAAAATTCTATGAAAACTATGACAAATTCAGACCTGATTGCATACCAATGATAAATATGACATGACAAGGCTAAAAATAACCACCAACAGGACACATTTGGGATTTATATGCATCCATTTGAATTGGGTAAATAATTGGAGCATCAAGGAGAAGACAAGTGTCATAGGAGTTACTAAACCACTAAGATGAGATGGAGGAAGCCTGTGGAGGGAAATTCAACCTTAGGGTTCCTCATAAAGTTAATAAAAAAATTTCATGATGAAGGAGAATTGCTTATGATCAATTTTTAATTGGACTTTGGAATTTTGGAGAGCTTTTGCTTGTCCATTGCATAGTGAGTGTTCACTCTTCCTTCTTGTGAACCAAATTCGAGGGAGTAGGATTCGTTTCCAAGTTGGTTGATGGATAGGAAATTAAATCCTCTCATTGGATCTGAATGAAGGTTTTTTATTTGTAGTTTGAAATCGAGATAGTTTGAGTTCGCATCTATATCCCTATTCTATAATTTCTTCTTCTTCATTCCCCCACACTCTCATGTTGATGGCACACTTATTTGAGCGGTGCTTGTTCTTTTTTGTGTCCAGTTGATGAACAAGCTAGGGTATATGATTTATGGCTCTATACTTTTATTTCCATATTCTATGTAACTAGAAATCCAATAAATTCATATGTAAAAATATTGCATTCTCATGTCATTAAATCACTAGTTTTCATGAATTTGGCTTCCATCTTGAAAGAGTTTCATATCAGATTTGTATGAGGATTCTTCTCTAAGTATGATGATCTTGGGGAATCCATAAATGATGTATGAATTTGTAGGTGGAGGATTTTAGTGACCAGTTGGATTTGATGATTTGGCTGGAAAGGGGCAATAGTGACTGGCTTCCGATCCAAATCATTGAATCCATAGAGTACTCCTATTTCGCTTGACTCCATCAGGATTTGATTCCAAATTCAAACCCACTTGAGTAGTTGGTTGCATAGTTTCTAGACAACTCAAGTCAACAAAGCAATTGTTGAGTGCACTCTTGACACTTGGAGGTTTTGTTGTCCTTGTGCCCAGTTGAGATGGCTACGTGAGATGGTATGAGCTAGGCAATGACCATAGAAAGGTGGATATCATAAGTCGTTATAAAAACATTGCAAAAAAATATAAAAACATTGATATGCTCTATGATATTCCCAAAACATAATTAATGTCATGAGAACGTATTTCCAATGCTTGAGAACACAAACATTCCATGCTTGTCAACTAATGTTAAATCGCACCGAGCATTAGTTTAGGTTTTCATGAAATTTGAACAATCCCATCACATATTATATATTTTCACCATAGTTATTAAGAAAAACAATACAATGTAACATTAATTGATGTAGTTTTGAAACCAAATAAGACATCAAATCACTTGATTGGTCAAAACAATATAAAAGATTATAAAACAATTTATTTATTTATTTAACTTTGGATAAAAGATTTTAGGTTATATACAAATTAATGAAAATAATGGCAAGCCTATTCAAAGTCCCTACCACCTTGAAAGAAAGTTACTAATAAGTAGTTGCCTACTACCATGCAATAAAAAAATCAACAAAATTATTCGGAATCCAGCTTGAAAGACACTTACTAATAAGTAGTTGCCTGCTACCATTCAATAAAAAAATCAACAAAATTAACATTTGTTGACACAAGAGGTTAATAAAGATTCACTAAATATCTATTTTCTAAATTTCACATCCTATTGGTTTATTTGTAGTCTTAGTTAGCGAGTTCGAGTTTAGAGTTCAAATCCGGATTCGATACGATACCGAAATAGTTCCCATCCAATGGGTGGATAAGATAATTACGTAGCTCGTTTTAAAACAACGGTGGAAAATTGAATTATGTATTCGGGTAATGGTTGAAAATTGCGAAAAAGGTCTAGGTAAAGGGAATTCTGAACTCCATGTAAAGTGCACAGTTGAAAAACTTTTTGGTTTACTTTTCACCTTGGAGTTCAATGAAAAACCTAAGCTAGTTATTCTTAGGTTTAGTTATTATAAGTTAAAGGAGTTCAATGAAAACCCTAAGCTAGTTATTCTTAGGTTTAGTTATTATAAGTTTCATGAAGGAGTGATGGAGATCGGTGAATAAATAGATCGCCATATTCCATGAGCTATAATCCATTCTATGGTTAATCTTATTGGTACATGATTTTAAAGAAAGGAAACTTACAAGCAAGGTTTTTTTAATCTTATTCAGAGTTTAGACACTTTTATTTGTATTGGTCTTTTTTCTCTCAGTGTGTAAGCAAATATTATCACTTATATTGGGCTTCTTGCTCTGATATTGTAAGGAAAGTAAGGAAAGATTAATCACCAATGAGCGTGGATTAAGGAGGGTTTTGTTTTGTGCTAAATCTTTGGTATCCAAAAATTACAAGAACATATGTTTTTGAGCAACGAAGTTTATAATATTATGAAAAAATGGGATCATGATATAATGTGAGCAATAAATATGGATTTGACTTGTATTGGAATGATGCTATAGACTTTTATATTAGAAAACGTCTTTAAATTTGAATTTTTGTTTAAGATGGATCTATTTTTGTATTTAACACAATTTAATAGAGTTACTGAATTTTTAGTCATTAAAAGTTAAATTAATATTACCTACATTATTGCACCGAGTAGCAAGGTGCTCTAAAGCTCAATATTTTTAGTAGTAGGAAGGTGCTTTACAACCGAATATGGGGGAGATGTCACATAACTTGTAAGTTGTAAGGGTATTGTGATGTACAAAAAGTAAAAAGTAGTAAAAAATTTCATGTCTACTTAGAAAATAATAATTATAACTAAATAAGTAATAAAAAATTCCATGTTAAAATGAAGTTACCAAGCACGAAATGGATCAAAATTCTTGAGTTGTAATTTTTCTTAAACATGTAAAGGTTAAGATATAAAAAATACACCTCAAGAAATTAGATCCCTCTTGATGCTTACTAGATCCTTATTTAAAATAGATCTATGCTAGTTTTTTTTATTTTAGAATGACCATGGTTGTTATCAACTTATAATATCCATTAACATTAATTTGTAATTATTGAATCTTTAACAAAGTAATGAAGCAATAGGTTTCCTTTATGTTTTTATTCTTTTATGTTTTTATTTTTGTAATTGAAGAAATAAATAAAGCATTAATTTAAATAACTATAATTTTGATACTTAAAAGTTATGAAATTAATGTTTTAACAAATATTTTAAAATTATGTTTTAGTGTGATATTTAGATATTATTATTATAAAATAAAAATATATGAATTTTATCTTATATAAATATTAATTTTTCTCTATAGTAAAAATTAACTTTAAATTAGTTTATTAAAATTATTAAAAATATTAAAAATATATTTTATTCATAAATCACTATAATCAAAATAATTGCATAATAATAACTATGGCCGCTTTTTAATCAATCATTAATAATAAAAACCTAAATACTTTGATTTAGTATAAATATATATATAATCCAACAAACTTATCTAAGAGGTAAGATTTGTTCTGTTAACCATCCTACCAAAACAACATTAATGCTAATCCACTATTTCTTTTATTACAAGTCTCTTGCATGGGGAGAAGGTTGGCTTCCCAAGTGATTCATGCCCAAAGATAAACTAAAAGTATGGACAATCGAAGCCGATTCCAAGGCCTTCACTCACTAAAAATATCCTCACAGCAACACAATGAGGTTCTTATGGATGGTTGTGCATTATTTATAACTTTTTATAATATTAAAATATTTACAAATAAAGTAATAGAGATAGTTGGTTGTTAAACAAAAAGTAAACGTTAAACTAATTATCAAATAAACATTAAATTGATTAATCTAAACATAAAACAAATACTATTTAATTATAAAAAATTTATTATTCTTACTACAACTTAAGTATGTAAATCTTATTTAAATCTTAATCAAGTTACATTTAAGAATTCAAGAAAGGCCATACTATGATATAAAATCTAAACACCTATCAACTTAATTAAACCAACCTCCATAACAAAGCAATAAGCAAATAATTCATTTTACCAAAAGAGTGACAAATGTATAAACATTGGGAACAAAGGTGAAACTTAATCCACTAAATTTATCACACTAATAGAAGGGTAACAATAAATGCTAAAAACTTTTTTTAAAACTTTTGTAGGGTGGTTCACCATTTGTTAGAGGGCTAATCCACCTGCTATTTTAACACTAGAATCAAAGTATGATCAGATTACACAATCCACTCATTTATTACAAAGAGTCTCAACAAAAGCAAACATATCACTTATAAGTATTGAACCTGAGTGAAAAAAGCATTGAACATGTCACTTATATAAGCGCCTAGGATAAACATTCACCAAATAGCCCCGCGCCGGCGAATTTTGCATAGAAACCGGTCTAGATTGTTAACGGAAAGTGTTATTTTTTCAATTGTAAAATTTCTGCGATTAGATTTAGTTGATCTATACGAAATGGCCTATTTCAAAACGACCCAGATTGCCCAAATTGTAATTTAAAAGGTTGAAATCGTTGTTTCAACAAAATATTCTCTGCCGGATTCCGGCGAGTCGATTTGGTGAACGCTTATACTGCTCCTTATATAAGCATGTCAGGAAGACTGAGACAATGAAAAAGCCGAGAACCCATCGAACGGTAATGGAAGATAATAGCTGTGTATTTCTGTGAGAAAGAAACGTGCAGCGCAGGTACGAAGAGAATGGCCAAGGGACGAGGGCATGCAGTCACTTAATCAAATGAATTGCAGAAGGATTTGGGCACAGGTGTAAGATCTTGAATCTTTTGCAGGGAAGTCATGCATCTTCGTAAGAAAAAAATTCTGTGTATCTATTCAATTCAATGGAGACATCTATGAAAAGCTCAAGGTCATTAATTTGACATGTCAATTTTAATTTCTCTAACATTATAGATAATTCTAATATTGTTTACTTATTTTTGTATTTTCACAATTGTATTTTAATTGCAAATCAAAGTCATGTATTTTAATTGCAAATGGAAGTCACGTGTCATGCATCTTTGTGAGAAAAATTCTGTGTATCCATTGGATGGAGACATCTATAAATAGCTCAAGGTCATTAATTTGACATGTAAATTTTAATTTCTCTAAAATTACAGATAATCCTAATATTGTTTACTTATTTTTATATTTTAATTGCAAATGGAAGTCATGTGTCATGCATCTTCATAAGAAAATTTCTGTATCTATTAGACGGAGACATCTATGAATAGCTCAAGGTCATTAATTTGACATGTCAATTTTAATTTCTCTAAAATTACAGATAATTCTAATATTGTTTATTTATTTTTATATTTTCACAATTGTATTTTAATTGCAAATAAAAGTTATTTGTCATGCATGTCAGTAAGAAATTTTTTGTGTATCTATTCGATAAAAACATCTAAAAATAGCTCAAGGTCATTAATTTGACATGTCAATTTTAATTTTTCTAAAATTACAAATGATTCTAATATTGTTTACTTATTTTTATATTTTCACAATTGTATTTTAATTGCAAATGAATTGATGCCATGTCAGAGCTCTTCGGAGCTAAGGACCTTGGTTGATTAAGTCTTTTAGCTTTTGATCATACCCGCTATAGCTCCGTCCTTAGCTTCATCTTTTTAACTTCATCTTTTGACCCATTATTAACATTATTATTATTTTTTTGGGCAACCTGAGTAGGCCCAATGGTTAAGAACATCTGTTATCTCCCTGGAGGTCACAGGTTCAAAACCGGCGGGGGTAGGGTTGCTCATATGACCTGCTGTGGCAAGGCTAGAAGGGTAGGTGATCCCACCGGGACATCTTAGCCCTTGCCAAGTCACAAGTTTCTGGTATATCTGGCTTGCAGGCTGTTGGATATACCCTTGGGAGGTAGCTGTTCCCATGGTAAAAAAAACATTATTATTATTATTTTACCACTAATTTGGGTAGCGCAGTGACATCATCATAGATAATATCTTTGATTAGTTAATCTACACAGTTGTTTCAGTTGGCAATCTATCTACCTTAGATCAAATAGTTGTTATAAATACTCACTACTGTAACATTTAATGGAACTACAAATGTACTCACACTCAATGGAACTACAAATATTTTGGTGGTGGTTGAATTTCAAACTGTTTGAAATCTAACCATTATCAAATATTTTGGTGGTAGTTGAATTTCAAACTGTTTGAAATCTAATAATTATGAGATGTTTTCGTGGTAGTTAAATTTTAAGCTGTTTGAAATCTAACTATCAGCAAAGCACTTGAGACCACTTTCAATATTACATTGTGAAGTGCTTGTTTTTTTTTGTAAAGCTGCTTAATTCTATTATAATACAGAGGCAAAAATTATAGATGTCATCCTGACTAGAAGATGTCTTAGGGGTGAAGCCACCACCTCAACCTCTCAAAAAATGGCGGTCTAAGAGACACGGATGATTTTAAGGAACCATACTTATTTAAAAGTGTTTAAATGTTGGTGAATATTACCAATTCTTAAAACACCAACTATAAAATGATTGGCAATATTTTTCAAAAAATATTTTTATTTCCAAGGATTTTATATTGTTTATATAATAATTTGGCAATTTTTAGCATGAAAAAAATTTACCCCATCAAAATTGGGTGAAACAGGGCTTCAAAAAATGCAAAATGGTGAATCTTTTTTGAGAGAAAAACATGGAAAAATAGCCCACTGGGCTAAAATTAGCCCCTAAAATTATCCTTGCTAAGAGAGCCAGAAGCGATACTATTCCACTTTGAAAGTAAAGGTCGAGGCCAAGATACAGACATAGATATATACTATCAACAATAAATCAACAGAGACAAAGACATAAGCACAAGAAAAGACACAGGCAATGACCAGGAAATAGACATAGACATGCGCCCGGAAATGGACATAGGCATTGACCTGGAAATAAACATAGACATAGGCTTGGAAATAGACATAGGCATGGATAATAAACTGAGATACAAATTCCATTAGAAAAAACACTTGACACAATATGCAAAGCTAAAAAAACCTGGACGACTTAGACATGAAGCAGGTGGAATGTCTAGAATTTCTTCAGTTGTGGGGGAGGTCCATCTTTCTACTTGCGATTGGCTGGGTGAGCTGGTGGCAACTTCCAGAGGCATTGGAGGTTGTTACTGCTGTGGAGCAGGATGATGGGTGGCCATCTCCTTCAAATCCTTGAATAACGGGTCCACTGTTGAGGGGATGGGAAAGGACAGAGCATGAGGAGGCGCGATAGTGCACCCAGTTGCACTGCCACTACCACCACAATTGGGCAGAACTATGCCACCCATGGTGCTACCACTTCCTCCACCACCCCGATCACGGATACCTCCAAATAAAACACCATGGCTTGAGATTCCCGTGTTTCCTTTCCATGCAAACGAGCTCTCCATCGTCGTGAGCTAAGCGTCAATCTTTGAGATCTTGGTCTTCACCGAATAAACAGTGTCTCTGGCATCAGCCCAATTGGTAAGCATATCCTCCATTAAATTGTAGAACATGTTCTTCATGAGCCAATAGTGATTAATATAGCTGCCATCCTGACCCGATGCAAGCTTCTTATTAAGAACGCGGTTCTCCCAAGGTTCCACAAGGACGTGAACCCTGTTAGAGATATGGGGTTTATAGTCCACCACCACCTAAAAAATGCAACTGCGCTGAGCTTTGCCTCTACCCAAGGTAGCTCTTATCTAAGTTCCACACTGCCACGACATGCTAACATTATTGCGCCTCTCCTTCCAGAGATTATCGAGCTAGGAAATGCTAAATATAAGTAGAATACAGTCTGGGGTGGCGGACACATAGCAATTTTTCAGACGCTCAATAGGCCAAGGAGTGCGCATAGTTGAGCAGAGCGAAACCCTTATGTCCAAATACCACACCGTGGCTCTCAAAACATTCTCCCTCCCTGCAATGGTACCTTCGAGCATTGAATAACGATGTAGAGCCTTGAAGGCTAAGATGAAACCATATCTTTGCCACCCCACATTGCAGGTGTGAAGGTGATGGACTGCTCAACTCCCACACTTGGATGACGACGAATGTTCTTGAGAATGACTTCTCTGCCAAGGCTATCATGATGTCACCATGTTTCCTTTGCTCGGATCGAGGGAAGGCGTGTCGCTTCTCTATGGAGAGGTCACTTGCATCCTAGAGGGAGAGATCAGTTCTAGCCAGTTGTTTTCTTTTGAGGAGCATCTGAGTGTCCAGACTGTCTTGCAACGTGTCTTACAGTAGAGAGAGTGGAGAGTTCACCCTAGAGTTAGCTAAGAAGTCAGATAGAGCGTTGGATTTCCTATGCACATGGTGGAAGGTAACTGCATGCATGCGCTGCAAGAGGGTGGCCACACTAGTGATACCATGGGCTAGGCTCCAGCTAGAGGTGACTTTGGAGACGGATGTGCCATGGAGTATTTTGGATGCCATGGAGAGGATGATAACTGAGTCTCCTTCCACAATTACCAGAAGAAGATTCTTCTTGTCTATTATCATTAAATCAACAATCCTACCTTCCAGTTCCTTGAAATTGTTAGATTTGATGCCCATGTCACTATAGAAAAGATTGATGATATCTCCCTTGTGGTCTTTGATTGCTCCCCCGAAGCCAGCTAAGCCTGGGTTTCCCTTGGAGGCACCATCAAAATTTATCTTGAATACATTCCTAGGAGGAGGCTCCCAATGGAGAGGGATTGCCACTTGCATAGTGGGTTTATTGCAACGAGTCGGGACCACTGAAGAATTAAAGATTAAATCCATTAGGATGCTTCGCTCATTCTGGACGGTGGGGAGGTCCACGCTCAACCAACCTTTGGCATGGATTGTTTCCTGAAGATTTTTTTTAATCGAGTTCCATAAATTTTGCACTGATGCTTTGGAGTCCTTAAATATTCTGTTGTTTCTCTCTTTCCAAGAGCTCTAGAGAACAAACCCCAGCGTGAGTGTCTAGAGTTGATTCAAGATGTTACTTTCAAATGAAGAGTCCCTCCATTGATGAATAGTATCAGTGACATTACCTCTTGCTTTGTTTGTGCGTCTAAAGGACTGGACAACGTGATCCCATAAGGAGCTGGTGAAGGGGCAGGTGTCCAGGAGATGGTCCATGGTTTCCTGATGCTCATTACAAAGGAAACATCTGGAGGGCCCATGGAAGCCTTATCTATCCATATTTTCCCAGGTGAGGATCCTCTTTTGCAAGAGAAGCCAAAGAAAATGGGAGATTTTCGGCTATTGAGGTGACTTCCAGATATGGTTCCAAATGGAAGGGTCCTGGCAGTTCGACACAGTTGACAGAATATCATAAGCTTCTTTGACTGTGAAGGTGTTGGATGGCCTATGACCCCATCAGATGATGTACCCTCTGTCAATTTTTTTGAGCCAACAATTGCAAATTTCAGGCAATATTTTGTCGACTAGGTCTTTGCTGGGGACAACATTTCAGGTAGAGGGGTCTTTCCAACGGCGGAACTCCTCGGTCAAAGGTTGCCAGTACTCTTTGAATTTTAGGTGGCCATTGCATTGAATATAGTTATGACCTTCAGGATCGAGGATTAGGATTTTTAAACACAAATTTTTTTTCCAGGAATCACTCTAAAATAAAGCCTTGTCCCATGCTTTTACTTCCCAAAAACTATGCTGCTACACTAGTTCCCTTTGTTTGTTATCCACCTTCTAGATATGCGAGCCCAAAACATCTTCATCAAATATGATTAAGGAATGAGAGGGATAGTTTGGAGCATATTTACTATTCCACGACTTAGTCTAGGGAGAGTTGTTGTTGGAGATCTAGTTCAACCAATTTTTTGTTGACAGCGCCTAATTGTTTAGTTCTGGATCTCTAATGACAAGACCACCCTATTTATTCTTTGTGCAGAGTTTCTTCCAGCTTACCAGAGCCCAACGGTGGTTATTATTGTTGCAGCCCCAAAGGAAGGACCTTTACAGAGCTTTGATGGCTTTCAACACCCATTTTGGGGCTTCCCAAATAGAGAAGAGGTAGAGAGGCATTGATTACAAAGTGGACTTGACGAGGACCACTCGACTGGGAAGGTTGAGGGATCTAAAGGTCCAGGAAGAAAGTCGATTCTCAAGTTTATCTAGGAGCTCCTTCCAAGAGACATGATTTATGGCTGCATCGAAAAGAGAGGTGCCCAAATATTTAGAAAGCAAGGAGGAGCCCGAGAAGCGGAGGATGCGAGTGATGTTCCTCTGAGCTACAGTCCTAGTATTGAAGAAGAAGATATGATATTTTTCAATGTTTAACGTAGTTCCAGAGGCTTCTTCAAAGTTTTGCAAACTAGAGTGAATGGTATGGGATTCTTAAACATAAGAATGACCAAAGAGGAGATTGTCATCCAAAAATTGTTGGTAAGCCAACGGAGGGGTGTTGTGCATAGATAAGCCTCTTAGGGTATGAGCTGCCATGGCTAATTGTATCATGCACCCTAGACCTTCAGCCATAAGGATGAAGAGGAAAGGGGAAAGGGGTTCCCCTTGACGGATGCCACGCGAGGGGGAAAAGGTGGAGGAGGGGGATCCATTGACCAAGATGGAAAAGAAGGCAGAGGAGATGAGGGAGAGGATCCATTGAACCTAGTATTGATAGAAGTTGAAGACAAGAAGCATTTTTTCGAGGAAGGACCAGCTCAATTTTTCAAAGGCCTTGGAGAGATCAAGTTTGAGGATCATGCCATGGGTTTTGGTGGTTTTCAGAGAGTGGACCACCTCATGGGAAAGGATTATACCATCTAGTATTTGGCGCCCTTCTACATAGCTCGATTGCTCCAGAGAGATGAGGAGGGGGGGAAAAGGTTTCAGTCTGTTGGCCACTAATTTAGAGATGATTTTGTAAATGACATTACAGAGGGAAATAGGGCGGACCTTACCTAGATGAGAGGCATCGATTTCTTTCAGGATCAACGCCAGATGCGTGGCATTGAGCGCTAGGAGGAGCCATTTTTTTTTACGAGATTCCTACACCAAGTCAAGGGATTTCTCTTTAAACATATTCTAGCAATGGTGAAACCGTCAGGACCTGGAGATGTACCTTCTGCCATTTGTTTGACCACTACTTCCACTTCTTGCATGGTTATGTGTTGCATGAGGGATTGGTTGTGCTCATTGTTGACCAGAGGAGGGATATGTTAGATCACCTTTTTAATGGATTCTTGACAGGAATGGTTCAGTTCAGAGAGGAGATGATTGAAGTGGCTCGTAAGCTCTTCAGAGATTTCCTCGTGCTCCTCCAGAGTTTCACCTATTTTTGAATGTAGTTTGATAATTCTATTCCTCATCCTATGTTGGATGGTGGACTTGTGGAAGAAGCTTGTGTTCTTCTCTCCTTCTTTAAGCCATTTGACCCTAGCCTTCTGGTTCAAGCAAAATTGCTTCTTGGTCACATCTCTTGTTAAGTTGGTTCAAAAGCTCCCTTTCCTGGAGTTTAGCTTCCTGGGTGAAACTGTGATTCATAGCATGACGATGTATGGAGGCTAGACTATCTTGAATAGCCGCTTTGTCCTTGAAGATATCTCCAAAATTGTTATTGTTCCAATGGCGGAGGTGGCCACACAACCTCTTGAGTTTTTTTATGCATGATGGCCATTTTTGAATGACCAGTCACTATCATCTCCTCCCACTAAGAGATGAAAAAGTCCATGAAGGTTGGATGGGTGAGCCATAAATTTTCAAATCTGAAGGGTTTATGGAGGGGGGTGCCCTAACTGTTCTAGGAGAGGGTTGTGGGCTAGTGATTTGAACCTGCCATGGGTAAAACAGAGGCATCCAGAAGGCCACCGAGGGTGTGTATTTGATCAGAAACAAGGAAACGTTCAAGGCATTTTGCAATTTGATGCACTCCTCTTCTTCTAATTTTCTAGGTTAAAAATGAAGAAGAGGTTTGAATATCCACTAACACATAGGAGTTAATAGTGGTTTTGAAGGAATCATCTTTCGCTGAGAGAGCTTTAATTCTGCCCTTTTTTTCCCCCAAAGTGGTAGTCATGTTGAAGTCACCACCTATTATGAAAGGAGACTCAAGGAGTAAATTGTGGAACCAATCTAAATGATTCAGGAGGTTCATCTTGGATTTCATGGTTTGAGGGCCATAAACATTCATAATAAAGCCCCTGATACTGGAGCCAAGGATGTGGAAGGAGGCAGAGAGGGAGTGATGAGAGGAGGTGGCTTCGTCCAAGGTGATGAGAAGAGGGTTCCAACTAATGGATATGCCTTCAGAGGAAGTTTGAGCATCTATCGCAATCGTAAGACAATCTTTCCAGATTTGAGCCATCATCTAAGAGATGATCTCACTGGTACATTTGGTTTCTTGCAAAAAAAGGACAGTAGGTTGATTTTTCGGAATTTTCATTTTGAGCATTCTTTGTTTAGAGCGACCGTTGATACCTCGAACATTCCAGGAGAGGATATTCATTGGATAACAGGAGAGGGAGAGGAGGACAACTCTATTAACTGAGCGTATTGGCCGTATTCCAATGCTAATTTTTTTATTTCTCTTTTTGCCTTGATTTTTCTAATGCTAAATTTTGAGCTTTAGATTTGTCTAGGGCTTTATGAAGAAGCTGAATCAGTTTAGGAGGGACATATTTGAAGGATTTTCTAGTGCATGTGTCTTCCAGGCCAATGAGATCAATACCTTTCGGCAAGGCATATTTCATATCGTCCTCCTCTTGCGAATCTTGGATTTTATCTGACATCCTATGGTCCGACGAGATTGATTCTCCCTTGTCATTAGGGTTTTCAGATAGTTTTTCCATGTATTGGTATGAAGGTTAAGGATCCAATAGATCTTATTTTTCTGTCATGGGCTACTGCTCTGGGTCCTCTTGCATCAAATTTTGTTCTTGAGGGTTCTCATCATCTAGGACTTGGTAGCTATTGCTGGTTGAAGGGGGGAGATCGAAGCTCTTTTCTTGCATAGGTTTCTTATGGTTGAGTTTCTTTCTGGCAGTCTGCTGAAACCTTTGTTCATCCATTCCTGCCTTCTCATGAGTCTCCTACTTTTTGTTAGTAAGGCATTCTCTGAATAGGTGCACGTGTTCATGGTATTTTAGGCATATGAAGGGAATGTGTTCATAGTCTAGTGGCTGGATCCAGTCATTGTCTTCATGGGAGAGGCATATGGCATGTGGAAGGGCATGAGCAATATGCATATAGACACAAATTCTGGCATAGGAGGTATATTTGTTCATTCTGGTTTGGTCTGCCGACCGAAAAAAATTTCCCAAGGTATTGCCGATCTCTTGGAGGGTGGATTCATCCCAGTATTCTTGAGGAAGCGAAAACATACGAACCCAGATAGGAGCCCATGGCAAATCCTCTTTTTATGGGAAGATTCGCTCTACCAAGTTTCATAGATATAGGCCTGCAGAGTTAAAAAAGTAAGGTCCACCATCTTCCACTTGGGCTTTGTCCTCCAAATGGTGAAAGATAATAGTGAAGAATACTTTTAACCCCAGCTGTAGGTCAAAGTGGGATTTGGGTTTCCACTTTGCTGCGATCCAACCTCGAAGGGCCTATTCGATCGACCAGAACCCCATAAATTTGCCGATCAAGGCGTGATCTTTCATTTTTTGGGCTCTAGCATTGATTCTTTCTGCTGGGAGCGATAAGGATGGTATTTTTGTCGTGCATGGAATACAAGATTTTTTCTGGAGAGGAGGAGTTACCTCATTCTTCTTGCATGCGTCAAGACTCAATATGGGTCTTATCCACCGTAATGATGTCCTCCATTGGGATGGGAATGTCTTCCGTGCCGATCTTGGCTGTGGAGACAGACCCCATGGGTTCCTCTAGTGATTTCTGAGCTGCCTCTGACTGGGAGGGGCCAAGCGCCCCCCGCAAAGATGCTGTCATGGTGTAGAAGCAGGGCCAAGCTGACAAACGACACCAGGGCTACCGCGGCTATGGCAAAGCAGGTGAGTCTCGAGGCAATACAGATCTAGAGAAGGTCAAAAAACCTAGCAGAGCGCTGGTTTTCCATTGCCTAGTCCACCAATTGCTTTCTTAAGATGAAACATGGCACAGATTGTGTATCTTGATTTCTTTTGCATTGTGAAGTGCTTGTTAACGGCTGTTTATAATCGTGATAGTATGCATACTCTTGAATCCTCGTACAAAATGAGTTGTAAAACAAATAGATGTGACATTTTTTGTATGCCATAGGCTCATAAAAAAGATAGACAGTAAATTATGGAGCAGTATAACCATTGAATAAAACTCTCCAATTTGCCAGGAATTCAGTAGAGTAATTTCTGCTAAAAGAACAAGTTAGGGTATTTAAATGCCAATTTCATTCATGTTGGTAGTTTTAAAAATGGTTATTGAGTATAAAACAACCAAATCCAATTTTATAGAAATAGCAGTCTCCAAACAATTTAATCTGTTTTCTATCAAAAATTAGCCCCAAAAATGCGACGTTAACAGGACGTTTTAGTTGTCTTTTATCCTACTCGTGGCGTTTTATCATACTTATTCCTGGCATTTTATCATACATTATGGTGTTTTATTTTTTGTTTATCAATAAAGAGGATACCAGTGCTGCTACAAGAGAAAAATATAAATTTGATTAGAAAACCTTAATTTACTCATTGTTATCGTCTCTTGACTTAAACTTTTTTTTTATAAGAAAAAAAATCATAGTTTTATTGATAAAACCATATGATTTATAATCAGCATGTTTACACATCTTTTAATAAAGGTCTGATAATGAATATGCCTGTAAAGCCATAGTTCATCATAAAGAAAACTCTTTGTTTGATAATCCATCTATAATTATATATAATCTAAAAACATCACAAATACAACAGCAAAATAAAACTAAAGGCATGAGCGTCTCAAAGACTTAGAGATGCCCTCAGACATCTCCCATTTGTCCGTATAACCAGCTGACAAAAGAAATCCTTTTTTGGAAAGCAGATCTACCTTATAGTTATTCTCCCTTAAAATATTATGAAAGACTAGGCAACAACCTTACTCACTGGATAGTTACTTTCAGATTGACTTTGAACCTCCAAAAATTAAAATTATTGGTTTGCTATGAATAAAAGGATCCGACCTTATCAATGGCCACAACATACATACATGTTGTCTTATTAATATTTGATTTTCGATGCAATGTTCGAATGCGTCAAACTCTTTGAGACGGGGCGGTTGAGTATCCTTCGAAGGGTTTAAAAAAGCTGACATGGAGGACCTTACCCCATCACTGACCAGACATTGGAATGGAGGACTTACCTGATCAATGGCCACGCATGGTTGTATTATTAACGATTGATATTCCATTGGCCACACATAGTTGTCTCATTCAGGATTGATTTTCCATGCAACTTCCGATTGTGTCATTCCGTTCATTATCGGTGAGCTGTGTTCCTTTATATCATTTCTAACATACTCTTAACTTATCAACATTTAAGGTTTTTTGGTTTTTAATTCTTATTTATTATTGGAATAACACAAAATTTAGGAAAGAAGCATGAATGTCAACTTTTTGTTTTAGAATGACAATGGTTTTAAATTGAAAAATAGTTTTATTATTTACGGGATAAATTTAAATATATTTTCAATTTAAAAATTAATGATAAATTAATGATTGGATAAAAAATTATTGCTAAAATTCATATAATAATTAATTATATTTTATTTTTTTATTATTCAATTCTGATTTTTATTATAAAAATGGATTCATTTTCCTCAAAATCATCTATTATTTAAATTACATACTTATTCATGCATATATGTGAGACATGTAATCTATACACATTAGAGACATGATTATGTATATATAATTCATGGACAACTAACAACAATAAAAGTCTTTGTTGTATCTAGATGGTTAACATTTATCACTTATTATCAAGTCCTTAAACTTAGAGATTACATGGAGTTTACAATCATCTTCCTCCTCTTGTACTTGAGCCCAACTAACCATGGTGCACAAGTTTGATGTTTTTTATACTTCATATACCATATCAAGTCTCACCTACACCATCTCGTTTCCTGATGAAAGTTGGATCAAGTGAACCAAGCTCCATACTCGACCCCTTTTGTTTTGAAATTAGGATTAAAGAGTTCAAGCTACCCTTATAGACTAACCATGCCTTCCTTTTTGTACCACACAACACTAAAATTGAACCACCACCATCATCAGCATCCCATTCCATCGTGTTAATGTTTCAACCCACTATCCATTTTGATTTGGAAAAGAAGAAGACATCCACTCTCAAATGCAGGTTCGAGTAGAGATGTTGTTGGTTGCATGGCTAGGGAAATTATTGGAGGATGTTGACCAATAACTTTATTAGGTCTTGCTCATAGAATCATGGGTAAGGTGATGCCATTGTGGGTAAAGCATATTGCCAAAAAGATTGTGCAAAGCATATTGCCATGAAGATTGTGCATATGGAGAGCACATGTTTTGTTTCAAGGAAATTTACTCTATCCATGATTATTTTTTCCTAGGATGCCATGGAATGGGAAAGGGAATTTGGGCATCAAGGTCTCTTCCATAAACTTAATTTTGATCAAGCTTATGATTGAATTAACAGAGCCTTCATTATATATATGATGTATCTATTTGGGAATTGGATCGAATTGTGCAGGGATGGGAATCACACTATTCTCATGTAATTTATCTTTTGTTTGCAATGAATAATACACTCTCTGCATGTATTTTTTTAAACCAATCAATTACGAGAGGAGTCCCAGAGGAACCTTATATTTACATTATAGTTGTTGATTCCCTTGTTTATTTGTTCTATGCAACTTATTTATACTAGAAGATTCAGTGCATTTCACTTTCAGATGATTCTAATATAGTGAATGTTCAATTTGTAGATAATTTTTTGCTATGCATTCAAGCAAATTTAGGGCCAATGCCTTATGCTAGATATTGTATTTCTGTGTTGCGATATTCCTTTGAGGCTAAAATTAGTGATTAAAATATTGAATAATAGTTATATAGTCTTGATGAATCTTTTAATTGGATTCCTCCCACTTGGAACTTTACTAGTCCAAGTGTAATAGTGAGATTTATTGGTATACCCTTTGTTGTGGGGGTTTCTTCAACAACTATGTGGAATTAGTGTTTTAAACATTTGCAACCTAAACTAATCTCCATCCCTTATTTCCAACCAAGACATAGGAGCATATAGAAACATGTCCAAGGTATCCTATTCATCCATAGTTGTTAGCTTCACATTGTACGCAATGGTGTGTATAAAACCAAATATTACACATTTAGTGGGAATTTTGAGGAGCCGTATGAACAATCAAGGTAAATAGCACTTGGAGGTAGTAAAGTGGATATTTAGGTATTTGATAGGGACTACTACTCAAGCATTATGTTTTGTGGTTTCAAAAATTATTCTATAGGGATATGTTAATTCATATATGGTAGCTGATAAAGATAGTAGGAGGAGCACCAAAGGGTATGTTTTTCTTGTAGGTGGAACAATAGTAAGTTCAAAAATTTGAAACTACGAAAGGTTGTTTCATTTTCAACAATAAAAGAAGAGTATGTTGTTGTGACAAGGGATAGTAAAGAGATGATTTGGATACAGACAATCATGGAGGAGTTTGGTAAGAAGCATGATAATAGCAAGTTGGAAAGTGAAATCTAGAGTTCCATTCATCTTGTAAATAAATCAACCTTCCATTCTAAGACTAAATATATACAACTCAAGTACCTTTTGATATGATCCCTGTTGGAAAATGGATAGTTAAAGTTAGAAAATATGCATACTAGCTAGAATTCTACATACATGTTAACAGAGGTACTAACGAGGGAGAAACTGGGATGTTGCTCAATTTCAGTTGCCCTTTAAGCATGAAGGTGAAGATAATAAGATTTCCAAGTAAAATTTAGATCACAGTATAGAAGATCCAATAGTGTTGGAGTTGACCTGAATAGTCTCTAATTAGCAGACTTTTGGTTGTGCATCCTAATTGTAATATTCCTAATTTAGAGGTCATGTTTTAGCCATGTTTGGATTCAAATACCTAAAGGAGGACAATAGGGGTTGGTGGGACGGGTGTGTGAGAGGGATCCCCCCCACTATTCTATTCATGGGATCTACAGGGGCATAAAATATTCATTAGTGGAGCACCCTCAGAGAGAATTTTTTCAAAAAAATGCAATGTAAAATGTTGTATTTTTGTAGTCAACCTAGACCATTCATGATTAGGTTATAGATCTGATGATAGATATTGTGTTTGTATATATTTCCCCTACAATTAAACCCTACTTTAAAAAGGTCAATATATTACTATTGAGTAATAGTGTGTGAGAGAGAGATAATGAGAGAGTGAAGAAGAGATTACAATGGACGTGCTTCATGTTGTATCCCTTCGTTTTGCTGGATGAAAAAAAAAATCTTCTTTGTAGATGTATCCCATATCTTGTGAAACACTTACATTGGTTTCTATTTTATTTTGTTAATAGGGTGTGTGCAAGGTAATGAGGGTCTCTTTTGACACATTAGATGCAACAGAAAACTGAAAAAATAGGAATCCCTCAACTTACATGGGTATTTTGAGACACACAAAGAGTCTTGCAATGAGTAAACATTATGAAATGTAGGAAATTCAATGATGTTTCCAAATATATAAATATTTTCTATTGAAAATATTATTAACTTTTTGACGTTTGGTACAAATTATAAGGTATATGTTTTTGTGGGTGTATACTTTGAGTTCCTTAATGATAGAATCAACTTACAAGCTGGTAGAAATATAGAGAACAACTAGTACTACTGCACCACTATTTTTCCAAAATAAAATTAATAATTTTTATTTTTTTTAATGATCCAAGTGATCAAACCTCAAAAGCAATACACAAAGTGTGGGTTAAGCATTTGAAGGTATTACTGAAATTATTTTGAAATGATTTTTTTATAGAATGTAATGGTCAATGTCCTTTTGTGCACCATACATTTTTTTTCAAAATGGTTGAGAAATGAAAGAGTTATGGATGAAACCCTAACAGTGTGTTTTTTGAGTTAATGAGTCATGAAAGAAGAAAAATAAAAATAAAAACAGTTTTTTTTAAATTACATATTTGGAATCTAAAAAAAAGCTATCTCAATTTAAAATTTCATCAAAAATTATTTTGTGCAACATACAATAACAAGGGGTAAAACATAGACATATTGAGAAAAGTGGTGAGATGCCTAATTAACTATGGTTTATCATATTACATGCCACGGGTTTGTTTATCCAAAAACTATAGGTCTGATGAAGACATAGGAAGAGTGATGACACCCAGACAAGTGACAAGGCTTGGTCAGAGTGCTAAGAAACAAGAGTGTGTTTCTTTTAATGTCAAAATTTCCTTTCGCACCTATTTGAGTGCCATGAAAACCAAAATGTGTACACATTTTATCAAATGCGTACACGTTTTGAAGATGTAAAATGCACACACATTTTGGTAAAAATAAAATTCATCTTAAGGGAAAGGGGAGGAAGGGGGGTTGGGACAGATAAATAGATAGGGATCGAGATTAGGGGGTAAGGTTTTAGGGAGGATTAGGTTCGTTGGGAAGAATAAGGTGTTTGTTTTTGGAGTAGAGAGATACATGGGGGTTGGTAAGTGGTCATGGGGAGGGAGTTTATGAGAGACAAAGAGTGAGAGGGGTAGGGGTAGGGGGGAGCAGGAGATATAGAGAGGGGGTTATAGGGTTATGGGAAGTACGAGAGAGAAAATATGGAGGAGGGTGTGGTTCAAGGTAGGGAGAAAGAGGGTTAGTTAGGGGTAATGAGAGTGATTGTGTGTGTGTGTGTGAGAGAGAGAGAGGGGGGGGAGGAGGGAGAGAGNCGCAAATGAGAGAGAGATGGAGAGAAAATTGGGGGGTGTTAATGGGTTGGGGTTGAGAGAGATGCGTGGGGGATATGAGTAGGTGGAGAAGTAGAGGGGTGAGTGACTAAGTGAGAGAGAAACGAGGGAAGAGGTTCTGGTGATTAGGGATAAGGGGAGGAGGGGTTCTGGGGGAGAGGAAGAGATAGATATCTTGGCACATGGAGGTGTATAGGAGGGTTGGTGTAGATAAGGAGATAAAGATCAATATGGAGAGAGGGGTATGACTTTAGGGAAGAGGATTAGGGAAGTTAGAGAGAAGGGGTGTATAGGACAAGGTAAGAGAGAGAGAGAGAGAGAGAGAGAGAGAGAGAGAGATTAGAGGGAAAGGTGTAGTAAGTGATATGGAGATAGATATTATGAGAGACAAAGAGAGAGGGGTTTAGGGTTAGGAGGAGTACAAGAGAGGGGGGGGTTATGGGTAGGTAGAGTAGGAGGGTCGATAGGCGTCGTGAAAGTGTGTGTGGGAGATAGGTGGGGAGGTTGTTAGGGGGTTGAGAGAGAGAGAGAGAGAGAGGTGGGGGTTATGTGTAGTTGGAGGAGTAGGGGAGAGAGAGACAGAGGAGGAGGAAGAGATTGGATTATTAGTAAGAGGAGGATTAGGAGTGATAGAGAGTGTGAGAGAGGATTAGGAATGGTGGGAGAGAGAGGGAGAAGAGGGGGTTACTTGTAGGGGAGTAAGTGTGTGTGTGTGTTTGTGTGTGTGTGTGTGTGAGAGAGAGAGAGAGAGAGAGAGAAGCATGGGTTATGCGTAGGTGGAGGAGTAGGGGAGAGAGAGAGAGGAGGAGGAGGAGGAGGAGAGTGGATTATAGGTAAGAGGAGGAATAGGGGTAATAGAGAGTGAGAGGGGGGATTAGGAATGGTTGGAGAGAGAGGGAGATGAGGGGGTTACTTATAGGGGAGGAGTAGGTGTGTGTGTGTGTGTGTGTGTGAGAGAGAGAGAGAGAGAGA
>LPNX010738485.1:356025-372967 GCA_001517045.1 Pseudotsuga menziesii
AGGGTAAAAGGGATGATTAGTATAGCTAGAGATAAGGGTATGTAGAGAGTGAGTGAGAGAGAGATATATAGAGAAGGTGGTAAGTGGTAGGTGAAAGGGGATTAGGAGAGATAGAGAGAGAGGGGGGGTTAGGGGGATGGGGATTATGAGAGAAAGAGAGAGGGGATAAGGTAGGGAGAGTATGAGTGCAGTTAGGGAGAGAGGTGTGGGTTAGTTGTACTGAGATGTATTTGAGAGAGGTGCGGGGATGTTAGGTGGTTACAATAGAGAGAGAGAGAGAGAGAGAGAGAGAGAGAGAGAGAGAGAGAGAGATGTGAATTAGGTGTAGATGGAGGTATGGATAGAGAAAGAGTGAAATAAGGGGTTAGTAAGAGTTAGGGGGACAATGGTATAGAGAGAGAGGGAGGTGGAGGAGTAGGTGTTTTTAAATTTGGGGGAGGAGTAGCGGGTTAGAGATTGAGGGAGGGGGTCAACCAGATCTATAGAATTGAGGAACTAGATAGATGGTAAATATTAATGCCACAGTGAAAAGAGAGGGCATTAAGTGAAAAGGATTCAAGCATGTTGTAAAAAGATAATATTAGATCTGCTAGTCATAAGGAATCACACATATGCAACTAACAAGGAAAATGGAGGGACCTAAGGGTGTGTTGTGGTACAAACCACATGAGATGTATGGCTAGTTATCAGTGGTCACACCTCCTTAGGGGAAGTTTTCAAAAACACTCAGCGAGTGTGTGTTATCGCTATGGGAAGACAAGGTGGTTTACGGTCATGAAAAAGTAAAATGCATGGTGTCAATATAGATCATCTCATCTTATCTTGTTAGTTTGTCAAGTGGTCCTTGTGTCAAAAGTCGTGTCATCCTCCCTCATCCATTAATATCCTGCCATATGTTGCATTTCAAATTTCAAATAAATTGAAATCCATATCACCCATTTGTTGTGAGTCATTTTCATACAAGCCACCTAGATCTCCATCTGATCAACCTAATATGCGCATGCACCCACCAACTGGTCTAGTCTTCAATCTGAGCACCGAGTCAGGTTACACATTAATATATCAGGCAATTCATTCAAACTACTTATATGTTTTTACCATTTTTATTGTCATAAAATCAAGAGTTACCCTAACCTACAAATTAGGAATTTTAACCTAAACCAGTTAATATTACCATGAAAATGTCCCAGTCCACCACTAAGTTAGCCCCAAATCCCAAATATGGTAGAAATCAGGCCAATTTTTACCACCAAGCAGACATTAAAGACATAGAGTTAACCCAATCTGGCCTAAATCTAACTCTCAATGAGGACAGAATCCAAGCATTTCAATACCAAGACCCTTGCAAAATGTGGGACTGTAGCTTAACAGGGTATGTGTTCCCCCAATTTGTACATTTTCCATAATTTACTAGTTGGTGTTTGTCCTTATACTCTCTAAGATGAAAAATAATAATGTCCTTAGACAATTTCAGAGTTGTGTTCCAAATTGATCCCAAAATTAACTGAAAAATGTTGTGCATACCTGAAGATGACATTCTGCAACCTATAGAGGAAAGGGGAATGGCCTTTCAATATCATATCCTTAGCCCTAATGAAAAAATGTGGCTTTAACGTAACATATGGAGCCTACAATGATAACACAAAAATCCAAGCCCCATTCAAGATTATGTTCTTTAAGCCTAAATCTAGAAATGCTATCTCCCTTAGGTGCACAATCTTGGGCTACAAAAACAATGAAGAGGTCAATGAAACCATTCTAGGTTTCCTAGCATACTTGGACCCCATTTACAAGGAAATCCCTAAGTGGGATATTTGTATTTTTCTATCTCAATCCCTTAATCAGTAGATGGTAGCATTTCATTCTCTTGAAATATTTTGATATCCTTCCCATCTGTTCATTTTGTTTCTATTTCAAAACTCCAAGTATTTTTAAGGGATAGGCCTAAAGACAAAAGATGAACTAGGAAGAGTATTACCTACGGATGAGTGGAATCCTTTGTTTCTAGGACAAACAAACAAATCAAATTATTCAAAGTTTACAAACAAGGTGATGAAATTTGCCTATACCATAATACATGGATTTGACCTGATAAGAATTCCCAAGGAAGGAAAGGAGTGGTTACAATTCACCTTAGAGACAAGAGTGGGTGATTGCTTTTTGTTTAAAGATCATAGAGTCATCAGAATTTATGGATTTCAAGGTAAACCCTACAGGATTCCTATATTCCTTACCTTAAGGATTCTTGCTATGGGATATGCTAGACACATATTTTTATTGAATGAGCTACATTTCAGGGGTTTGAAGTAGCATAGATCGTTTCACATTCCCAAGGATGTTGGTCTATTCCAAGTTAAATCTTTGAGTTCTATTCAGTACATGGAAGGTTTTATAGAGTAAATGAATTTGGAAAAGGTTGAACCAACAACATATGATCCACACAAATTAATCTCAAAGAAGATATTGGAGAATGAGAATTCAACATATGACTGTACACCTAGAACATAATGGGAAAGTATTGCCAACAAAGAGAGTCAATACAAAGTTGAAGAGATACTAAAAACATTGGTAGAGCCCAGTGAAATTGAGAAAATATCATGGAAGAAAAGAGGAGCTAAATATATGGAGATAAATCAGGAAGAATAGGGTTCTCATCCTAAGAAGGAAATAATAGATCCCTAGGATATATATCAGTGTTTGTTAGAAAAATAAATAGAGGAATACGTTCCTAAAGAAATCATTGAATTGAGTAACAAAGTTGTAGTCCAAAGAAAGCCAAAAACTAGGTTTATTCTTTATCCTTCATTGGAATTTACAATACCTTAGAAAGAAAAGAAACTTACTCAAATAGGCCCTATTTTAATTCAAATAGACTTGCAATCTATTTATAGATATATAAGAAATAAAGTGTGCATGCGGTTAATGATGAAAGACAACAAATTATACCTTCTCAAAAAAGGTTGATATTAGTAGCAGATCATATTGATAGTAGTTTTAGATGCTCAGTAATTAATCCAAGGATCCTCATGCCTACCTTATTGAGTTATTATAGAGTTTACGAGCACATTATAAACTGGATTTAGTTTGGAAACTTGGATAAAGTGGAATTCTTCAAGAAAACTAGCGACCGGATTTTTGTTGAGTTATTTAAAGCTACCAAAATAGAAAGAATGTTGGAACAAGGTTGGGAACCTACTGGAAGTAGAGAAATGGAAAACTACAACTAAGCAGGTTACCATAAAAGATCTTAGAGAGGAAATAGTTTCCTTGAGTTCCAAACTAGATGATGGGTCACAAACTTAGTACCTCACAGAAAGCAAGGATAATGAAATTTCCAACCATAAGAAGAAGCTCAAGATACAAAATGTACACCTTATCGAGACAATTGAGCTTAAACAAGTTGAAAAGGAAAAGGAGGAGTTTCTAGAAATCATTATGAAATTTAAGGGTTTGGAAGAAGAGAAAGAATATAAAATGAGTTAATTGTCAGTACAAATAATAGCTACAAATCATAGAGTGCTAGTATGACTTCAAGCACTACACCCTTATTGACAATTGTGTCAAGAATGACAGGTGAACCCAAGTTCATACAAAGGTGGAACAAAGTGCTAAAGAAACTATAAATCACTCACCTACCAAAGAAATAGTTGATGTTGATGCAATGGAAGAGGATGAAACTCCAACTGAACCAACAAAAATTCAAGAAGAAAAGGATAGCAAAATCAAAAGTCTTGAAGATGACATCACTAAAAAAAAGACATAATTGTAGAATTGGAGAATGATGTCAACAAGAGAGATGATGTCATCTTTCATCTTAAAAGAGAAGCAGATGATGTTGAAATTCAAGTCACATCATTACAAGTGGATGCACAAGGAGAGGAATTTCAAAGAAGAATAAGTCAAGAGCTATGGGATAAAATATCACAACTGTTTAACAATAAGTAGGAATTTTGTGAACTAGTAAGTGTTCAAATGATAAGCTACAAATCATCAAAGGAGGAAATGAAGGAAGTATATATTATATTGGGAGAAAATCCAACAAAGGATAGATAAATAATTAACCATTTAGACAATAGGAGAAATAAACAGTGAGAATATTTGTAACTGACTAATAGATCCTAGATAGTTAACATATCTATAGTAATTATTTTGAATAAAAAATTGTATAGGGTAATTCATAATAGTGAAAATATTTTATCACATGACATATATTCATTCAAAGTCCTATTCAACGAAGTAATCAAGATGGGATTTCCATCATTATGGGATGTAAACGATGAATTCTTCTCAAAGGAGGAATACCAAAAATTGTTGAGACAATATAGAAAGGAAGATCTCCAACAGGAAGTGTTAAAAGGGATAATAAGTGATGATCAAGTTGTGGATAGGTTGAAGCGCGTTTTTCAAATCTAGATAAAACATAAAAAAATATTAAAACAATTGGCACCTTTGTCCTACGAGAGACACTCTGAATCTGATTTAGCTTTAGAAAATATGCAAACTTACAGTACACCATTGGGGAAAGGAGTGGAATATAGTTATAAGGAATCATAAAATATATATTCCACCTAAGTCACAAACTATAGGGAATACATCTAGCTCATCAAATTAGAAACCAAATGTTCAACAAGCATCTCCTCTGCCTCAACAATTTGCAAGGCAAGCAACACCACTACCATTTATGCCACGTGTAAGTCCAATGCCAATTGGAAGTTCATCAATTTTAGAACTATTACAAAGAATGAGCCAAGTAGGAGTTCCCCCTAGATACTCCTAAACACCAGTTCAATATACCATGTGTGGATAACAATCACCTACTAAAGGAAAAACCTATTAAAGGAGAGAAAAGAGGCGAGACCAAGAAAAATCGTTAAAGGCTCAATTTTATTTTTAACGTAAATGTAATATGTCATGTAAAAACTAATAAATCAAAATACTATTACTATATTTGTTTTGAGTCAAATCAAGAGTAAATTTATTTCATTTACACCCAAGTTCTATATAATGTAGCTCGAACATAGAGCCCCGGGATGGAATTTTTAGAACTAGAATCATTATTTTTGAATATGTTGATTCAGGTGTATATTGTTTCTAAGTAATGGTTTTTACCAAATATTAATGAAATGAAATATTGCAGAGAGTTTCTTCTATGTGTGTCTTTTTTCCTCCTATGTCATGTATGAGAGGATTCATGAGAATAGTAATATAGTGAGTGAATTATATTTGACATGAATAGAGCATTAATGATACTCTGTTTAGGATTAAATGTTATCCTGGAAGTTTAAATTTTATTTTGTTAGGATTAATTAATCCTCATTTGTCCAATATAGTCTATTTGGTCATTTTTCCTAACTTGGGGGGTAATTATTACTATACTAGAGTGTGGGGGACACACCTATAGGTTGTCTACAACTTAGTGCATGTGCATGCATGAGTTTATATGCCTCTGGGAGCAATCTCTAAATTATAGGAGCCCACTCTGAGTGCCACCAGCAGCCTCCATCAATTGGTTTTGGTAGGTAAGAAGTTCAGTTGAGTTAACCTCTAGTTACAATTAGTTAGATCACTTTCAGTTAGAATAGCACCAGTTTTTCATGCATGCAGGGAAAGTGGTTCCTTTTTCCCACATAATTTATCAATTAACTGATTGTAGACTGATTTAGACATCCAGAGTTAGACTAGTGAGCTCCATTTCTGATTTAGACACACTGAGTTAGCTATTCAGTCATCTTGAACTGGTAGATTAAAATCCTATTCATATGATTCGAATTCTATTTATTGTATAATAATTTTACTATTGGTTAATGAACGAAGATTAATGTTGTGATTATCTGACCAATTATTGTCTGATTTATCTGAAATTTGTGGCATGAATTTCTTATTCAGCGTACATTCTCTTTTATTATTCCGCTGCATAATTCCCTTCCTACAACTTTCATATTTTCTTGTAGATCAATTGTTCACAAATTTAATAGAGTATTAGAGCCTTGTTTAGGCTAGAAGCAAGCCTTTTCTTATCTCCATTGTGCACAGAAGCAACTAAGTTTCCACATAATTCCTGTAATAATTACCTTTCTAACTTTGGATTATGTCTAGAGAAGTCTCTACAGGTGTGAACAAATATGATAAAGTGCACATGTCTAGGTGGAAATACTTGAAAAAACATATTATTTTGAATTGAATTGTTTTGAAGTGTTCTTTGGAGGTATTTACGTTTCTTATTGAGGAATCGACTGGTCAACATACAGAAAGATGGATAATTCTTCATCTCTCGTACCTATAATCCTTACACCCTTGAATTACATTGATTGGAGGGAAGATATGCAGGTAGAATTGCACATACTAGGTATGTTTAGGATGACAATGGGAAGAGAAGATGAGAACCAACACTATGTTGAGAAGAACACGTTTTTGAATCGGCTTGATGAAACCTTCAACTTCATGTGCACTCACATATCGTGGGATATTTTGTTCCATCTTGAGGGACTAAGGACTCTGAAGGAGGCTTGGGAAAATATTGAATATTTGTTTGGAAAACAAGATGAGCTTTGATGGAATATTCTCGATAATGAGCTCATTGCACTACAACCCAGCAGTTTTGAAACTATTCAACAATTCTTTACAAAATACAAAGAACTAGTATTGCAATGCAAACAATGTGGATTAGAGAGGGAATACGAGAAAATTGTGTTGTTAGTGCTAAGCAATCTTGGCTCATATTACTCAGCCTTTGTCTCTACATTCCATTCCGGAATAACTTCTATTCCTAATTGGAAGATTCCTTCTCTAGACGATTTTTTGAGTCCTTAATACAAGAGAAAGATAATTTGGTTCAAATGGGAGTGATTCATACCTCCAAGAATCAAGCACTCTTTGTAGGAGACTCAAAAAATGCGCAAACGAGAGGGAAGAAAAAAGGGAGGGAGACAAAAAACACTTATTAGAATCCAAAGGAGAATCAAATATCTTCTGATGGAGCCATAGGTTCCAATAAATAGAATAAATTCAAGAAGAATAGGTGTCCCTACTGTATGAGAGGCTTTCATCTAGAGATTCAGTGCATGAAGAAGACCATTGAACAGCTTTCGACACTCCTTGAACAAAACAATATTATGCTTCCATGAGGAGCAAAGAAGTCTGATGCTAGAAAATCAATAGAATATCATGAGAGGTTCCATGCCTTGAAGGCAGGACTCACTCAGTCGAAGGCTTCTTTGATAGATTATGGAGCATCCATCCATATGGTTTCCTCTAGGGGATCCTTCACCACTTTTAATATCTCAAGAGGACCTAGAATTCATATGGGAAATGACTCTCAAATACCATCTTTTAGGAGAGGTTCTATTAAAGTCCATCATGGAGAGTTCAAGAATGTACTCTATTTTCCCTCTCTTGCATCAAATCCATTGTTTGTTTATCAGATGACTCTTACAGGATCTCCCAAGAGAGTTACATTCAAATATGAAACACTAGAAATTACTGAGTCTTCTACAAGAAATATCATAGAAAAAGGGTTTGGTAATCATTATTGCAAGGAATTTAAGTTCTCCCATTTCCTTCCTACTTCACATCCTACAACTTTATTGACTTATGCCAATAACATAAGCAAGATGTGGCATGAGAGATTTGGGCATTGCAATTTCAAATATCTCCATCAACTTCACAATGACAAAATGGTTGAGGGATTTCGACTCATTCAAACATCAAATGGAGTATGTCATGATTGCTTGGTAAGTAATCATCTATAGAAGAGATATGAAGTTGGGAAGGAAACTAGATCTGCCTCTACACTTGATCTGATACACAATGATGTCTCAGGACCAATTACTACAACATAAATCAATGAATTTAGGTATTTCCTTACTTTTATTAATGATTGTTCAAGGTTTTGTTGGGTATATTTTATGAAGCAAAAATCAGAGGTATTTGAAACTTTTAATTTTTTTAAAGAATTGGTTGAAAATAGCTTCGAAAAGAAGATCAAGTTCATTATATATGATAATGGAGGTGAGTGTGTTAAAATATATTTTCAGCAACTATGTGAATCAAAAGGGATTCAAATGTAAAACTCAATTCCACACACACTACAACATAATGGTGTCACTGAAAGGAAAAGTAGATCATTGAAGGAGATGTCAACTTGTATTCTCTAAGCAAAGAATCTTTCTCCTTTTCTTTGGGCTGGATTTGTAAAGTGTGCTTCATACATTCATAATAGAGTTACTCACAAATCATTGATTGGGGAAACTCCTTTTGAAGCACTATTGGGTCAGAAGCCTGATGTCTCACACTTGAGAGTCTTTTGTTCCAAAGCTTGGGCTAGAATTCCTACGAACAATAGAAAGGACTTCCAAGTCCATATAGCGAATGCATACTGTTAGGATATGTTGAGGATGTAAAAGAATATAAATTGATGGAACTTGTAATTATGAAGTGCTTCATAGAGCACAATGTTTAGTTTGAATAAGATCAATTGCTTAATCAACTAGAATCTGAGGGAGAAGGAGGTATAAACATTCTTCCATTTCCATTTGATGATGATATATGGCTCATGTTTCAGATTCATACGATGTGGAACATGATCAACATGAGATTGATATTGAAACTGTACCTCATGAGGATCTATATCCAAATCCATCTCCCATTCCAAATCAGTGTCCTAAGCCTAAATGGGCCCAAAATCTCATTGAAGCAACTGGGAATGATGCTAGGAATCCAAATGATAGAAGAAGAAAATGTTCTCACTATCAAAATGAACATGTTGCAATCTCTCACAAAAATTCTCCATCATTAGAGTGGTGCAACAAAATTCCATGAAAATGCTACTTGAATATAGTGAATGATCCACAATTTGTCCCACTGAAGAACAAAATGGATTATTCCATTTCTCATCTAGAAAGAAGAAACAAAACAAAAATTCATCAGATCAGAACAAAATTGAGAGGTTCACATGCATAGTCCAAGGATGTTGATGTACAGAAGAACGAAGGTTCCACATTACTGCTTCATAGTGTCGCATTTTGCAGTAATTTTCTCACAAGTTTTTGCCCAAAAAGGAAAATTTTCTCTTAAGTATAGCTTCTTTCTTGATTCCTGCTTTCTTTTTGGGAGGGGGTCCAGGGGCAGGGGGGTTCCCTTAAGGTTTTCCCCATTTTCCTTATTTTATTAAGAATTACTTTATGTCATTTATATTGTATGGGTGACTTTTATCCTAGTTGTTAACGCCCAATTTATCCAATGTTAGGATTAAGTGGGGGTGTTAATATTAATCAATCCTCCTTTGTCTAATATATTATATTTGGTCATTTTTTCTAACTTAGGGGGTAATTATTATTGCACTAGAGTGTGGGGGACATACCTAGAGGTTATTGACCACTTAATACATGTGCATGCATGATTTTATGTGCCTCTAAGAGCAATCCCTACACTATAGGAGCCCATTATGAGTGCCAACAATAGCCTCCATCAGTTGGTTGTGGTAGGTAAGAAGTTATAGTGAGTTAACCTCTAGTTACAATCAGTTAGTTCACTTTCAATTAGCCTATCTGCAGTTTTGCATGCATGAAGGGAAAGTGGCACCATTTTCCCACCTACGTCATCATTTAATTGATTGTAGACTGATTTAGACATCCATATTTAGACTAGTAAGCTCTAGCAGTGATTTGGACAAGATGAGTTAGCTATTCATTTAGCTTGAGCTGGTAGATTTGAATCCAATCCACATGATTCAAATTCTATTTATTGTATAATCATTGTATTATTTGTTAATGAAGGAATATTAATGTTGTGATTATCTGACCAATTCTTGTCCGATTTATCTGAAATTTGAGGCATGAATTTCCTGTTTAGTGTACATTCTCTTTTATTATTCCACTCCATAAATCCCTTCCTACATATTACATATTTTCCTATATCTCAATGGTTCACAAATTTAACATATTTGATTATGTAATAATCTTTAATACACCCTCTGATTTCCATGTATACAGAGATTTTCTGTCTATATTGCATTCATGAAGTGTCTTTCCACTTAAGAACCATAAGTATGTCATGTTAACCCTTTCACTTTTCATCATTTCTCCTCATTCCATTTTCTTATTTCTTCTATCAAATGTCATGGAATTTCATTGTCATTCACCTTTACCTATGTATTTTATGCAAAAAAAAATTTAAAGATCCACATCATTCACATAATAAGTCAAATTTCATTATCAATACTGATATAGCTCTAATATCGTTAACATTTGATCCTCATCATGCTTGGGCGTGTTCTACTTTCAACCTAGTTCACATTTGGGAACTAACAAGGGGTATTGGTGAGTAGTGTGGGTGTTGGGGTTAGAGATAAAGAGACAGATATTGAGGGGTAGTAAGGGATTAGAGGTAGAGAGAGAGGGTGGTGGTTGAGGGATAATAGGTAGAGACATAAGGTTTGTTAGGATATTGGAGGTTACTAGAGTAGACGAGAAAGAGTGTGAGAGAAGGGGTTACTAGGATCTTTCGAGTGGAGGAAAGGGGAGATAAAGACAAAGAGAGAGTAGGGAGGAGGGGTGCTAGTGTCCTGGTGGGAGAGATAGCGGTAGGTGGAGTGTGTGAGTGATTAGGGGTAGGGGGTTGTTGGGGAGTTTGAGAGAGGGTGTTAGGTAGTTAGAGAGGGGGTGCTAGAGAGTTGGAGAGGGGGTTCTAGAGAGTTGGAGAGGGGGTGTTAGGTGGTTGGATGTTTTTTATAGGATTTGGGGTGCCTTATGGAATTGGAGATGGTTTGTGGGTGATTATGGGTAGGGGGTGTTAGGGAAATGGATAGGGGGTGTTAGGGGGATAGGGAGGTGGTGTTAGAGGGGGTGTTAGGGAGTTGGGTAGGGGGTGTTAGGGAAATGGATAGGGGGTGTTAGGGGGATAGGGAGGTGGTGTTAGAGGGGGTGTTAGGGAGTTGGGTAGGGGGTTTAGGGGCATTATTTTGGAAATAAAAGATTATTTAAAAAATATGTACATGTTTTGGTTCTCCAAAATGCATAAGCATTTTGCTTCTCCAAAATGCATACATGCTTTGGAGAGAAAGAACATGTACAGGTTTTAGAAAACCAAAACACATATTTGTTTTTTTCTCCTATCATTCATGGAATACCACTTGACTTCCTCATCCTTTCCAATTCCTATGTTTAATAAATGGGTACATGTTGAATTCTACTACAAGAAAATGTTTTGCAAATTATTCATTGCATATAAAAGGTCACTCACATTTGTATGATGACCCATTATGTGTTTTATTTCCACTTTTATTTATTTCATTTCTCTAATCTAATGTACCACCTATGTTACTAATTTACAAACAAGGTAGCATGGATAAATCATGGTCAAGTCCAAATCTAGAGCACATGGTTTACACCATATTATCTAACATAGTAGTGTTTGAACACATGTTCTTGCGTTTACTAAGAAAAATAGATGAAAATTTAAAACTTGACAAAGAAGGGAATTAAACAATCCTCTTTGCAATAGAAGTTAGATAATAAAAAAATGTTTGAAAAATAAATAAGCAACCTTAAAACATAATTAGCAGGCCCAATTAGCCATTAAAGATTAAAAAAGACATAATCCATAGCCCAAAATTATCATTCCAATCACTAATCAAATAAAAAGGATTTAGACTATCCTAAATACCAATTAATAACATTAAGCATCATTTATATAATATTAAACAACAGTCCCAATGAATTAAACCATTGTTCTTCCTTGATTAGAATGATTTCCAAAATCATATGTCGATCATGTTAGATTTTTAACATTAAGCTAGCATAACATTAGGATCTTTAACTTAGAGAACAACAAGCACAGGAATCAAACACAAGAGATAATGACAACAATGTTTTTCCTCGGGGAAACCATAAATGGAGAAAAACCCACAACTTCATCAGAGATATAATTAGCATCAAAGTGAAACCCAAAAATACTAAGATGATCTCCTGACAGCAGTAACCTCTTTCTTCCTTGCCGCAGTGTCTTTCTCTTCCTCAGCTATGTGCTACAACTGAGTGTTAATGAGTGTGTGTTAAATAGAGTGGATATCTCTCTATTTATACTAATTCCTAACTTAACTAAACCAAACTAGGGCCGAATTCACTAGGTGATTCTAATAAAACTAGTTCCCTAGAACTACGTGGATTTTAACCCTTAGACAATAGGAGAGTTAACCACCTTGACTTGACATGACTTGTTTACATTATAGAAACTTCTCGATAGGAACATTGGGGCATGACATGACTCAATTAAATTACAAATACATCTCGGAATAAACATCGGGTTACAATACATAAGAAATACAAGTGAATGCATTTCGAAGTTACAATTACATCAACAGTCCCTCTTAACTAGGAAGGTATTATCTCGACACAATTTATCAGCACAAGTCTTCTTCTCTGCATCATCTAGATCATCATCAAGTATTTGTCATATTCACCTTCAAGTCATCTCTATCTTCAAGTCACCTTCATCTTCAAGTCATCTTCACCTGGATCTGGATCATCACTTGATCTGGATCATCATCACTAGATCTGGGTCATCCCTCTATCTGGATCATCTCTAGAGCATCATCTCTGGATATGGATCATCAACACTGAATCTTCACAGGTGCTATCTCATGATTCTTCTTGTCACAGGAAGTTCTACAGAGCCAGCCCTTTTTTCATGTTGGTTGTAGGCCTACCCTCCGTGTAGTTCTTGTCCAACACTTATATCTGACCCTAAGTTAGAATGGCCCACCTAGAACTTACATCTGATCATGTAGGAACCAATCCTATAATCATATCATAAAGGCACGCCTAGCACTCACATATGACCATGTGGTAACATAGCCCACAACCCTGTCACAAAGGCCCAGCACTCACATCCGTCAACCAATGACGGAATGGCTCAGCACTTACACTTGGCCATGGGGGAACCAATCCTCCATGCCAAAAGGCTCTGCACTTATATCTAACAACCAATGTCAGAAAGGCTTGGCACTTATATTCGACACATGCGAGGAACCAATCCAACATGCATGTTCGAAAAAGATTTGCACTTACATTTGACACATGTGAGGAACCAATCCAACATGCATGTTCCAAAGGGCGTGCACTCACATCTGATCATGTAGGAACCAATCCTACAGTCATATCAAAATGGCCCACAGTCCCAGACTGAGCTACCCGGTAACTGACCAGGCACTCCCATTCTCAGAATGGCATTCAACACTTACTTCTGATCATGGAGGAACTAATCTTATAGTCACATCAGAATGGCTTAGCACTCACATTTGACATGGAAGGAACCAATCCTCTCACCATGGAAGAATGGATTAGCCCTTACATCTAACCATGGAAGGAACCAATCCTCTCATGTCAGAATGGCTTTGGGTCTCATCATTTTCCTTTGGAGGAAACCTCAATATGGAGAACACCAAGCTTCTCCCTGAAGTACTCAAACTTCACCATAGCCAATGGCTTCATCAACACATCAACTATCTGTTCCTCCGTCGCAACATAGTGGAGCTTCATTGCTCCCCTCTACACCATATCCCTAATATAGTGATACTTGATCTCGATATGCTTCGACTTGTCATGGAACACTGGATTCTCTGACAACTTTACGCAACTCTGGTTGTCACAATGTATACAAGTAGCATCCATCTGGAGATCAAATAAATTAGATAGTAGCTTCCGCAGCCATACTACCTCAAAACTAGTTGAACTCAGTGCCACATAGGATTACTTCCTCCTAAACCAAGAGATCACACCTGATCCCATACTAAAACAACACCTTGAAGTTCTCTTCCTATCGATGGCACTATCTGCCCAATCTGAATCAACATAACCCTCCAGGTTAATATTCTGATTCACCTCATACTTGAGCCCATAATCAATTGTACCCCTCATGTACCTTAGAATATGCTTTGCAACAATAAAGTGAACATGTCTCAATGTGTTCACAACAAATAAAATATCTGGTCTCATATTCGTAAGGTAGATCAAGGACCGAATCATCTCACGATACAACATAGCATCAACTGTCTCTGATGAAGCATCACTCAATAGATTTAGGTTTGATGCCATAGGTGTGGTCATGGCCTTGCAGTCCATCATCAAAAATATCTTTAGGATCTCTACTGCATACTTCCCTTGTTTGAGGGAGATTCCATCCGCATTTTTCCACACCTCCATACCTAGCAAATCATGCATCATACCAAAGTCCTTCCTTTTGAACTTGGCAACAAGCTTTCTCTTCGTATCAACAATCAACCCATCCATACTTGTTATAAACATATCATCTACATACAGTAGGAGCATCACTGGGTTGCCATCTTCAACCTTGTAGTAAAGGTTGGAATCTACTTTACACTTGGTAAAGCCCAAACTGGATAGAAAGCTATCAATTCTATCGTACCATGTCCTGGGTGCCTGTTTCAAACCGTACAAGGATTTCTTTAATCTGCACACATGAGACTCCCTATCATGTGTCTCAAAAGCAAGTGGTTGTTCTACATACACTTCCTCTTCCACTACACTATTCAAGAAAGCAATCTTGACATCCATTTGGTGTATCTTCCATTTCATTACTACAGCCAAAGCAAGTACCAATTTAATGGAAGTGTATCTAGCTACAGGTACAAAGGTTTCTTCATAATCTATTCCTTTCTTCTGTGAGAAGCCATGAGTATCAAATCTTTCCTTATATTTCTCTATGCTACCATTTGCAGCATGCTTGATCTTGTAGATCCATTTGGAAGTTACAAATGACTTCCCTTCTGGTCTTGGGACAACATCCCAAACATCATTCTTCATGGTTGATTGATATTCTTCGATCATATCATCCTTCCATTCTTTCTGTTCTGTCGCTTCTTCATAGTTGGAAGGTTCTTTATTGATAACATCACATAGTAAGGTTATGTATCTGGAGCAAGATCTGGTTCTCTTTCTTTCTCTGTGATTCTCTTCTCGAGCCCCATATCTTTCCACACCTTAGATAATTTCTCATACCGAAGCAGGTTTCCTCTTGTGAGGATTCTTCTCTTGAGGTGGATCTACAGGTATTTGTGGTTCTTCAAATTCTTGTTCTTCTTCTTGAATTTATTTGTTCATGGTTGTATCATGAATTTTAAGTGCTTCTACTTCATCAGGTTCTTGAGAAAGTCTCTTTCTAGATTTGTTGTAAGCTGTGTCTTAATCAAATGTTACATCCCTGCTAATGTTGATATTCTTGAATCCTGGGAAGTATATTCTGTAAGCCTTCGAGCTTTCAGAGTATCCCACAAATATACCCTTCTTTCCTGAAGGATCTAGTTTTGTTCTCTTGTCTTTTGGAATGTGTATGTACACTGGACAACCAAATATTCTTAGATGGTTGACTTTTGGCTTCTTACCGGAGAATACTTCTTTAGGAGTCTTGTTCTTAATTACTCTGTGTGGAGTATGGTTCTGTACATACACCAATGTTTTGGTAGCTTTTTCCCATAGATGCATGGAAAGATCCTGATCATGAAGAAGCTCTTGTAGCTTCTATGATAGTTCTATTCTTCCTTTTTGTAATCCCATTTTGTTGTGGATTATAAGGAGTGGACAAATCCCTCTTAATCCCTGATTCTTTGCCTAAGTCTTTGAATTCATTTGATGTGAATTCTCTACCATTATTTGATCGAAAGGTCTTGATCTTCTTTTCTGTGTGGTTCTCGATCAAGGCTTTGAATTCCTTAAACTTGCTGAAAACTTCGTCTTTGTTCTTCATGAAGTAAATCCATGTCTTCCTATAAAACTCGTCAATTAAAGAAACATAGTATACATACCCGCTTAGTGAACTTGATGACATTGGTACGCATACATTAGAGAGGATGATTTCCAAGATTCCTTTTGCCTTGCTCTCGCTACTGGGAAACATCTTCTTTGTATTCTTTCCTTTCGCACATCCTTTGCAGACCCCTTCATGTTTTGCTTGAATTTCTGGAATACCTTCAACAGCTTTTCTTGCAAGTGGTAGTGCTCTGTAATGCACATGTGCAATCCTTCTGTGCCAAAGTTCATTTGGCTCCACTATGTCATGGACCAAAGCTTGTTTTGGATGGCCCTTCAATTTGTATAAACCTCCTTCTTGTTCTCCAATCACTATTGCATCGTCAATAGTATTTCCTCTTGACCACATGAGGACTTGGCCATCTACAAATGCAACCCTCATTCCTTTTGCATCCAGTGTCGATATGGATAGAAGATTCTTCTTTAGTCGTGGTACAAACAAGACATCCTTCATTTTCATAGACTTTCTAGAGTCTAGCTTGTAGGAGGATTCACCACTACCTTTTATGGGATATTGGTAGTCATCCCCAAGTTTCACCTTTTGGGATGAATTATGTTCGGATAGTTTCTCAAAGGATTCCTTGAAACCTGTCATGTGTTTGGAAGCCCCACTGTCAATAAGCCAATCTTTGCTTCCATGAGTGACAGTGCCTATGAGAGCAGAGATCAGAACATATTCATCTTCACTTGAAGAGTCTTCACTTTCTTGTTTTACTCTCTTCCTGGGATTATCATCATCCTCAGCAGTGTGAGCATGATGTCTTCTTTTGAAGTTCCTCTTCTTCTTGGATCCATTCTTATTTATGGGACAGTTTCTAGCATAATGTCCTATTTCATCGCATGTATAACATCTGAGTTTGGATGGATCCCTTCTTGTAATGTTATTTTTTTGATGAGAATGCTTACCTTGGTGATGATGATTTTCCCTTGTTCCTTTCTTGGAGTGTACTATGAGAGATTGATCTTAACTTCCCATCTTTCCTTCTCAAGCTGCTATACGAGCTTCTTCTTGAGAATATTGTTGGGCACTGTTTTTGACCCCTTTTTGCCTCTTATATAACCCTCATTTCCTTCATAAAACCTCCCTTTTTGACTAAGAGCTTTAAAGTCCATCTATAAAC
>LPNX010738486.1:711-72584 GCA_001517045.1 Pseudotsuga menziesii
ATAGCTGAAGGTATTTTCAAACATCTTTGGGAATATGCTTTTCGCAATGCTTATATATTTTGGGGATTTGTTGTTCTGATCTAATCCTATCCTCCTTTGCTATACTNATCCTATCTTCCTTTGCTATACTGATACTATACTTTTTGTTCCGTTATAGGCTTTTGGCACTATACCGATCCTTGCCCAAGCTTATAGCTTTTTGGAAGATTGCTGCATTATAGAACTCGGTTGTTACAGCATATGGCTAGTAACCCAGGGGGCATTGCACTTCCAACCGATCAGATGAAGGGAACTGAAACCCTAAAGTTTGAACCAACAAGCATGATGTTATGTTTTCTTACATGCTTTTATATTTTTTTAACAAAAAACAGTCAATAGATCCAATCCCTGAATAATGCAGCGACGGTTAATAATGCACACGATCCCTGAATAATAGAGCCAAGGATTAGGATAGGCCGACACAGCTAAGACGAATTAAGTTTGACTGGAAATCAATTTGATAGGTAGCATGTTTCACGATATTTTTTTTTTTAAAATTTCATCAGGCGTCGCTTAAGCGACGCTTAGGGACCGTCGCTTATCCGACAGTTATTCAAAAAATCCGTCGCTAATCCGACAGTTGCCCTTAGTGCCGTCGCTTAAGCGACAGTTAATTAGGTCGCTTATCCGACAGTTATTCAAACAATCCGTCGCTAATCCGACAGTTTCCCTTTCTCGCCGTCGATTAAGCGACGCCTGGGGATGCAAATATTTAAAAAAAAATTCTTCATTGTCGCTTAATAAGTGTCAGATAACCGACGATGTAAATTCAAGCGACGGTTACTTAAGTGTCGCTTAAGCGACGGTTACTTAAGTGTCGCCTAACCGACGACAGGTTTCCGACGCTTCAAAAAAAACCAAAGTGTCGTACATGCGACAGGGAAGTGTCGAAAATCCGACATGACAGCCGTCGGATTTTTGGTCAAAATGTAGTAGTGAGGGCAGCACATTTTATACCAGTGAAGTCTACGCATAAGACTGATGACATTGCAAAGATCTTCATGAAGGATATTTTCAAATTGCATGGAATGCCGAAAGCGATAGTATCTGACCGAGATGTCAAGTTCACTTCCAATTTTTGGAAGGGATTGTTTGCAAATTTGGGTAAAAAGCTAAACTTCAGAACTGCATACCATCCTCATACAGATGGGAAGACAGAGAGAGTTAATCAAGTGCTTGAAGATATGCTTCGCATGTACGTGATGGAAAAACCAACCAAGTGGGAAGATTACTTACACTTGGTAGAGTTTGCTTATAATAATGGACAGCAGGCATCCTTGGCGATGAGTCCATATGAAGCTTTGTATGGAAGAAGGTGTAGGACACCAGTGACTTGGGATAACCCAGTGAACAGGGTTGTGCTTGGACCAGAATTGCTCAAGGAAATGGAGCAAGAAGTTGTAAAGATCAGGAAGAATCTGAAAGCAGCACAGGACAGACATAAAATATATGCAGACAAGCATAGGGTGAACAGGGAGTTCAGTGTTGGGGATCATGTCTACCTCAGAGTGAGGGCAAGAAAGAGTTCCTTGAAGCTTGGAAGTTGTGCCAAGCTATCTCCAAGATATTGTGGGCCATTTGAAGTGCTTGAAAGAATAGGGCCAGTTGCATATAGACTTGCATTGCCTGCTAGTACTAGAGCTCATAATGTTGTTCATGTTTATTTGCTTAAGAGATATGTGCATGATCCTAACCATGTAATAAATTGGGATGTGATTTAGGTGGAACCCAAGGGAGAGTTCCAAACCGAGCCAATGCGCATCCTCGACAGGAAGGTCACAATGCTTCGGAACCGAGCCATAGGGTAGGTAAAGGTGCAATGGGAGCACTACGGACCTGAAGAGGCTACGTGGGAGTTGGAGGATGCCATGCGATTGGCACATCCATTTTTGTTCAATTCTGCAAAACACTGAGGCGATACCAGTGTAGCAATTTGTGCAAATTTTGTAAAGCACTAAGGACAGTGCTATTGAATGGGGAGGGGAATGTAACACCCCGGTTTTGACCCTGATCATGATACATATATATTGTAAATAATCATGGTGTGGAGCTAAAGGCAAAGGCCCCACCATCGATTTGGTTATGTTATGTTTCAGTGATTGGAATTGTCAGCGATAGTATATCGAGATATACGACACATATTAAGTTGTGGCCTCATGTAACTATGCATTTTAATTAAATAAACCCAACCAGCTATGTCGACGCAACTATATTGAAAAGGGCATGATTTCCTAAGGTTAAGGGGTGGAGATTGTTAAACATGGAACCCATGGGGAAAAGCCATGTGTCAACCACTTAAACTCTTGTTTTAGTAGAGGGCAGTTAATGTTGGGTAGTGGTGGGTGGTAGGCTTGCCCCCACGTACTCTCCACCAGCTGGTTTAGTCACACTCATGGGTTGGGAGTGGTTTCCTCACGCGCCGTTCAGGATGCCCGTTTGGTTCTTCCCACTCTCTCCATCGCTGGCTACTCATTCCTCATGCAGAGCGGAGATAAAACGATTTACGATCCATTATGTGGGGGTTCGTTCTCTCTTCTCTCACCAATTGCTGGTCTGTGGATCTGTTCTTTCTCCGATCTTTGTAGAGAATCGATTTCCCTTTTTCCATTGTTAGACTGTGAGATGTTTTTCGTGATTTCCTTTGTGAGATGTTTCCCTCCTGTTCACGCAGAGAGTCTGTGTTTAATCCACCATTTTCGACTGTGAAAATGTGTCGTGGCTTCATTGTTGAGGAAGGACCGTTATTTTCCAACGTTTCTGGCCGTGTCTGGAATGTGTAATGTCTTGTTACTTCATCGTGAACCGGGGTTGTTGTTCTTCCCCTGATGGGTGGTTGCTGTGAGTACCTACGTTGTGTTGGCTATGGTCTCATTCACATTTTGTTGGTTGTGTCTTCCTTTGCATTTTGGGCTGCTGTAAGCTATTATGGAGTCGTTTTGACCACAATAGGGCCAAGAACGACTCAGGGATTGTCTTCGCTTGTCCAAGCTGTGAAGTGTTGGTTTTGCTGCATGCATGCAGTGGTTGGTCTTCAGCCTGTATTGGAGTGGTGATGAGGGACTGATTTGCTTGAAAAACCTGGTGTGTTTGGGAACCACATAGATAGGGCTATAGGGCTGGCTTTCTTCTCCACAACCCCTGAATAGCACTGGAAGGTAGGTCAAGGCCTGAGGGACTGTGTAGCAGAGAAGGGATTGATTTTTATGTGTTGGGTGTGTGTGGGTGTCCTAGAAGTCAGGCTAGTTCTGGTGTAGGTGTCCTAAGCCCTCCAATGAGCTCACCAGCTTAGCATTTAGCCTTTCCCATCTCCTGGATGGCTTGATAAACCCAACGGTGTTGGCTTGGCTGATCTGATTTGTGCTTGATAAACCCAACTGTGTTGGCTTGGCTAAACTGTGCGTCCTTGAATGTTTGGTTATCCTTGGCTATGTGTAAGCCTGTTAGTTCCTTATTCCTTATGGAATCATGCCCGGCTCGAGGGTGGCAGTGTTGCTGAGAGATTAAAGAGCACATGGGCGTATGGTTGGGTGGAACGATGCAACGACGTAGCCGGTTGCAGGACAGTTCTTATAATATAAGTATTCTTGTCTATTTTACTTCTGTAGTTATGTTTACTGTTAATGAATTATGATGAACATGTATATGAATGAATGTTGTTTTGCTTCCGCTAAATATATGTATGATTATGCATCTTAGTACTTTTGATGTTTTAAGAATTTACTTCATATTTTATATGTATGTACATGTTCATGGGGCTAGTTGCCCAGATGTTTGGTGTTTAGTAGCATCCTCTTCGCCGGTCGGAAGGTCGGAGACGTTACACATGAACCATATAAGTGTGCAAAACTACCCTATTATATTGGAAGGGGACCAATTTCCATGAATTCAAGTTCACATGGAAGGTGCTTGATTGGTGAAACACAATCAGTTTTCAGTAGCAGATAGCCGCTTTAGGATATTTTCTCCCAAGTTTTGAGGCTTGTAATGAATTCCATGCATATAGGAGTTCTGATAGTTGGTGACATTCAAACATGCGACCTTACATACACCTCGATGGGTGACTCTATTCATGTTACTTTAGGTATGGGGGACCTTCCTCTTCCTTTTTTTCAATTGTTTCTAATTCCTTCATTAGTTCACAGTCTGCCACTCTTTCTATTGCACATTCATTGGCCTCCCTCTCCTTGAGCCCACCCACTTGCACGATATCTTACCTAGTTATATGGGTAGATGGTTTGTTATCTCAACAGTTGTCCTTGTCTACCCGGAAATACTCAAAGGACTTTGAGGGGGTCCTTGATCGATACAACTTTAAGCCTAGGTCTTCACATCCTAAACATTGTTATCTTGGAGGGGGTTGGGACAAAACCAAGATGCTACTGGAAAAGGCAAGGGTTGGAGAAGGAAATCTAATATATCCAAATCATAGGATAAAGATAGGATTGACTTAGCTTCAGGAATACAATTCTCTATTATTGGGGAGCTTAGAGAAACATCAACCCACGAGTGGGTTCCTACATGAATAGTGTCTCGTTCAAATGTAGGGATTTGGTGAACATGACAAAAAAACGTCACTAACAAGATTGGTATCAACAAAATATTTGGAAATTGTTCTCCTTCAAGAAACTCTAGATGAAGGTGAATGAATTGAGTCACTCTTAACAAGTATTTTTAAGGACTGGACCTTTATTGCATCCAATGTGAGAGGTCAATCAGGTAGTATTTTGATTGGGTGGAATCCTTCAAGCATCAAGGTTTTAGACAATTGGGGTTTTGAAGAATGGTTGGCCATCAAAGCTTAGGTTGAATCCCTTTGTTTGACCCTCAAAGTTCTCAATATCTATGGGCCTTATAGAGATTGGAAGGTTTTCTGGGATGAGTTGAAAACTAAATCCTTTCTAAGGGATCCTAACTTCATTATTGGTGGAGACTTAAGCTTCACTATGGGGATCTCTGAGGTTTGAAGGAAAAATTATAATATGCATCCCTTAGATGGCGAAACACGAGGGTGGGGGATGAAAAATGTACAAAGCGGATTGGCATATTTCTTTTGAATTCATCGTTAGTAGAGAGTTTGGCAGTTGTTCGAAAATGGGTTGGAAGTGGGTGGAATATGATCATAGCCCCATTTTTCTTGAAATTAAAGGGGGGGATAGAAAACATCCTACTCCCTTTAAGTTCAACTCGGGTTAGTTAAAGGAGGAAAAGTGTGTTTCCTTGCTGTATGACTTTTGGTAGCCTCAATATCCATCTTTTCAGGTGTCTTCCTCGGTTCACTCCGTGAACAAACTTAAAGATTTAAAGCAAGCAAATATTGACTGGACTCACTGAAAGAAAATTTGAGATGAATATGATCGCAAATCGGTCAAAGAAGCTATTCATTATATGCAGGAGGTTGAGGGAGGAGGTTTCCTTACTATTGAATCAATGGATCTCCTTCTTTAGCAAGACTTAAAGCGCAAAAAACTTCTTGTTGATCAAGAAGCGACTAACTTGGTGGATTCTTGATCAAGATGGTATGGAGATCTCCTCCTTTGAGGGTTTAGAAAATATAGGGAAGCAACATTTTTAGAATCTCTTTAATTTCTAGGATGGAGCATTGATAGCAGAAGTAATATGGATTTCTCAATTCTTTCCATGTTTCATCAATGAAGATGACAACAAGGACTTAATGGCATAAATTTATAAAAAGGAAATAAAAGAGGTTCTACATAGCCTCCAAAGGGATAAGACCCTAGGTCTAGACATATTGCCAGTCAAATTATTCTTAGACACATATGAAATCCCAGGAAGAGATCTGATTTGAGCGGTGGAAGAAACTAGAGTCATAGAAAGAATCTCAAAATCCTTTAATTCAACATTCATCGATCTTATCCCTAAGGTTGATAACCTTTCTTCTTTTGAGGAGTTTAGGCCAATATCCTTAGAAAATGATATCGACAAAATTGTGGCAAAATAATTTCCAAAAGGATCAAGGAAATATTGTCAAGAAACATTTCAAAGGAACAATTTGACTGTTTGGAAGAGAGACAAATCCATGAATTAATTGGGGTGGCTCAAGATGTGCTCCATAGCTTAAATTCCAGGAAAGAAAAGGGTGCAGTTATAAAAATTGACCTATCTAAGGCATATGGTAGTGTAAATTGGTTGTACATCAAACTCTTTCTTACTCATTTAGGATTTGAAGTCTCTTTTATAAGCTGGATAATGAGTTGTGCCACCTCGATTTCTTTTTTTTGTGCTTAACAATGGATTGACATATCCTTTCTTTGGAGAAGAAATAAGATTACACTAAGGATGTCCTTTGTCTCCTTTATTGTTTATATTGGTGGATGAGGGGATGAGCAGATCTCTGGCAGAGAAAAAAATATACAAGAAGGATGAAGGGCATCCAAATTTCAAACTTATTGCATATCACTCATCTGTTGTTCGTGGATGATATACTAATTTTTTGTGATGGATTGAGGCACGATGTTGATAATTTGGTCAACATTCTCGATTTATTCTATCAAGAAACAAGAATGGTTATAAATTTCAAAATATCCACCCTTTCATGTGTCAACTTGGAAGAGGATGAGGTAATATACTACAAGGAAGAATTTATCTTCCCTTCTGTTAATATAGACTTGGATTGAAAACCTTGGCTTTGTTCTAAAGCCAAACAACTATCAGAAAAAGGACCGGAAGTGTCTAATCTCCAAAATTGAAAGCATAATATAGACTTGGTGACATAAATGGATTTCTAGGGAAATGAGGATGGTATTAGTTGAATCCGTGCTAGAAGCAATCTCAGTCTACTGGATGTCTTTAGCTTGTATCCCTAAAGGAATTATGGAGAAAGCTAGGAGAATCAATGCTCGATTTCTCTGGAGTGCAAATAAGGATCATTATGTGGTGCTTTGGGTCAAATGGGAAAAAAATGTTATTCCTAAATCCCTAGGAGAATGGGGTCTAAAATATATATATATATATATATGTTCTCAAAAGCATTAGCATCAAAGGGGGTTTAAAGGACAGATGTTGTTGAGCATAAGTATATCTATCCAATCATTATTATGGATTGGGTGCAATCGCCAAGCAATAAAGCTAATAACAATTTCACAATCATCTAGAAAGTTATGGTAAGATCTTTTCATCTTATAGGAAATGGGATCACTTAGAGGATTGGAAAAGGAAATAAAGTGCATATAGGTATGGACCCGTGTCCCAGAGGTCAGGGTAAACATCTCCTTCCTACACACATAGTGGAAATCCTCCAGGGGCTTGGTTTCATTACTATGGATCAAGTGGCAGATCAGATGTTTACTACCCTATGGAAAAATGGAAGGTTACCTAATAGAGCTATTGGACTGGAAAATGAGAACTAAAATACATGGGATGGATTATTCACGGATTATTAAGGTCACTAGATGAGGAACATATTCAGATTAGGGCCTCAGAGGATGAGTTGGTTTGGGATTATGACCCATCTGAGGTTTATAACCTTAAGCAAGGTTATATTCAATTAAACATAGAAATTCACAACAAAGAGACTTGTTGGTGTTCAAAAATACTTTGGAAACTTAAATGCCCCTCAAAGACTCGCCTTCTTATGTGATGTTCCCTGGAAAATAAGATGCCTACATGGGACAATTTACAAAAAATAAAAATGGAGTGAATCAGATGGTGTACAATTTGCAAATAAGATAGAGGAAACAATCACTCATCTCTTTATGAAATATCCTTTCACAAGAACAGTGTGGTGGGAGCTCAATAGAGGCATCGGCATGCCCTTCACTTGGGATGGGGAATCCATGGAATCAATACTCCATGAAAGGATAAATAACAAAACTTTTCATAATTTTAAAGCTCTTCCATTAAATGTTACATGGGGCATCTAGTTGGTAAGAAATGACTCAATCTTCTAGGAAAACACTTTAGTACCAGTTTTGGTAGCCTCCACAAGCATTGCAATCCTATCAAATTTCTCACAAGTAAATGGTCCTTCCACTATCCGTAAAATCAGGAATGTAGATCTAAGCAATTCCAAGCCTTGGGCTTCTTTGACGGGGCCTCACAAAATCTCTGTTGTGGGGGAAGAACCATCTTATAACTATCTGACTCTCATCTGTTCAAAATCTCTTTGGGTTCTGGGGAAGGGACAAATAAAATAAAGTTTTAACTCCTTTTCCTATACCCATGTCTACAAGGAGAAGAATGAAACAACAAATGCACTTTCTAAAAGGGCATTGCACTTTCTAAAGAGGGCATTCGGTTGGTTGTGGGATAATTTAAAGTGATTGAACGAAAGCAGGACCAAAGCTATCATTACTATCACAGGCCTTTCGTGGACATACATGGTACTATCTTAGATTTAACTCAAGATATATGATTAGTTATTTTTTGCAACATGTAATACCGACACTATATGATTCATATTTACACGTATGCTTTTAAACTGGGAAGAATATTTAGTAATAGAAATAGTTTTTATTTGCTCCATGACAAAGGATGTTTTGAAGACCTCATTATATTTTTTTATTTAGATAATATTTATTTATGGAAGCATCTTGTTTATGTCATGATAGGATTTATGGATTTTTTTGTTCACAATAATGCTTGACATATATATACTCAATATAATTTTATACTTCTTGAGAAATAAAATTATTATATATATATATATATTATATTTCTTTTGTAAATGTGTTTATTTTTATTGTTTTTTCTTAAATGTAAGATGATTTTGGTCTAATATGTATTTTTTTTTAAATTAATATTAAATTTTAATTTATTTGAGAAATACTAAAAAATAAAAAAAATAACACATTCACCCTTTCACATTTGGTCATTTTTTAAAACTTTGGAAACACTATAATAAGTTACTGGAAAATGATCTTGATGTTTCGAGTTAACAAGTGCATCCCATCATTGGGAGAAGATAAAAGAAGGTTCTCACCATTTTTAAGAGTTGGATTTTTTAATTAATAGTGGACGAACCATGATTTAACAAGTTCAATATTGAGTCATTTTTATCCCATAATCATGATTTGTTTAATTTAATTGAGGTTATTAGGATGTTTTTCAATCTCTATGGACTCCGTGACTCATCTCTTTGTGTATTGAACTATATTGACAATCACTTTTGGGTTTTCCAAACATACTATGATATGTAGAGTTTTTTTTAGTGTTTTTTTAAAGCAAATTGTTTTTCGCCAATATATACTTTTCCACAGTCACGTGGAAGCTATTGAAGTAATAGCAAGTCTCATTAATAGAGAAACAACATAATTAGTGAAACTAGACTAAAGAAAAGTATATATTAGTGAAACTAAATGATCAATCCAATCAAGACTCAAAGAGCATAATGCTAACATTATACAAATCAAACAATCCAGCTTGACATAACACTAAAAAACTCTAAACACCACATCTGCTTGGAAACATACAAAAGTGAATGTTAATATAAATCAATACACAAAGAGGTGAGTCAAAGAGACATTGTAATAACCTCAAACCTAATGATGATTGGAAATTAAGCAAATCATGAACTCTAGTTATAAGAAAGAAAAAGAAAAAAAAACTAATTAAAAACTTCCTCCTTTAAAAAAATCTTGATCTTGGGAAATAGGAGGCAAAATGTGTATATATATGTAAATGGAAGCTTGAGTTGTAAATATATGAAAATGATTTCTAGTAATTTCTCTGATTTTTTTTCTTATCAATGACTTAGTATTAATCTTTAAATACGAGTATATTTGTATTTGAGTTTCTTTTGGATATTACTTGAATGAATAATAGACTCCGAATTGGAATAGACTTGTGCATTTTAAATTCACTCTTTAATGTGGAGCCCCCACGAGCTTTGCCCAAACCAGCAGAAGTACAGTTGGCAAGTACATTGTGTAATGGATTGCCAACTCAGCACACAGTGTACTTACCAACTCAGCAGATCTGGTCAGACACTAATCGGTCCACGAGGAAAACAGTTTGGAGGGGTTTAGCATAATAGAAAGTGAGGAATTCTATGACTTTGTCATTGATAAGCTGTGTTGTATTAGACCTTAATCTTCTAGATTGGGGATAGCTGCTGATTAAGATTGTTTTGTTGATCCCTTGTCAGCTTAGCTGAGTTGACAGTAATTTTTTTTTTTAAATGCTCTTTGACTTAGTAAAATTAGATTAAATAGATTTATTTTTATTATTTTTGATAAAACTAAACATGGGAACTATAATCAGATCTTATATATCAACATAATGGAAGTAGAATAGGAAGCAACAGCAGTAGAATATGAAGCAACATCAGCAAAACGAACGAAGACTTCCACACCCCATCACTTTATATTCTGGCGATTTTTCTCTTTTTGCTTGGTTGGGATTCATTCATCTGCAAGTTTCCACGCGAATTTGACTACCCAAATCAATTGCTTTCAATCCCCGAGCCCTGTATCTTACGCAATTAAACCTTGGCATGCATGTTTCTTTTTTTTCTTTCTTAAAGTTAGATGGAATCCATGCTGGTTTGAACAAGCGCATAGATAGACCGTAGTGTGAATTGCTTGAGTAATCGGTCCACTGGTTTTTTTTATTTATACTCTCTGCGTGGAAAGGAAGCTTAGCAGTGAAGGCGGTGGAGAGTTTACAGCATGACCACAGTGGATAGAAAGCACGCTTCGAGCTACTTTTGCAAGATTTGCAGCAAAAAATTCGACTCGGGAAGAGCTCTTGGCGGTCACATGAAAGTCCATGCCCCCGCCTCAGTCGCTGCAGACACGCTCACTCAAACTGAACCTCAGAATATCAACAGGCCCATAGCTTCGGATCACAAATCAATGGAGGAGAAGGAGAAATATGAAGAGGGTTTGGATAGTAATCGAAGTAATCTAATGTATGCTCTGCGAAAGAATCCCAAGCGCAGTTCGCGGCTTGCAGATCAGGACTACTCGTTTCTGTTAGGTCACGATTCCGATTCAAAATCCATTGATTCTTCTGTAAATTGCGATCTGCGTGGAAAAGAATTCAGTTCCAGGAAAGGCCTGTTTGGCCACATGAAGTGCCACCCTGATTCTCATCAAGATAGTAGCGATGCCCATCTTGAAGAGTCTGAGTCATGGCAACATGAGACCCAGGACGATGAAACAGAAGAAAGTGAGAGTGATGCTGAGATTGAGATTGCTCATCCAAGAGAAAAATCAAGCAGGTTTCATAAATGGAAGAAGGGAAAGAGATCCAGGAGACCCAGGCATGCAATCCAACGTATTAATCCTCGTGAGCAATTTGGTTCTGAAACCATTAATGAAGTAAAGGAGATGGCAATGTGTCTTGTAATGCTTGCAAATGATTTAAGCACTGTTCAAAAGGCACTAGTCCAAGTTGGGGCTGAGGAGCCTGGATCAGTTGACCTCAAGCTTCCCAACACTGGTTCACAGCTTTCAAAATCCATGAGCAAGAAGCTCAGATATAAGAAAATTGATGGAGATGTTGTTCTTTATGCTGATGATGGGGTTAAGAAGGCCAGGTACAAATGCATCACTTGCAATAAGGTTTTTGATTCCCATCAGGCTTTGGGAGGCCACAGGACTAGCCACAATAAGATCAAGGGCTCTTTTTCGCAGACAGAAGAGGAAGGCGAGAGCCCAGAAGAAGAGACAACTGACGAGGAGCTCATTACTGGATCGGACTCTTACCAGGAGCCTTCTTCAAAGGAGAGGACTCAGGATTCTTGTGTCAAGCTGGCTAGTTTTTCAGGTAAGAAGTCTCATGAATGTTCAATCTGTCATAGGGTTTTTGATTCGGGTCAGGCTTTGGGTGGTCACAAGAGAGGCCATTGGGGTAGTGCTGGAGCTTCAGATACTCCTAGTACCATTTCCAGCAATAAGGACTCCAGTATTCAGCAGCAGCATATGCCTGCAAGAGTGGAACTGCTGGACCAAAACTTGCCTGCTCCTGTTGATGATGACTCTGATGCTGGAAACCTCAATAATTTGGGTGGTATTGCAGTGGATTCTGATGGAGCTTCCTATGACCAAACCCACAGCCTTCCTTCCCTGTAGCCTTGGTTGATGGGCAGCTACCCTAAACAGGCACTGTTGTTGTACAGTAATCATACCAATTTAAGTATGATGAAGCAAACGGTGAAAGGAAATTGGATTTGGCAGAGGATGTGATTCAGAATTCCCAGTGAGTGCACAACCTTGGTTGTAATTGTGAGCCACAGAATTGTCAGTAATTGATTCAGTTTTATACATTTTTATGGTTCCAGTGTTGTAATTGTGAATCAGAGAATTGTTAGTAATTGATTCAGTTTTATACATTTTTATGGTTCCAGTGTGGTATATGGTGAGCCAAAGAATTGTTAGTAATTGATTCAGTTTTATACATTTTTATGGTTCCAGTGTAAAGGAAAGACTCAATCGATTTTAGCCAAGGTAGTTGTGGGATGGAGTGTTATCCTACCTGCCCAAATTCTATTCCAATCAGTGAACTTTCAAATACAACACCAATTCCATGACACTTTGGCATTTGTGTAACTCCATACTGGAGTTTGTTAATAGTGTTTTATTTTGGGAGTTGTTAATAGTGTTTTATTTTTTTCCAGTTATTTTTAATGGAATCCAGTGACAAATCTTAAAATTAAAGATTTTTATTATTCAAATTATATTTTTTATTATAAAAATAAATTCAATGTCTTTAAAATTTCAAAACATCCAAATTATATAATTATAAGAACATATATTTGCAATTTCAATAATATCAACTTAATTTATAACCCAATTAAAATCTTGTAAAAATAATAAAAATATATATATATAAGTTGAACTTACACCATCCTGACATTGAAAACAACACCATCCTGGCATTGAAAACATATAACAAATTTGAAATTTATTACATCGTATCGAATGAATGCGTGCAGCATGCATTGCAACTCACACCGCTATATATTCAAGTTCCACCCTCATTGATGCTAATTAAAAGTTGAAGTACAATATGTTTTTTGTTTAGCAAATATATTTGGCCATGATTATAACTTTGACATTTTGAACCTGATTTCGTCAATTTGCAATATGTGAATGCAAACTCACATAGCAGATATGCTTCAAACAACGAAGCATGGATACTGTTTGTTTATTTGAGTGGGAATATATATGTACATATATAAATAAATTAAAAAATAATTATAAGTTAATTAAATTAAACAATTAGATAAATGAAATCTGAAAATTTTATTAAAAGTTCCCATGCCTTGACAATAGATTCATGTTAACTAAAGATTCATAGATTCCCATGCCTTGACAATAGATTCATAGATTCATGTTAACTCCTAAAGTCAGTCAGTTTCCATATGTGTGATCCTTGACAATATTGCTTGGGGAAGTGGTTCACTAAACATACCTACCTGGGTATCAAATCAAATCAATTTGGTAGTAAGTTAATGTATTTATTTTATTTATATTAAATTAAATTATAAAAAAAAACAAAGCAATTTGGTAGTAAGTTAACATTTTCATTTTATTTATATTAAATCAAATGATTTGTATACTAAATATTATCTTAATTTCCAACTTTTTTGGAAATTTTCGACTTATTTTTATTTTTATGAAATTTATAATTAAATTAAAGTTTGATAATGATCTTTGATCCTTAAATGTTTTAATTTCTTTGGAAATTTTCAACTTACTTTTATTTTTGTGAAATTCATAATTAAATTAAAATTTGATAACCATCTTTTGATTCTTAAATGTTTTAACTTCTTTGAGAATTTTCAACCTACTTTTATTTTGTGAAATTCATAATTAAATAAAAGTTTGATACCCATGTTTGATCCTTAAATGTTTTATTTGATTTAATTTATTTGTAATTAATTCAAAGTTTGATTAACAAAGTTTTTAATTTTTTATATATTTTTATTTGTTTTAATTTGTTTATAATTAATTTAAAATTAGATAAAATATTTCAACTTTAAAATAATATGTTTAAAGTTGTGTAGAAAAAACATATTTATAATTGAAAAAAAATTATAAATATAAAATTTAATTTAGTTTATAAAAAATAATTAGTTTAGAGTTGTGTGGAAACAATATTTATAATTAAAAATATAAAAGAAAAAATTATAAATATAAAATTTAATTTAGTCTATATAAATATATATATATGAAATTTGTTTTTAATTTTTTATTTGGGAATAAAAAAATCTCATTTTCATTAAATAAAATAGGTTTAAAAAAATTATATCAACAATATAATATATTTTACTAACAAACAATTAAATAGATTTTATTTTACTAACAAGCAATTAAATAAGATTTGTTGGGACTTCATTATAACTTGTTATTATTTTAAATATAAGCATTTCTAAGTATATTTATATAACTAAGTGATTGACGTAGAAATTTCCCGTATTACTTTGGGTCATGTTTAATTAATGAAATTTAAAATGACTCTTAAAGCTTATAAGATTAAGGAAATGAAGTGAACAATTAAGTGTTTCTCATTACTAACCAAAGTTTAATTTTTGTGTGGGTTAGTTTGGGTTTTTAAGGTTGTCATAGGATAGTATTTCAACACAATGAATATATTGCACTTCCCTACATATATAAATAAAAGAAAGTTCACTTTTGTTATCCTTAAAATTAGAGAATAATTATTCTAGATAATGTATACAAAAAGGATTGGATCTTGTGGTAAGAAAGAATGAACATTTCATTATTAAGCAATTCATGTGTGTTGTTACAAATTGTTTGAGGAAATGATTCTTGGACACCTATAATATAGAGATGATATTTATTTCTTTATTCGTTATATAATGTGTATTTTTATGGTGCAGTAGCCTCAGAATGGTATAAAACACTTATCTTTGATGTTTCTACCTTTTTTTCCAAAACCACTTCTTTGATTGGATTTTTTGCATAATTTGGAGACTTCTTACACAAAGTGTTTGTCAAAATTCTTGAGTATTATTTTTATGCTTATGTATGATAAATACACTTCAAATTTGTGTGAGAATGTGAGGGGAAATCTTCTTGATAGTGTTCCGGAAATGTCTACTGAAATTCTAGTTCAATTTTCAATTTCTAGCTCCTTTAATGGAATTGTTTAGAGTAGATTAGTGACTTTGGATATTAAGTGTTTGATGAAATGTTTGAATGAGATATACCTATGCTATGAATGATAAAATATGTTATTTATATTTTAATGAAAGTTGAATGATTCTATGATATGTGGATTTAATTATTCTAGCGATCCTAGAATTATTAGTCAATTTAGATGGGTAGAATTAACTGGTTTTGTGAATTATTTAATAGATTGTATATGGGTGGAAAGCTACAACCATATTGATGTAGGTTATCCTTGATATGATTTCCATGATTTATAGTAGTCATATATTTCTCTTTATGTGGAACTTGGAAAGTTAAATTGGAAACTAGGTACATTGTGGTGAAAACTGATAACTGCTTGTGGATTAAAATCTCATTTTTCGTAAAAATGAAATGCTACAACCATGTGCTTTGTTTCTAACATGTTATTGTGCTATAGGTGGCTACTTATTATGTGTGATACTTTACTTATAGATTTATTGCATTTTGGTTCAGTTATTTAGACTCGATCCCTGAGGTAAATGTTAACTAGTTTCATTGGAATTGATAGAAAAGATCACTTTATGTACAATTTGAATGATCTGCAAATAAACCTTTAATTGGAAGTAGGTCCACATTTAAATATGGTGTTAATGGTTGTAAGATTGATTTTCGGTTTAATGGAATTGTTATAAGTTGATTTTGTGCAAGGTTAGATCCTTATATTTGAAAACTAATTAACTAGTCTTGTGGACTCTCTTTCGTAATTACCATGATTAATTATTGTAATTTTGGTAATTAGGATTTATTTACATGTAATTAGATGTTATTAAGACACTGGGATTTATAATTGATGGTTAATTTTTAAACAATTATATTTGTGATAAGCGTCGTCATTTGTGCACTAAGTGTTGTTAAGTGTTGTAATTAACACATTAATTACTAGTTAACTATGAATAATAATGACTAGCCTTTAAAAGTGGTTGCCATCTATGATATGGCTTGGATTGAAGGTTTGATGATGCTAGATGATGTTAAGTAATTATCCCAACCCTTGGATCATTTTTTGAAATAGTTATTGAATTTGTTTTAATTTATTGGTAATTAAATGGATTTTGTTGAAATTAAATCACGAAAAAATGAAATTGACTAATCATTTGTGCTAAAATTATCTAATTAGTATTAGAGAGATAATGATATGTCCTTGAGACCATTTGATATCTCTAGGGGACATTACAGGTGGTATCAGTGTCGTGGTTGCAACTCTATGGATGTTGGGCCTATTGATCGCATTAAATTTGCTTGCTTGAATAAAAATTAAATGTTGCCTATATGAGAGTTAATTATGAAAGCGTTGTTATCTTTACGAAAGATGAAAAAAATATTTTTTATTTTGAGGATTTGTAAGATGTTTGAAAAGAATCATATCCTTTTATGCATTTTGCTTAGTTATTTATTTCAAAAATTGAAGACTAGTACAATCTTCTTTGTGTCTTTTTAACTAGAAAATTAATTATTAATTGAAAAAATAAAAAATATGATGATAGAATGTTAAAAAAACTTAGAATGAAGACATTTCATCTCACAGTACATAATTTAACCCAAGAAGACCGAACAGAGAAAAATACTAGAGGATGGAAGTTAAACACACAACCCCTTATGGCCCTGAAGAGAAGTATATAGGAAGGAGAAGTAGTAGTTCATCCCTTGACTTGGAAGACTCGGTTAATAAATGTAATGAAAGAATCACTGACCTTCAAGAATGGATCATGAAAGACCTAATATCCTTAAATACTAACCAAGACCAAAAAACAAAGGAAAAGCATGGAAACTTACTCTAGGATGGACTTTCCACTAGACAATTACCATACAACTCCATTGAAAAAAAGAGCTAGAAGTCTTCAGACTAGTCCATCCAGATTTTCATATGCTTGTAATAGTAGAAGGATAAGGTATGAACATGATAAGTTAATTGGATAATTAAGAAAGATTAAACCTCCAACCTTTGATGGCAAAGTTAAACAGGGTGAAGAAGTATAAACATGGTTAGTAGGGCTCCAAAAGTTTTCCAATTGCATATTTATTCATCAACCATGGAAGCAAGAATAACTATCTATCATTTGTAGGGAAGAGCCTCTCTTTGGTGGGAACATTTGTTTAAACAAAAATATATTGATGAAGAAATTATCACTTGGAAAAATATTTCAAAGTATTTTCAACAAAAATATCTTTCAAAGAAATACTAGGATAATAAGCTGGAAGAATTCTTTCAACTTAAGATGGGAAATTTAACTATGGATGCATACGAGAAGAGATTTCTTGAACTATTAAATTATGAAGACTATATAAAATATGATAAAGTTAAGTTCAAATATTTCTAAGTGGAATACCAACTTTTTACAGGGATAAGATTCAATATGATATGCCCAAGAGCCTTAAAGAAGTAATCAAGAAGACAAAAAAATTGTATAAGTTAGATAAGAATAAGGAACATAAAAACTTGAAGGATAAGAAGAGTGTTACATGAGACCAAAGAAAGAAGGGAACCAAGCCTCGTGTCAACAAAAGTGGTAATTTTCATAAGCACCTAGATTCATATAAGAGACCACCTCTTAAATGTTGGAATTGTAATGAGAATCACTATGCAAGGGATTATCCACATAAGAAAGGAGAAAACATTCACAACATTTAGGAAGAAACAATAGGTGATGTTGGTAAGACTCAGAGGATTTATGCAACTTTGGAAGGTATGTAGGAAGATCATCAGTCTCACATGATAGAAGTGGCAAGTAAGATTGGTAATAGAATCATGTCTATTTTAATTGATTCGGGAGCTAGTAGCAATTATGTTGCACCTAGTGTAGTTTTGAATTGTTACCTTAAGAAAAGTAACCTTGAGGTAGTAGGTCTTGTACAATTAGCAATTGGAACTAAAAGAATAGTCACAGAAATAACAAGATAGTGTCCTTTGGAAATGAATGATTTAAATACTCTAGAAGATTTGAATGTTATCCCCTTAGGCTCTTACGATGCTTTGATTGGTATGCATTGGTTGACTACACATTGCGCTATGTTGTATTGTTACAATAAGACTTACACATGTCTATATGAAGAAGGAAACATAGTAACTGTCAAAAGGAATACATAGACCGATATCTTTAAGACAGGTTACAACCTTGAAGTTAAAGCAAAGTTTTAGAAAAGGGTGTCAGATTTATGCAGATCACCTATAAGAATCTAAGGAAAAACAACGTCAGTTACAGGACTACCTGGTATTACATGAATTTGTATATGAATGTCAAGAGATACCCAGAATGCCTCCTAAAAGAGATATAAAATTTACTATTGATATAGTTCCTAGTACAGTTCCTTTGTGTAAAGTCCCTTATATGATGAGTACACTTAAATTGAAAGAGTTACAAATGTAATTAGAAGAGGTATCAAAGAAAGGTTATATAAGGCCTAGTGTTTCACCTTGGAGAGCACTAGTTTTGTTTGTAAGAAATAAAGATGGTACCTTGAGACTTTACATAAATGATAGGTAGTTAAATAAAGAAACTGTCAAGAACAATTGTTCTTTACCGATAATTTATTACTTAGTTGATCAGTTAAGGGGTGCCACATTGTTTCAAAGATAGATCTCAGGTTGGGTTATCATCAAGTCAGAATTGAGGAAGATGACATAAATAAGACAACCTTTAGAATAAGATATGGTAACTATGAGTTTATAGTTGTTCCATTTGGTTTGAAAAATGCGCCAGCTAACATTATGTGCTTGATGAATGGGATTTTTCAAAAATATTTGGACAAGTTTGTGATTGTTTCTTGGATGACATACTAGTTTTGTCTAAGACAAAGAAAGAACAAGAACAACACTTGAGACTAGTAATGCAGGTACTCATAGAGAATCAACTTTATCCTAAACTAGGTAAGTGCTCTTTTTATTAGAACAATATTCACTACTTAGGACACATTGTATCCGAAGAAGGAATCTTAGTTGACCTCAAAAATATAGAAGCAATTATTGTTAAAATTGTTGTGTCATTTAGATCATCAAGCAATGAGTCCAATATTATTGATGCAGTAAAATGAGAATGAAGATACACATTGAAGAGTCAGAAAAACTGAAGAGTCACCAGGAATGTGTTCTCAGATCTCATAAATAGCACCAAGTATATCAAAAATATCAACATAAACAGGTATAAAATTGCTGATAACTTTCAAAAATTTTAGATGCACGAAACTCTTTGATGTACCAAAACCCGTCCATGACCAACTGTGCAGCTTTAGCTAAACCATATGCAAGTGAGTTTCTTTCACGATAGATGTGCTTGAGGTCCAAATGCTCAAACATATATGATAGCCTGTTAACTTCATTAAGAACATGTGCAAGATCTAAATTCAACAATCGAAACTTACCATTGGCCCAGTTAATGACTAACTGTGAATCACCAAATAACTGGAATTTTACAATGTGTTTCTCCCTAGCCAAAGTAAGTAATAGCTTCAAAGCACAGATCTCTGCAAAATTATTAGTTCCAGTCCCTAGACCAGCCTTAAAAGAAAAATAATGTTCATCATAAATATAAATCATACCTCTAGCTCCACATATTTTTGGGTCACCAGCAGCAGAGCCATCAAAATACCCCCATGGGTATGTTTTGTCAATATTTTCAACAACAATTGATCTGATTTTCATCACCAAATTATCCTATGGGAATGATCTCAACAGACCCAAAATGAAAGTGAATACCTGAGAAGGTGTCAAGATGATATCTTCAAAGCAACTCAAGTTTCTGGCTTTCCAAATAAACCATAAAGCAATAATCAGTAAAGATTTAATATGCTTGACCTCCAAATTAAGACACCATGTCTTCAGACAACCACTCACTAATTCCCCACTCCAAAGATTGTTAATTCTTAATTTATCCTTCAAATTCATCCAAACACACTGTGTGTAAGGGCATGCTACAGCAAAATGGTGATTAGACTCAACATCCAATTTGCATAGATAACATCTACGAGGACCTTCCCTACCTTTCCTAACAATGACATCCCAAGTAAGAGGCTTATCAGAAAGTAGAAACCAACAAAATATTTTTGCCTTAAGTGGGCATTTAAAATTCCATAGTACTTTCCACCACCAGGAATATTCCATCAAATTTCTATCCAACAGTAACTGCACATAGCCCTATTTTGGAGTATACTTACCTGATTTGGACAGGCTCCAAACCAACACATCATTCTCATTAGTTAATATCACATGACTGCCTTTTAGAATGGCTAGATATCCATTCCAATCTGTTACATCTTGTTGGTCAACTAAACCAATTTGTTCAGCTACTAGCCATCCCTGTTCCATAATAAAAGTCAAACTAGGAACACCAATATCTTTTAGAGAAAAAACCCCATAAGAATGTAGTTTCTCAATCAAAAGTGTAGGTAAAAGGTGTCTCCACTTGCATCCCACCCAAGGATCAAGACCAAGTCGAACTGCTGCACTAGTCCCAATCTTCCACACGAGATTATTACCAATAATATCAAATGACCATAAAAAAGCTTTCCATCATATGGACATGCTCCTTTTCTGTTTGACAGAAGATTGAATCCAATCCAATAAAGACATTGGATGCACATATTTCTACATAACAATCTACAGCCACATGCCCGATCCATTGATAACATTCCACGCACTCTTTGTAGCAAGGGCTTTAGCAAATACAGAAGGGATTTTCATCCCCCATTCCCCCAGAAACTTTGGGCAAGACAAAGTCTTCCATGAGGTCCACAGTAAACCAGATGAATCCTTGTTACCAGACCAAAGGAATTTAAAACATATCTTCCTGATCTTCTCTTAAATACCCACTGGAATCAAAAAGTGCATCCAAAAAACCGAAATTTCCTCAAGTATAACTTTGACCAGAATTAACTTACCTCCCTTAGAAAGCCAAGGAAAACTCCAATTTCTAATCCTTTTTTTCGCTTTGGCAATCAACCATTCCCAATCCTTGAGCAAATATCTACAACATTTAAGATGAAAACCAAGGTACTTCATGCCATTCTCAAGTTTTACAACAGAAAATGCAAAAATATTCTGAATAGTAATAATCTCAGTCTCATCCAAATTAGAAAAATACAATGCATGTTTATCCTCATTTATCTTCATACCAGAAGCCTTGCAAAAGACCATTAAAACCTCATACAATGTGGATAAAGATTGCTCAGTACCATCAATTACCATAACAATGCCATCCATGAATAATACTTGAGATAAAGATATATCATTACCAAAGGATATACCATGATAAAAACCACAATCTTTGGCATTCAAAAGTGCTCTACTTAAACCTTCAACAACAATGAGGAAAAGTAAGGGTGCTAGAGAGCATCCTTGCCTAAGCCCCCTACCAGATTTAAAGAAAGGGGAAGCAGCACCGTTAACAAGTAAGGAAAAAGAAACAAAAGGCATACTGCTCATAACCCAGGAGATAAAAGACCCTGCAAAACCCATTTTAGAAAGAATGACTCGCAAGTAAGTCCAACTAACTTGGTCATAGGATTTTGACAGATCAATTTTTAAAACCACTGACTTTAAACCTTTACTATGAATGGTGTGCATGCCTTCCTAAATAACCCCAACAACATCATGAATCTGTCTACCAGGCAGAAAGCCAAACTGTTCTCCTGAGATGTAACAACCCAAGACCTTAATGATATGAGTAGATATGATCTTACTAACAATCTTGTAAATGTAATTAGACAAAGATATAGGCCTAAAGTCATCAAAAGTTTTAGGATGATCAGACTTAGGAATCAGAGCGATAAAAGTAGTATTAAACACAACAGGTATTTTTCCACTTTTCCAAGAATCTTCAACCACCCTAAGAAGATCCTCACCCATAACATCAAAAAATGACCTATATACTTCAACAGGAATCCCATCCAGGCCAGGGCTCTTATCATTCTTACTCATAGAAAGTATAGACTGGATTTCCTGCAGGGTAACAGTCTTCATAAGATCTTCATTTTCCCCCTCATTGATAGAAGTAGGGAATAATCCAGCACTCTTCACAATTTCAGGTAAGTGAAGGTTTTTGTCTTCCTGAAACAAGGACTCAAAATGTTGGACCCCCGCCCCGACAATAGAATCAAAACCTTCAACCAAATTTCCTTAATCATTTGCATTCTTCCATATAGAGTTAATATCTTTCTTGTAACTCGCAAATTTGTGGAAAAAAGGTGTGTTATCATCCCCACATAGAAGCCATAAAGCCCTGTTTTTTTGTTTGGCCTCCTGTTCACGATCACATAAAATATTCCTCTTCTTTAATTCTACATCAACCAGAGAAGATTTGTCAATTTTGGATGAAAAACCAAAACCTGGCTTATTAAAATACTCAGCCAATAAGACTTCAATATCAACAAGATCCTTCAAATCTTGTGTTTTTTTCTGAACTGATCAAGATATAGATACATCTTTGATGATCTTAAGGTTCCCAACAAATTGAGAGGCAGATGATAAACCAGAACTGTCATAAAAAACTTTCCATGAATCCTTTAATAATGAAAAAAAATCATCATTCGCCAACCAATTGGCATTGAACTTAAAGGGGCTACGTGGTCTGATATCATCATTCAAAACTTGCAGTAAAACATGCTAATGGTTCGAATCCCCACCACATCCTACCCATTGCCTAAAATGAAGATTAGAGTCCAGGAGATCCACTCAGATAAGCATACGATCCAGTCTCTTACAAATATTTTCACATCCAACTCTACGGTTTGACCAGGTAGGAAGGATAACAAACGGGACTAAATCCATCTATCCAAACCCATCCATCAATCTGGTGAAAAAATCAGATAATGAATCGACTCTAGCTTTTGCACCCCATATTTCAGAAAAACACACAGAATAATTCAAATCCCCACCAAAGATCAAATTATTACAGGATAAACATTCCATATTAAACAAGTTGTTCTAGAATATTTCCCTATTCGCAAAAAGGCCATACAGATTTACAAAACATAAATCCATTTTGAGCTCAATAGAGTAAAGCATAACACACAGACCCAAACCTAATGCCCATGCATTAAGCAAGTGAAAATGACGGTGCCTCCAACCCAATAATAAGCCCCCAGATTTACCTTTTGCATCCACTGATACAAACTTCCAATCTTTAAGCATAATTTCCAAATCACCCACCAATATAGACCCTTCACTGATGGTTTCTTGTAGAAATAACACATCTAAAACCTGTTCATCAATCAACCTACAGACCGCTAGTTTTTTGGGGTTACTAGCCAACCCTCGACAATTTAGGGTCATTACAATCATAAGGGGACAACTGCGAAGGCTTCCACTGCTCTAAGTGTCCCAGGTACAACCATAACATCATAAATCACAGATGAACATAAAACATTAGATACCGGAAAAGAAAACCTCGGTCCTTGATCCTTATCATACAGCTCCTTAATTACCTTCGAACAGGACCAAATAAAATATCCCCTACTAGACACAGAGTTAACTTTTGGAGGAGATGCAAAACCTAATTCACCCATAGCAAAATTTGATGGCAATTTACAGGAAGATGACAAGTCCATCGCACAGTCCCCCAAAAAATTAAACAAGCCAGGAGGTGCCTCAGATTCCTATAAAGAAGAAATACAGAGAGGTTTGAGGGAGACCAAATTAACGGGCTATGAATCAAGAACAACCTCATGTTCAGTTTGATGCAGAGAAATATCCTCCAAACCGTCACCCTTAACAGAATCCAAAATATCTCTAGGACACTTCCCATCATTCTTAACCCTCCAGACAGATTTTGTATTAGGGACAAAGATATGTTTGTTACTGAACGGTAAAGAGAAATCAGGGATCAAATGCCCATAGGCGTGGCATCTATTGCAACGAAAGGGAATATCCATGTAATCCAAAGGCTGACAAAACTATGTAACCCCCCTTTTAATTAAAATATCAGCAGTGAGACCATGACGTAGATCAAGAAGAACTAAAACCCTACCCAAACAACATACACCCGATTCAAGGAAAGTTAAATCTGTCTCCAAATGAGACCCCAATGTGTTTCCAACGAGCTTAAAGAAATCCACGGACCAATACTCAAACGGGAGATTGGGTAATTTAACCCAAATGGGTAATAGATCATACCTTTCACATCTCGGGTCGAAGAGGGGCGTCCATCGTTTAAGCAGCAAACCAGCATTGTCCCAACGCCAAACCCCAGAAAGGACTAAAGCTGCATCACCTTCTGAACTGAATTTAAACACTATCCAACTCCTCGGGAGAAGAAAGACATTAGGACATAAACTAACATGATCCTCCCAAGTAGCAGATACCCAATTCTTTACACCCATAGAGTTGAATTTATGACCGCTAAAATGACCCACCAGTGTCGTAGCATGAGTGAGAACGACAACATTTATATCTTCTCCAACTGTCATCAGCACTGGTTGATCCAGTTTCTTAATGGTTTGCCGCGGCCTCTTCTTGCGAACTCCATCATCAGATTTTGACGACAACAACCTCCTATTATGATCAAAAGAGAAACACTTTGGACCAGAACCACCATCTGCTTCCAAGGAGACATCATTCTCGCCAGATCAAGAAATCTGAACACCAACAATAGGGGGTCCACCATTACAGTCCGAAAGATCATACTCCGCACCAGAAGTCTGTGCAACACCAACATCATAAGGCAAGGGGTCGAAAACTAAAGGGACCTCCGTAGTGCAGGGCAAAAAAAACCCCGTTAGCAAGAGCCGAAAGCTCAGATCCCAGACATGGAACGCCCTCAGCCATTTCCTTCCCAGGGCCTAGCACATCATAAATTGGCTAGTCCTCCCTCGACTCACCACAGACCGATAACATAGATGGACAACCCATTAACGCTCCAGTCGCCAAAGGGTCCAGACCACTCTTCACAGACAGATAAACAAAACCAGTCTTCACAGGCGGAGAAACAAAACCACATTGTGGTAAGCCCCAGGCATTTGGTACCCTAGAATCAACATCCGAGAGCGTCTTGAATGAGGAGGCTCCCTTCGGCGGCGTACGAGCCAGGTGTTTGAGATCCCGAAGAGACATAATACTCTAGGAAAAGTGTTCAATAAAGAGCAGGAGAAAGTGGCACCCAAAAAAACCCGCCAGCAAAATCAACAAAACATCACGAATGGAATATATATGAATATTCAATAAGTAAATAGTTTGAGTAGATTTTAAATATTACTAATGAAATACATATTCTAGTTATATAATTACTTAATATGAGGTTTGTGGATGTACGGGTAATTTTTTGGACGTTCATAAAATAAAAAATAATAATATATTTGTTTGTATGAAAAGTATATAATTTTTAGTTTATTTTAAATTTATAGTTTGAATAAATTTAACCATAAAAAGTATGGATTTTTTTTCTACAAAACTTCAAAATCTGAAATAATATTTAAATGTTTATTGGCATAATTATCACATTTTTATAAATATCCATAAAACATAAAACAAATATTATTTAATAAAAAACAAAAACGGATACCAAGTATAAAACATTAGTGAATTATAAATTTATAAATAATTAAATAGTGAATTCTTAAATGAAGCTTATTTCAATCTTAATCAATCTAAGCCTAACAAGATAAGACCACCATCAAATTAATGTTTACTATACATTTATTACACAATAAAGTTAATCTTGTTGATCCAGTAAAAAAATCCAAATTTCAAAGTAGAACTCGCAGTGAGCTAACTAATACTAAACGAATTTAGTATAGTTGCACTTCATGGCCCATGCAGACTTGGAGTTAGTTTTCCACCTGACCATTTGCACTGATCGGACGACCAAGTAGAACTCACAGTGAGCTAACTAATACTAAACGAATTTAGTATAGTTGCACTTCATGGCCCATGCAGACTTGGAGTTAGCTTTCCACCCGACCATTTACACTGATCGGACAGAGCAAATGGTTAGGTGGAAAGCTAACGCCTGACTTATAAGACAACTTAAAGACTGTAAAAACGTTGACACAAACAACAATAAAATTGTAACTGTTTAGTAGGTTTTCAGCGCTAGGTAGGTTTCACTAGCCAGTCAGACACGAATCGGTCCACGAGACAGGCGGCTTTGAGGGCGCAAAAAAAAAACACGCAACGGAGCAGCAAAGCAAGCAAATTAACAAGGCGTTCACACTTCTCACGGTACATTTTAATGTTTTTTTCTCAATTTTGCTTGCGTTTCCTTCATCTAGAAGTTATCCAAGCGAATTTGGCCTTTGAAATCAATTCCCTTCAATTCAGAATCCTCGTTTCGTACGCAATTAAATAGTCGCCGGCATTTTTTTTAAGCGAGTGTCATTTGCTTTGACAATTTGAATAATCAGTTCACTGTTTGATTGATTGATACTCTCCGTGTGGAAACGAATCTTAGTATTGGAGGTGGAGAGATGTTTACAGCATGACCACAAGCTATGGAGGCGTTCAAGAAACAAGGAGGAGGAGTTGCTGCAAGAGATTCGTTTCAGGAAGAGCGTTTGGCAGTCACATGAGCGCCCACGTTCCCGCCTCGAAGGCTGCAGACACTAAGTTCACTCAAACTAAATTTCAGAAGACCAAGAGACCCAGAACTAATTTGGATGACAAATCTGTTGAAAGCTCTAATCTAAGTTCGTTATCTATTCTAACGGTCATACCGTTAGAGGTCAGTTATACATTATGTACTATATATGTACCATTGTGTACTATTGATTAATGGAGCAAATTTGTGAGCCTTTTCTGCCAGTTATATTTTCGTTCTTGTTTGCTCCCTATTTTCTTAATGATTTAACAAAATCAATGGAGAAAGATGATCAAGGAGGACTGGATCGCAATGAGTAATTTAATATTTGCTGCAGGAAGGAATCGCAAGCGCAGTTGGAGGTTTGCAGATCAGAACTCTTCGTTTCTGTTGGGTTGTGGATTCAACACAGAACCCATTGATTCTTCTATAAATTGTGATCTTTGTGGCAAGAAATTCAGTTCCAGGAAAGGCTTGTCTGGTCACATGAAGTGCCACACTGATACCCATCAAGATAGTGGTGATGCCCATCTTGAAGAATTTACATAAACATGATACACAAGACCAATAAAAAGACACTTGAGTGAGAGTGATGCTGAGATCGAGAATGATCACCTATGTGGGAATTCAAGCAGGTTTGATAAGGGAAAGAGTTGCAATAGATCTGGATCTGCAATCCAACTTAGTAATCCCCTTGAGCAATTTAGTTTGGAGACCAACACTGAAGAAGAGGACCTGACAATGTGTCTTGTAATGTCCAATGTCCAATCTCACAACCCACCTTACTTGCAATCTTGGTTGATAGGCATGAAGTACCAAAAACACAGAATGCCATCGTACAATAGGCATACCTAGTTAAGTCAAGATGAAGAAGCATTTAGTAAGAGTGAGTAAAGGAAATTGGATTTGGCAAAAGATGTGAATAAGACTATGCCATCATATCACAATCCAAGGCAAACAATTTTCTATGATTGATTCATGGTTATACAATCTTTATTTAAGTGAACTTTCAATCATAGTGTTAATGTTTTGATTAAATCAACTACAATAAAGTATTAATCTATTTAACTGCTAAAGTCTACAGAGGTGTACATACACTACCCCCTTTGGATTTGAACCCGTGACCTCCTAAGAGGAAACACATGCTCTTAACCATTAGGTCCACTCATGCATGTTATATTTATGTTAAACATATATTTATGTTATAGGTGTTTTTATTTGAGATTTGGAGTGAATCTACCAAGGAGGATGAGACAAGTGTATTATGAGATTGATTTTATGGCACTCGTTCAAAATTCGAAATAAGCAATTATAAAAAAGAATATAAAAAATAAATGATAGCTAATGAATGGATAACTAGTAATGTGAGATAATAAAAAATAAGAATATAAAAAATAAGAATGTCCTTGATAACATGTAGCTAGGCATGAATAACTCAAAGTTAAACTCATTTAACTAGAATAATATGAGGAATAAAAAAAATCCAAACTATATTCCATTCCATCCCTATCTCTCAACCATTTGATCCCTATGAGAGTGATCCAATTACAAACTATATGGGCCTACTAGTAAGTAAAATATGTCGACTATATGAAATATATTTGACCATCATTATGCCTTTATATCTTAGAATTTTGGGTGAAAAATAAAAATAAAAAATAAAAAACATCTCATGTGATAACTGAAATTAATGACATGGTAATGTAACTCAATTTTATGACAATAGAACTCTTATTAAAGTCCTTTAAACTCCCAATAATCTCATTGAACTTATGTGATAATTGCACCCACCACTTAAGTAAACCTTATTTAAATCTTAATCAAAATGCATATCACCATGAATCTTGATTATACACTTGTTACACTTAGATTAATATATTTGTTACTTAAAAATAAACTCTCATTTATGAGAAATCAATAAAATCAACTTAATTAATGATATCATTTTAGTTAACGCATATAGTTTATCCCTACATTCATGTCTAACTCCATGATATAGCCCACCTATATTGGTAAAGCGACGCTAAGGACAATTCACTCATGGTAAACTCACGATAAGGCCCAGCCGCCCACCTATTTTCTTTGTAGAAAATGTAGACCTCAGAGAAATTTAGAGACGACCCTTCCATTATCATTATCCATTGACTCACAAGGTGGCCCACCACACCAAGTATCAACACACACCATATTTTCTTTGTAGAAAATGTAGACCTCAGAGAAATTTAGAGACGACCCCTCCATTATAGTATCCATTGACTCACAAGGTGGCCCACCACACCAAGTATCAACACACACCATATTTTCTTTGTAGAAAATGTAGACCTTAGAGAAATTTAGAGACGACCCTTCCATTATAGTATCCATTGACTCACAAGGTGGCCCACCACACCAAGTATCAACACACACCATGCATGAGAGATCTAAAGCGGTGTCACGTCCGACGCAGTCGAGTTTGATGATGTCTTTGTTCCCTATAATATTGGCCTCGACACACTCACATATTTGTATTCAGAAGAGTCAGTGGCAAAACAAGTCTTCGCATGGCCTCTCTGCACTCGGTCGTCCAGCCGCTGTGTATTTTGGTTTTTAATTATGTTTTTAGTGATTATTTCAGATTTTGGATTTGTTTGAGTTAATTAATAAGATATCGTGGATGTGGGTGTCAACCATGGACACGTAAACAGGCCGGAGGCTGACGAGGCCACTCCCAACCACGCATGAACCTCACCCCATTGTCGTCAATGCGCACATTCATATCAAAGGGGGACATAGACGCGTTTGGGTAGGCCGAAAGGACTAGGCAGTCCTTTCAAAGCCTTGCCGTCATTAATTGCCTACCTGGCTGCCATAAATCTCACCAACGCCACTTAATATGGATGACGTTGGAGGCTGGGTTGTTTCACCTGCACTCTGCTTCGCGCTCTGCTATCAGTTTCCTCGGCTTCGAACCGTCACCCCAGTGCTCAGCTTTGGCTCATCATCTACTTGCTCTGCTTTCATTTTGTCATCACCCTACTCCGCTCATAGTTGTGCTCAAGCTATGCCCCGAAGACAAAGATGTACCCCCCGTAGAGGGCGTGGTTGTATTGCTTAGGATCATCACCATTTACCTCTCACGGCCCAAGCCAGTGGCATCGACTTCGATTTGGAGATCGCAAAGGAAGTTCGACGAATTGTTAATGATTGGGAAGATCAATTATCTGGAGCTCTCAGTGCAGCTGGTAGAACGACGGAGCGCAGACAGAATTACTAGGTTTTTAAGAACCCGTTCACTCGGCTGGTCCTCAGGTTCAACCCTCTGGTTCCTCCCCCCCAAGAGCCTCCAGTTCCACCCCCGTCGGCTGCCCAGGTTGTTGCGCCACCGGTTCCACCACCGCCCTCTGTCGCCCCAGCCTCCACCCCTGTTCCTTTACCCAGCTCCATCCCCCTTCTGCATTGCTGACCCTCCACTCTCCCTTCATGCAAATTTTCGTCCAACCCAGTCGTTACCAAAAAAACGGTTCCACTTCTCACCAATTCGCCCCCTGCAGGTTCAATGGAAGAAGAAAGAAGCTCCAATGATGAAAAAATGGCGACGTCTAGCGAAACTTCAAAGGCGATGTCCAGTCGGACCACGAAGGCTAATTCAAGTGAGCTTGCTTAGCCAAGCGCGCCTGCTCAGCCAGCCTCACCATGTTACAACTGTCCTATCGAGGAGGAACCATTCTTCTAGCCATGAACCGATTTCACCATCGCCATGTGCTGGTCTGCATGCACGCCCCAAGGTTTTTTCACCTCGGCCATGTGTTGTTCAGCATGACACTCTTAGGTTTTTTTGTTTATTTCAATGTTAACGTGTTGGCTACGTATCTGGTTCCTCCAAAAACTAAGGAGGTTTTTGTGTATGTTTTTTTGGACAGCCTGTTTTCCCTCCTGGAGAGAGGGTTTTGTGGACCTATTTTCCCTTTTAGGAAGGGCCCACACTTATCTTGGAACTATATACCTGCTCATCTTGAGCAGGTCTCTCTATAAACTCATATGTACCACCATTTTCTTTTTTTAATAGATTAGAACCTACAAAAAAAGAAGAAGATTAATTCAAGTGTAACAACATTACAGCATAGATTTATCTCATGACCGCCTTATCTTATTATGCTTAAATGATTCTCCATTAAGATTTAAAAAGTGGTTAAAAAAAGAGTAACAACTTGTTTTTGTTTTTTCATATTTATTTTTGTTTTTATTTATTAAATATTTGTTTGTTTTTTGTTTATTAAAGATTTATTTTTTTGTTTTTGTTTGTTTTTATTTATTAAATATTTGTTTGTTTTTTTTTATTAAAGATTTTTTTGTTTGTTTTTGCTTATATTAAATCTAATAATATGATATGAATACTAAATTCTTTTATTTTGTTTATATTAAATTTAACAATCTGATATGAATAATATTTGTTTTATGTTTTTTTATTATATTAAATCTTATGAATAATATTTGTTTTTTGTTTTTATTTTTGTTTATATTAAATTTAATAATTTAACTTATATAAAATTACATAATATTTGTGTTTTGCTTTTGTCTATATTAAATCTAATAATCTGAAATAAATAATATTTGTTTTTTATATTTTTTATATTAAACCTAACAACTTGATATGAATAAGTTTTGTTTTTTTTATTTTGTTTATGTTAAATTTAACCATCTGATATGAATAATACTTGTTTTATGTTTTTTACTTCTATTAAATCTAATAATGTGATATGAATAATTTTTGTTTTTGAATAATTTTTGTTTTTTTGTTTTTTTTTGTTTATGTTAAATTTAATAATTTAACTTATATAAAATTACATAAAATTTGTTTTTTGCTTTTGTTTATATTAAATCTAATAATTTGATATGAATAATTTTTTTGTTTATATTAAATCTAATAATCTGATATGAATAATTTTTGTTTGTTGTGTTTTTTGGGTTCACAAAGGCTCTTGTTATAATAGAAATGATCTAGAGTCTGGGACTGGAAGTAGTAGTAGTAGTAATAATAATAATAATAATAATAATCTATTTTTAAGGTCACCGCCAAGCGAGACACCAAATTGGTGTATGAGACCCCCTTGTTTGTGGGACAAGGGAGCCCCCCTCTGCGCAGGGATTTAACTGCTAAAGTCTACAGTGGTGTACATACACTACCCCCCTCTGGATTTGAACCCGTGACCTCCTAAGAGGAAACACATGCTCTTAACCATTAGGCCCACTCATGTGCTGTCTAACGAGGGGACTTTTTGAATTCTATGTACAAAAACTGTAATTTTTGTTATTTGTTGGACTATTTTAAGCTGAGAAATGAAATCAGGTGACAGAAAAACCCCCAACACCCACACTCTGTAAGATTTAACAATGTTTTTGAACGTTTTTGAAAATTTTGTGAAAATTCATAGTAAAAAACTGATAAAAACAACTCGATAATAATATGAGAAGAGCTGTCTCGAAGTATTTTGCTGGAGGAGAAACATTTCAAAGAGAAATTACACACGTGTCTTGCAAATCACACACGTGCAATACCACTACAAAACATTTCTCTGCAAATCACACACGTGCAATACCAGTACCGACTCCATTCTAACCAATTAAAAGTGTCGGAAAACCTGTTCTGTTGATTTAGTGAAGTTCCTTTGCCAGGATTATCTACTTTACCATTTTCAAATAAATCAAAGTATACAAATTTCTAATTCTTGCTCACTAGTTTACAAAGTCAAATTTATTGTGAAAGGTGGGTAATAACTATTGCCTTCTTAATTGTTACGATGTCTACGTTTTGGATTTATTTGTTCTCAAGAATAACAATCTTGATTGTCTGATCATTTGTGAATATGGGATGCCATGTCAAATTGATTCTACCATCTTCAAGAATTTCTAAATCTTATCACAACTCAGACCTCCACTCCAAATAGCTTCCAAAGTCCCATGTCCTCTATACCGTTGGTCCCAATCGTTTATTCCTAATCAAATATTGGACTCCCTCTTTTCGAGAGGACTGAAATCTCTAATGCAGTTAACTATAACAGGAAGTATAGTCCATATAAAAAAGTTTAGCTAGTTGGTACCAAGGATTGGGATATCATAGGTAGCAATATTGCAAGCCTCCATTAATGGAAAGGCTAATTTTTTTTATTAAATTAGAAGCATCTATTAAATATACACAATTTAAACACAAAAAGCTAAATATACACCATTTAAACACAAAAAAGCAAAAGACAATTATAAACATTGATAAGAAAAAACATTGATCAATTTTCTAAAGACCAAGGAAGCATATACAAATTGCAATTGTAACCTGTTTGGCTTTGCATTTGGCTTTCTGATTTTGAAACCATAAAACAATTTATGTTGTGGCTATTGCATTTTTGCCAAGATGGCAATTGCAATATACTCTAGCTAATGCATTCATGTCATGGATATTGTAGCTAGGTGCTCTTGTATATAAAATCAAAATTTAAAATAAGAAAAAATTATATATATATATATATAAAATGATAGATATTTAAACATGTATACTTATTACATTAATAGGCATTTTTATTTTAGAATTTGGGGTGGACACCTATGCTTTTGTATCTGATGAATGGATAACCAACCAAATTAAAAAGAATATACACAAAATTGATGGTTATTAAATAGATAACTCCTAATCGATGAATGAATGCATAGGTAACTTATAATTTGAGGTGGATTGGTAGATGATGCATGGATAACTTATAATCTCTTGGTTGCTTAGACTAGCATCTATGATTTTCCTAGATTGGATGAGAGACAAGTGTATTGTCAATATTGATTTTATGGTAAACATTCCAAATTCAAAATAAACAATTATAAAATAAAAAAGAATATAAAAAATAATTGGTAATGCATGGATAACTAATAAATGTATAACTCTTAACTTGTAAGTTATCAATGAATGCAAGTTAAATGATTCTGCTAGTAATTTAGTTACTTAATATTGCAATGTTAAATATAATTCTTCAAATTTTATATAATTGTATTGATTTTGTAATTTAGTTACTTAATATTACAATGTTAAATATAATTCTTCAAATTTTATTGATTTTATATGTATCAAATAGTTGGGTTGTTCAACCTTGTCATAACACACCAATAACAAAGCATTGAAAAATGACTTAAAAAATCAAGTAGTTGTATTAATTTAGCAATGAGATAACACCGAGGTCACGGGTTCGAGCCTTGAGTCCTCTGGGGTTAGGCCTTCTGCTAGGATGGCCGACGGTTTACCACCTCTACCATCCACGAATGTGGGGAAGTATTGTTGGGTTTCTCGTGGATCTTTCCATCTGAAAAAAAGCAATGAGATAACACAAAACCATTGGGTGGGAGTATTGAAAAAATAGGATGCATTATTATTTTAAGCGATAATATAATGAAAAAATGATTCACATGAAAAAACAATACCAAGAAACTGAGCGGATATGAGTCAATTCTCCTTCCCGTAGGTGGGAGCTACTTCCTACTCCTTCATTGGCCAAACAATCAGCAAGCGCATTCGCTTAAATATTTATTATCTTTACTAATGCACTCCATGGTGCATTTAAAACTACGGGGACTTCTTTAAAACCAGCGTAGATCCAAATCCTGGGCTCTATCAAGTGCCTAGATGGATCAAATCTGTAACCTCTTCTTAGGTATCCATTGATTTGATTCAAACCAAAAGACACATCTTTTTATTTAAGGTCCGCATATAATTTTATTATTATTAATATTTAATATTATCTATGGCCGACATATAATATTTTTTATTTTGTTAGGAACAAACATTGCATCATTTCCCCACACATGGTTTTAAAACCATATGCAAGGCCCTCCTACAATCATGGGTTGTTTAGGAGGCCTTGCACATGGTCTTAAAACCATTTGTAAGGCCCTCCTAAACCATGTACAATAATTCCATGGGTTGTTTAAAAGGCCTTGCACATGGTTTAAAAACCATGTGCAAAGCCTCCTAAACCATGTACAATAAAACCATGGGTTGTTTAGAATGCCTTGCACATGGTTTTAAAACCATGTGCAAGGCCAACATTGTTTTGTGGATAATTCAATTTTGTGTTTTTTTGACCCACATATTTTTTTTACGGATAATTAAATTTTTACTTTTTTATTGTTTTGTTAGGTAGGAAGATTACCACATCTCCCCCATATTAGATTGTTTTTGTGGCCGACATTTATTTTGGCCTATTAGAAAATTTATTTTTTATTAATAAAAATAAAGTTACGAAAGTGATATTATTTTTTATTTTGTGCTACAAAATCTATCCCATAATATTCACTATCACAATTATTTTTGGCCGACATGTTACATATGTTAGTAACGTTACATCACGTTACAAGATCTCTCCCATAATATTCACTTTCACTATTATTTTTTGCCGACATGTTAGTAACGTTACATCACGTGACAAGATCTCTCCCATAATATTCACTTTCACTATTATTTGTTGCCGACATGTTAGTAACATTACATCATGTGACAAGATCTCCCCCATACTGGGCTGTAGAGCGCCTCTCCGCGCAACAAGTATCATTATTAATACATTTTTAAATATGTTCAGTAATTTTACTAAAATCTAAGTCTTTGGTCTCTATGAATGATGGGTCAAAATTTTCATTAAAGCTTATTAACTAATTAACTAAGCCTTGAAATTCCATAAATATAATAGTAACTATGTGAATGGACACTATCCATTAATTACTTAACCTTAATTATATATATATTATATAATCTATTTACTTTCATTATAATGAACTTGAGCCTTTTTCAATATTTATAAACCAAAAAAATAAAAATATATATATTTATTTATTTATTTATTGTATACTATGACTCTTACCCCTCAACATAAAGTTATCGTCTGCCATGCATAATATATCAAGGATTTATGTTTATGGTTAAAGGGTTTGCCAACGAATATATAGTCATGTTCCCATGCATCCATACTAATCCATCTTGATGGTAGGTTGCACGGCTCCATAATCAAAGGTATGATTGTTGCGAGGAGGGTCGAGGGACGTCTCCCTAGTGACCACAAAGTGCACAGCTGGTAAAAAATTGTTAATGAAATTGACGTGGAGATCTAGACTCTCCTTACATCTGGACACTCGGGTTTATTTATTGAGATAGAAACTTTGCATTTAGCAACTCTTAAAGGACGAAAGGAGGTGTACTTGGCTCATGAGGTCTTGACTTGGAAGATTAAGAGCAGAGCCAACTGGATTAGTCAAGGGAATGTTAATACAAAATGTTTCCACACTGGATTAGTCAAGGGAATGTTAACACAAAATGTTTCCACAATTTTTCGTCAGCAAGGAGGAATTCTAAATCCATTTGGGCTCTACAGAATCAGGCAAGTGAACTGGTGGAGGAGGAGGCTCATCTAAAACTGTTGGGTGAACAACACTTCTTGAAATTGTTCAAAGACGAAGGGAATACTAGTATTATTGATCAACTAAAAGTTATCAATTTTTTTTTCTCCTATATTCTGGAGGATGAAGTTGGTATCTTTCTTTCAAAGATTTCACTTTCAGAAGTTGGAGCATTAAAATGCTTCAAAAGGGATAAGAGCCCCGGTCCTGACGGTTGGATTGTGGAGTTATTTCTCTGGTTCTTTGATCTGGTTTGTTTGCACCTTCCTAGGGTTGTGGAGAAATCCAAGGTTGAGGGTAAGGTCATCAACTCTATAAATGCCGCGTTCCTTACTCTTATTCCAAAGTGAGAAAAGCCCCAAACCTTTGCAGACTTCCGACCTATCTCACTGTTCAATTTGGTTTATAAACTCATCTAAAAAATTGCAGCAAATTGTCTGAAGCATTTCATAGACAAGTCCATCTTTGCTCAGTTGTATGGATTCCTAAAAAACAGACATATTATTGATCCTGTGGGCATCACACAGGAAATCATTTACACTATCAAAACGAAAAAGATGAAGGCAATGGTTCTCAAACTTGATCTTGTCAATGTCTTGTCAAAGCATTTGATCGGGTGAAATGAACATTTTTAAGGCCCTGTCCTTCTTCAAATTGGTCTACCAGTGGATGGCGTTAACTGGATCATGGGATGTGGTAGCTCTTAAAATTTTTCGATCCTTGTAAATGGCACTCTGAAAAAATTCTTCTCTGCTTCACGAGGCATATGTGAGGGATGCCCCCTATCTCCTCTCCTCTTCTTACTGACTATAGAAGGTATCAATCTTACTATTAATGATGAACAGAGGAAAGGCAAGATCAAAGGGATTAGAGTATCCTCTAACCTTACTTTAGCACATCTTCTCTTTCTTGATGATGTGATTCTATTTGGGTTGGGGACGTTGGAGGAATGGAAGGATTATAAGGATGTTCTTGATCTCTTTTGCTCAGCTTCGAGTATGTGCATTAGTCTGGAAAAGTATTCCTTCCTGTACAGTGAGGTTGATGTGGAAACAAGGGATTGCATTTCTTCCATCCTTCCCTTCAAAATGGAACCCTTAGTAAAAGGATTCAAGTATCTTGGATACCGTCTTAAGCCACTGGGCTACTGCAGAAATGATTGGAGGTGGATCATAATTTTTTTTGAAAGAGAACTAGTATGTGGGCTTATAGATTGCTAACCCTAGGAGGAAGATTGATACTTGTCAGATCTATGCTATCGGGGTTACTTGTCTACTAATTTTCTTTAGCTAGGTTTCCCAGATCCATTCTGAACTGTCTTAGACACTGCATGTTTACTTTTATTTGGGGTAACTCAGGTTTCCAGCATAAGATGCACTGGTTGATTGGCCCACTTTATCCAAACCCCATGACTATGGTGGATGGAACATAACAAATCTGGATTGGTTATGTACTTCTCTTAGAATGAAAATCTTATGGATGGTATTGAACGGTAATGGAACTTGGAATCATATCATACGCCATCAATATCTTAAAAACCTTTCTGTTGAAGACTGGTTGCATAAACAACACTTCTCAGTTCAAGGATCATCATAGTTCTGGAATGGTTTTTATTAGGAATCTGTCTTGGATTACTAGGAATTGGGCCATTAGAGGAAATTTCAACTCAAAATGGGCCTCCTAAAAAAAATTAATAAAATAATAGTTAAAATAATAGAATAATATTTATTAATTTTGGATTAAGAAAAGAAAAAAACTACTTTTTGTTTGTATTTTTGACATATCTCCATGTGTTTTTACTTAAATTTCAATCGAGAGAGCTCATTGGATGCAGAATTAAATTCCGCATCCAACGAGTACACACTCGACATACTTTTGACGGACCTCGCTACCCCAAAAACAAGAAATACCTGAAAAAACGTGATAATGAAATCATCATCACGTTTTTTCAAGTATTAATTGTTTTTAGGGTGGTGGGGTCCGTCAAAAGTATGCCGAGTGGGTACTCGTTGGATGCAGAATTTAATTCCGCATCCAACGAGGCTCTCTCAATTGAAATTTGAGTAAAAACACAAGGAGATATGTTGAAAATACAAACAAAAAAAGTAGTTTTTTTATGATACCTATCCCCAAATTTATATTAAAAAAGTGTTTAAGACCTATATGGTATTTCAAATTTATAAAAATTTCATTGGCTAACACATGATAACATGGAATTTGAATTAGAGTTAAAAGACCCATTTTGAGTTGAAATTTCCTCTAATGTGGAAGGTGGGCGATGGGAAAAAATAAGATTGGGAATAAACCCTATTGCAAGTCAGAATTCTTCCTTTGTACTCTCTAAGGAGCTTAGGGATTATCTTTGTGATTATGGAATTTCAACTCTCAATCAGGCCCGTAATTATGGAGAAGGATCATATTTGCAGTTCTATTGGTTGACTATAGAGGATTTGGAATTGGGAGGTAGTTGGAAGGCTCAGTGGAAAGATTTCATAAAAGGCCTGAATCATGGGGGTATTAGACTAAAATATGTTGAAGTCTCTCTAATATGGATGCACAATAAGATTAATGGTGAGGTCTCTGCTAGTCTTGCTTATGCTTTTATTGTTTCCTCCTTGCTGCCTTTGTCACCTGTTAAATATCATACTCGACTATGGTGTTGTAATGTGCCATTAAAGGTGAAATGTTTTACCTGGATGTGCATTGAGAACTGTATAAATACATTGGACAAATTAACTAAAAAAGGTTGGGTTGGTCCTAATAGATGCTGCTTCTACAAGTCTAATGCGGAATCAGTGAGCCATCTCTTCATTTCCTGTCCATTTACTCGGGTGTTTATTGATTTATTGTGCAGGAATTTTAAGTTGTCTCTTATTTGGAATGGTCCAACTCTCTTAAATAACTTAGAGATGTGGTTCAGTAAGGATAGGGAATGCCTCTATTTTCCCTTATTTTTTATTTAGAACATTTGGATCTCTCGCAACTTTTTCTTATTTGAGGACAAGCCTCCAGACTTGGTCCCTCTCTGCTATAAAATTTTGGAATAGGTAACATATTTTCCAGTGGTCTGTAAAAAAAGAACAAAGTGCGGGAATGCAGGTAATGCTTCGAAAATATAGCTTGCAATGCCCATAGTGTAATGGTTGAAATGCTTGCAGTCGTAGCTTGCAATGTTGAAGGTAATGGTTGAAATGCCCACAACCACCTTTTATAGAATTTACCCATTTAATAAGCTATCTCCTATTTATGCATGTTGGTTTTGCTATGTATAGACCTACTTACAAACAATATTGGGTCATTTCCTCGTTTTTTAACAAAAAACACAAGTTATTATGCATGGAAGGCACCTCTGCAAGTTAATACAGTTTATTTGTCAAAATGAGAACCTTGCTCACCAAGCAAGTATTTGAAGAGCGGTTTTGCCTCAGTTGTGATATTAAAGCATTAAGATGAATGATTTGCATTGAATCACTACATATTTTTTAAATGTCAAACAAGGTCACACATGAAATTAATTTAATATGAAGTTTCAATTTTATAGGAAATTATATCTCACATGCCACTATTTACCTCTTGATATGACTTATTCCTCCAAAATCCCAAAACCTTGATGGGATATGGTCATGATATATTAATTGAAAATTTTTCCGAAGTCTTGGGAGCTTCGCTTGTTTTCCCTCCATTAAATATTATATGTTATGTATCTCATGTTAAACAAGATCATTGACTATGGCCATATTTTCCTTCTCAAAACAAATAACAACTTGTTACTTGTTAAATACTTTTGTGAAAATGGCTCTCAGTTTCCACCATTTTGATACTAAGCATGTCAATATGTTAAATTATGATGGATGTCAGCTGTGATGGCCTACGGGCAAAGCCTTAGGGGTTGATGATGATTTTACTTGGTTGCCAAATATTTTGTTACCATCTTAGAATATTAAGCTAGTTATATGCGATCCCCTTCTATTTAAGTGAATGCCAATGGTTGTGTTTTGGTCTTAAACTATTATGCATGACCAATATGGAATGCTTTGAAACTCTTCAGTTTTTTTATAAGAAGGTTCTATAGGAATGACAACTCTATGTGGTGATCAAGCTTATGAATTGTTCAAAGATAATAGAAAAAAAATTGTTGGAAATTTTATTTTTGCCATAACCCTTTCAAAATACTTGATAACATTGTTGTTATCCTTAAATGTTGATGAGTTTCGATTTCAAACACACATCTTGTGAGTCAAAAGATTTAAGGACCAAAGTCCCCGTCTCGTTAACGGATCCACATGAAAAAAATTTAGGGTTTGGAGTCTCATTTATATTGGATTAAAAATGGTTGTCATTGTTTCAAATACTTGTCATACAAAAGATGTATAATTTAAGACTGGTTTGCGATGGTTGCTCATTTACAATAGGTTGGGTTACTTAGTATTTGTTCATGTAAAAAGATGTTACAGGTATAAAAACCCTCATGTGCTGAGCCAACATATGAATTATTCAATTGATAACATGTTAAAAAATTTCTCCATCTAATTAAAGAGATTGTGATTTCCCACAATTGTGTATCCATAAAATATATATGCAAATGTTTGGATGGTTAAACCCAAGTTCATATTAAAAGGTTTGAATTGTGTCACCGAGGATATTGTGACCATGTGTCAATTTTCAAATTTGAAAAGAAAAGTGTAAAAGATACATATATTTGATTGATAATGTAAATACTATTTCATTGGTCGAAATCATATCTAATTTATGATTGAGTTTGGGCACATTTGGATAAGTTTTAAATGTGTTGATTCATGTTAAAATGAATTTGTCTCTACTCATCAACAAGAAAATTTGAAATGCATTTTGACTATATCCATTTTAGGTTATAATAGAATGGTGAACATAATATTATGGGGTTCCTTGATGGTTTATCATGAAGACATACTATTCCAAAGTTAGTTTTAGAGAAAATAATTGAATTGGATTTGAGTTTTGCAAACTCAAAAAAAAGGAATAATAGCAGCCATGAATACTGAATTTTTTAAGAGATTCAAGGTTGAATGTCTTGTTTATTTAAATTGTTTGCAAATGTTATTTTTTTGTGTAAAGAGTTTCACTTATAGATGGAAATGGTTGTTGATGGTGATTGGGTTTCATAAAGCATTGATTATAGTCACGGTTATTTGAACATGTACCATTCATTTTCCTCTCATCTGTTTTCATTATCAAATCGTTCATATCCCCCCATTTTCCAAATAAATCATGTTTTTCCATGTTCAAAAGTGTAATAGTTAGGAGGAATAAGTGGTATATAGTTTGGAAGTGGTGAACATTGAAGAAATTTCAAATGTTTTCCCTTGCTTTTTTCCCTCAAATATATTTGTATGCGTGATTTTTGTTAAACTTAGAGCCATTTATAAATTATTTTAAATGCAAATTTTATTTGATAAAATTACCTATTGTTATGCCTATGTGCCGATCTTATTTTCATCACTACATATATGATATTTTTCAGTAGAGGAGGTAACATGTCAAACAAAGGAAATAGAGGTCAAAGGCCTAGTTGGTAGAGAGGAAAAAATAAGAAACTTAGATTTTCAATCCACATTGATATAGATTTTGAAGAACTTAACTGATAGCAATACAAGACTGAAAGGGACCAAGAACAAATATCCAAAGATCCTTGCACTCGCACTGGATAAAAAAAAATTGGTAACACTTCTACTCACCCAAAACGCAGATAGTCTGGTTTAATAATCAAACGTTTTCAATAGGATTTCACGTCTATTTAGGTCAAACACAATAGTTAAACACTCTTTCAATCTTTCTTAGGCGATTTCTATTTAGCTAAATGATACTCTGTTTTGCAGGCTGTAAGCGTATATTTCCCACATTTATTCTCCGCGGGTATTTTGTCAGATAGTTTATAATGGTATTAAAATAATAACAATTCTCTCAAACACCAACAACAAAAACTGGAAACGAGACAATGTTTGGGAAAAATCAAGGTTAAACACACAGTCAGCTCCAGATTCGATCATCAAAGGTAGAGACAACAACAATCTACAACATCTTCACATTTACACAATTGAATTTCTTTTCCAAATCATTAAGTAAATAAGAATAAATTGAATCCACTTACAATGTTCAGTTAATTGTATCAATTCACCCAGTATCACCCACAAATGTGCAAAAGAACTCCCAGTTAGATAAAATTCCCAAATATTATCAATTCTCACTATTTTAAACAACTTGCAGATACATTTATTAGCATAATCGACTTCTAATTTGCAGAGTGGGACAATTACACTAGTGCATACACGAAGGTTTTCATTTTTCTTTCTCCAGAAGCTAGCCCTCCCAAAATAAAATCCCGAGATTAAAAACCAATCCTCACTTCCAAGAAGCAAAGAAAACTACCACTAATTGTTTTTTTTTAATTCTAGTCTTTATCTAAAATATTCTAACCATTTTCTAACTAAATGTTCAAAAATTATCTAACTAAATGTCCAAAATTTTAGGAATAAACTTTTTAATGCTTTAGCTTTATCATGTGACCAATCCATTCCATTGCTAAGCCTTTGGTTTAAGTGCTTGGCCTAATGCATCTGCATGAGGCTCCCCAAAAGAGAATATTTTATGAGCTCCTGCTCATAAGATCTTCTACAACATGACTTGCTTTCTGTAACGTTGCTTCATCCATCCAAGTAGAATCCTCCATCGGACGGTCTTTACACTTCACCATATATTCTAAATATTCTTTCCTCCTGGTCTTCTTGGTAACACGTGTATCCAAAATATGTTCATCTTCTAAACTAGTTTCCAAAGGCATTTGTTTCAGCCACTGCTGTTCCTTGCCTTCATCATGGTCAAGATTCCCAGAATTTTAAGTTGACTCACCGGCTATGTAGGAATACAAATATTCTACATTAAAAATGGGTGAAATGCCAATGCCTGGAGGTAGCTCCAACTCATAAGCATTCACTGAAAACTTGCAAAGAATCTTGCAAGGTCCTATCTTCTTCATTTTCAACTTGTTGTACTCTCCCATTGGAAACCTCTCCTTTCTTAGATGATCTAGGACCATGTCTCCCACTTCAAATTTCATGTCTTTCCTATGCAAATCTGCTCACTGCTTATATCTGTAGCTTGTGTCTTGTAATCTCTTCTTTACTTTCTTATGCAACTCACTCATGGCTATTGCAAAATACTCTCCATCGACACTTTTATGTTCAAGATTTCCCAAGTCTTTTAACTCACAAATTCCTCTCAGATGCATGCCATACACGATCTGAAATGGACTCTTTCTCGTGCTTCTATTTCGTGAGTCATTATAGGAAAAATCATCTTGGGCTAATACATGATCCCATTACTTGGGTTGATCACCTACTAAACTCCTCAACAAGTTACCCAAACTCTTGTTTACAACCTTTGTCTGTCCATCAGACTGTGGATGATAGGCTGAGCTAAAATTTAACTTAGTGCCAAGCTTATTCCACAAAGTCCTCCAGAAATTCCTTGTGAATCTTGTGTCCCTGTCAAAAACTATACTCTTTGGAAATCCATGCAACCGAACAATCTCATTAAAAAACAAATTAGCCACATGGGTAGCATCACTAGTTTTGAACCATGGAATGAAATGAGCCATCTTTGTAAATCTATCCACCACTACAAGGATTGAATCATTACCTCGTTGAGTTCTTGGTAAACCCAAAGCGAAATCCATACTTACCGAATTTCAAGGTCTGTTGGGAACAGGTAAAGGTATGTACAATCCAACATTATGACTTCTCCCTTTCGCATCTTGACATATCCTGCACTTGTTCACATACCTTTGTACATCTACCTTCATCTTAGGCCAAAAATAAAAGTGACTGAACTGCACAAATGTTTTATCAACACCAAAGTGTCCAACCAACCCTCCATTATGTTTTTCTTGAACCAAGTTTTCCCATATTGAGCAATTGGGAATACATAGTTGATTGTTCTTGAACAATAGTCCATCTTGCAACATAAAATATTTCCATGGACTGCTGTCCCTATTGACAGAATTCTTACATGTTGCAAAAGATTCTTTAAAATCAACATCAATGTCATACAAGTCTTTCAAATAATCAAATCCCAAAACATGTATTTGACTCTCCTACATGATTAAACATCTCCTACTTAAAGCATCAACAACCTTATTTTCCTTCCCACTGATGTGCTTCAAAACAAAAGTAAAAATTTGAAGGAACTCCACCCACTTTGCATTTTTATGATTTAACTTATGCTGCTGCATAATATATTGTAAGGAAGAATGATCAGAAAATAGAACAAACACCATAGGAATCAAGTAGTGCCTCCCATAATTCAAAGCTTGAATCATCGCATAAAATTATTCATAAGAAGAATATTTCTATTTTGACTCATTTAACTTCTCACTAAAATATTGAACATGCTTATCTTCTTGACTCAGTACAACTCTAATGGCTGTCCAACTAGCATCACATCTTACTTGAAAGGGATGATTGAAGTCTGGCAACTTCAACACCGACTTCTTAGTGATTTTCTTCTTCAATAATTGAATTTTTTTCTTCTGATGTTGTCCAATAAAAAGGCTTCCTGTCCTTCTTAATAGTTTCAATAATTGGTGCACAAATACCACTGAAATTCCTGATAAATTTCCTGTAGAAGCTGGCTAAACCATGAAAATTTCTTACTTTAAAAATATTTTTAGATGAGGACCAATTTACAATTGCTTCTATCTTTTTCGGATCCATTTTCAAGACATCCCTAGAAATAACAAAACCTATATATACAAGCTCACTCTTCATAAAGAACACTTATTCATGTTAATCGATAACTTTTCTTGCTGCAATATTTCTAAAACATACTTCAAATGTCTTAAGTTCTCTTCTCTATTTTGAATGAAAATTAAAATATCATCCAAATAAACAATGACGAACTTACCAATGAACTCCTTCAAGACTTTGTTCATCAGTCGCATAAAGGTACTGGGTGCATTTAAGAGGCCAAATGGCATGAACAACCACTCGTACAACCCATCATTTGAACCCACTCATACAACCCATCATTTGGTCTTGAAAGTTGTCTTCCACTCGTCCCCTTCCCTGATATGGATTTGATGATAACCACTTTTCAAATCAAGTTTTGAAAAGTAAACTGGTCAACTCAAGTAGTCCATCATGTCATCCATTTGTGGCAATAGAAACCTATAGCGAATAGCGATCTTGTTGATTTCTCTGGAGTCCATACACATTCTCCATCCTCCACCCTTCTTTGGATTTAGTACTATAGGAACAACACACAGACTCAAACTTTCTCTTATTAGTCCTTTGTCCAATAGTTCTTGGACTTGATTCCTCACTTCTTCATTCTCTTTGGGTGTCATTCGATACGCAACCTTGTTTGGAAGACTTTTCCCCAGTATCAAGTGTTGGGCCCAGAAATGACCCCTTTTTGACCACACTCACTATACCCTTTTTTCCTTAGTTTACTCCATTTTATGCACCAAATAGATGTTCTTCCTTCATTTGAGCCCTGAATCCTTATTGGTATGATTACTTATTGTTTTATCTTATTAATACTTATGATTGTTATAATCAGGGCTTTGCCTCTTGGATTATGATAACAAACTGAGATTTTATGAAGATAGTTCAAGATATGAAGAATACAGGTGTAGCATGCTGAGTGGTTTCTAGAAGAAGTGAACATTCATTGCCAGTTGTTACCCACTAATCCATCTCTACATGTGAAATGCAATCAAAGGTCCTCATCCCATGCAGGCTGCAACAGGAACGACTGCAACAGACTCAGCCTCAACAATGCGCCGATGATCAAGGGTAGTTGCAACTGACGAAGTATCTCTTAAACGGGTTCTGTTATTTCTTCATCGGCTCAAGCAACAGATTTCCTATATTCCCTGCTTCTGTTTCTCCCATAGTTGTAACAACGCATTAGTGGGTGGAAGTTATGAATATTGATGTATAAATATTAGGAACTACTCAGAGCTGAGGGCTTGGAAAATAATTGATCATATTGTATAAGCTGTGATAGAGACTGTACTTTCATTCCATCATCTAATACAAGGAGCAGGATTCTCCAGACCTCTGTGTTTTAACTTGTGTTAGTCTCCGATGTCTCTGTTCAAAGGTTGGGCCCTCCTTCCCACAGAGATTTCCAAGTTAATTAGGTTTATCTTTTCTGTCATGTGGCGTGGATGTTACAGTAGACGCATTCTTTTGTAATAGCTACAACAGTAATGATTCATTGTGTGTTTCCTTGAATGACGAGTAATTGCATTTCCTGTAAGCTGCAGCAGAGTGGTGTGACAGTCCACTGTGTAGGTTAATTTCATTTATGCAACTGTGTGATAGCTGTAATAGCCAAGCCCATCCCTAATTTCTTTCAATTGCTTTCTTTCTTCAGTTTTTCTAATTCAGTCCATTTATAGTTATAATTGTTGAGTTCAATTTCTGCATTTTTGATTCTTAGATTAAATTGAATTGATTTAGTTATAATGGATCCTCATATAGCCTGGTAAATTAGGATTTAAATTTCTGCAAAAGTAAGTCTAGATGTTTATTTCCTGAATCGTTCATTTTTAGATTGAAGTTGTAGGAAGGTAATTACAAATCTGCATTCTTAGGAAGGTAATTTATATTAGATTAATCATGGGAAGAGTTGGGCTGAACAGATAGGTAGGATAGTTCATTCAATAGCATCAAATACTTAGTGTTTAAGCACAGACCGTGTAAATTATCTTGCAATAAAAAGAATTCCCTGGTTTGACAATTTATATTGAACATTTTGTATGTTGGCTTTAATTAAGTGGCATATAGAGTGTCCAACATTTTGGCTCCGTTGCCATGGAGGGTAATTATTAGACACCATAGTATTTGCATCCATTCTTTTTTCTTTAGTGTTTAAGTTTTCATGTTTTAGGTTGCATGAATACGAGAAGAATACAATGTGACATTCCTATAACCCCAAGAACTCCCGAGAATACTAACATTGCAGGTGGTCGAGGTCATGGAAGAAATCAAGCCTTAGGAAGAAGAACATTCATTGATGATCTAGTTGCCAAAACAAATTCCTCTACCGGAGCTCGCCATCAGGGGTTTTCCATCAGAAGAAGCCCAATTACCCCCAAGGTGGAAGCATCGGTTTCCACGGTGGAGAACACGGGAGGAGCTGCGACCCCTTAGGTGTCCCTATGGAGGAAGATAGAGTTAGTGCTGTGGGAGCAGTTGATCAAGATGTGATTTATCACGTTAATGGGAAGGAGGTGACAAAAGAGGATGTAATACCCCGGTTTTGACCCCGTTTGCATTAAAAGATACATGATGTATATATTGTAATTAATCATGGTGTGGAGCTAAAGGAAAAAGCCTTACCATCGATTTGGTTTTGTTATGTTTTGGCGATTGGGATCGTTGCCGATGGTATATCATGCTATCCAACACATTATAGTTTTGGCATCATGTAAATATGCACTTTAATTAAAATGAACCTACAACCAGCTACGACGGTGCAACGATAATGAAAAGGGCATGATTTTCCTAAGGATAAGGGGGGGGGGATTGTTAAACCTTGGGCCTATGGGGAAAAGCTATGTGTCAGCTGTTGAACCCTTTTAGCTGTCACCCACCTTTTGTCTCACTCACCTATCCTTGTCTCATCAATCAACTAATAAATTAAAAACCGCTGATGTTAGTTGGGGCAGTTATTGCTGGGTAGTGGTGGGTGTGGCAGGACTATCAGTCCTTGCCCACATTCCCACTCCACCAGAAGACTCTTCATCTTCACATCACGTGGGCATAGAAGAAACATTCCCATTCTCTCCACTCTCCCATGACTCCATTATTCCATTCATGGGCATATTCCATTGTGTTTTCTTGCTCATCTCCACTCAGGGGCTGGAATTGCCCATCCTCATGCAGAGAGTCATTCTCTCATCCTCACGCACAGGATTCGACGTCATTTTTACCCATGCAGCGAGTTGGGAAGCCGTGTTCTGTCACCCATGATTTCTTGGGAATGAGCCCTTCGCGTTTTGGGCGATGTGTATGTGTGTTTCCATACCGAGTTGTGGTTCTGTGTGTATTCCCTCCCTTGTCTAGGCTAAGAATCAGATCTTTTCCTCCATTTTGGGCTGTGTTTTGTTTCCCCACGATTTTGGTTGGTTGTGGGATCCTATGCATATTGGTTTGTTTTGTTTTCTTCTCTCGTTGCTTCAGTGTTGCGATTGGGGCTGTTGCTTTCCCCATGACTTGTTGCTGTGGTTTCAGCTATGTTTTGAGCAACTGTGGATTCTTATTGGGTTGTTTTGGCCACGATAGGGCCAAGAACAACTCAGGGATCATTTTCCCTTGTCAAGGCTGTGAATTGCTTGTTTGCTGCATGTATGCAGTGGTTGGTCTTTGGACTGTGTTGGCTTGGCTGATTTGTTGATGGCCTGATAAACCCAACTCTGTTGGCTTGGCTATTTGTGTATCCTTGGCTATGTGTAAGCCTTCTTGTTCCTTATTCCTTAGAGGATCATGCCCAGCTTAGGGGTGGCAACGTTGCTGAGAGATTAAGGAGCACGCTAGCCTATGGTTGGGTGGAACATTGCAGCGACGCAGCTGGTTGCAGGATGAGTTCTTTATAAGATAAGTCTTCTTGACTATTTTTGTTTCTGCAATCATATTGATGTTTAATGAATTATGATGAACATGTTGAATGCCTGAATGAATGTATGTTTGCTTCTGCTATGTATGTTAAACAATTATGCATCTTTGCATGCTTTATGTTTCAAGCATTTCTGTTTTTATATGTGTGTACATGTTCATGGGGCTAGTTTCCTGGTTGGTTAATGGCATGGTAGTATCCTATTAGCCGGTCGGAGGGTCGGGGATGTTACAGAGTGGTATCATAGCCATTGTTGCAGCATTGGGCCTCAGAGGGCCATGATAAATCAGCTAGCAGAGGCAGGTTTCCCTCTGCCCAGCATGAAGAAATGTAAATGACAGAAAATATTCAGAAAATTTTCATTGAAATTTTCTAAGTGTTGAGCTCGTCGGATCATCGGAGGACTTAGTTGGAAGCTCCTCCGATACATTGGATAGCATAGTCAGAAGGCCACCCGACGAGGGACAGTCAGAAAGGATTTTTGGAAATTTTTTCTAAGGTTCGGACCGTTGGCTCATCGAAAGACTCAGTCTGAAGCCCCTCCGATGCAATGGACAGTTTAGTCGAAGGGCCATCCGACACAGACCCGATGTCGATGCGAATTAGATGACGGGATAGCCGACATAGCGGCAGAAGAAAGAAGATGGAGGCGCCGATATGTTGGCTTTGTTCAGCTGAAGACCGCCAAAACGATGGTGGAGATTAGTTGAAGACCACCGAAACATTGGCTAGTTTAGTAAAAAAGGTCGTCCGATACAGACCATCGACGCCGGTGAAATTTAGTTGATGGCACAGCCGATGTGGTGGCAACATCAGCAAAAATTAGATGATCAAGTAACCGCAATGACGGCAAGAGATAGAGGAAGAGGGAGCTGACGGAGCGGCGACCGAAAGGAGAAAGAGGAAATTTTTCGCTGAAATTTTTTCCTAAATGCCGAAAACATCGGAAGCCATTAGCGGAAGACCGTCGAAACATCGGCGAAAATTAGATGAAGTTAGAGCCAATATGTCGGAAGAGAACAGGTGAAGACAGAGCCACAGTGTCAGCGGAGATCTCTAGAAGACCGCCGAAACATCGACGAAGACTAGTTGAGCAAGTAGCTGATGCAGCGGCGGTAAAGGAAAGAATTTTTTTTGAAAATTTGTCTAAGTATAGGAAACATAAAAAATTTTTAGTTGTTCAAACAGCTGATACGTCGGTGAAAATTAGACAATGGAATAGCCGATGCGGCGACAAACGTCGGTGGAAAATAGATAATGAAGGTGCCTATATGGCGGAGGAGGATAAAGGAAGTTTCTCCGAAAGTTAGTTGATGGCAAAAAATAGATGATGATGTAGCCGCAATGGCGATGAAAGATAGATAATGAAGTAGCCGCAATGGCGGCGGAAGATAGACGATAAGAGTGCCGACGCGAAGGAGAAAAGAGAATGAAAAATTCTCTTAAGTGTTGAAATCATTAGAAAAAGTTAGACGATCGGACCACTGACACGTCAGAAAAATTTAGAAGATCGCTCCGCCGACATGTCAGAAGTTAGAGGAAGATCAGCCCGAAGCGTTGGAATAAATTAGTTGTTTGGTCCGCCGATACGTCAGAGAAAATTAGCTGTTTGGATTGCCGATACATCGAAATTTTTTTGTTGATTGGGTCACCGACTCATCGGAGGAAATTAGTTGATGGAATTGCCGATACATCGAAAAATAGATGATCAGACCGCCAATGAGCATGGGAGAAAACTAGTTGTTTTGACTGTGGAAGTGTCGGAATTTTAGTTGGGAAGAAGTCCGATTGGGAAAAGGAAATTTTGCAGGTTTTCAGTGAGATTTTTAGTAGTTTTCCAGTGGATTTTCAGGGCTGAAAAGGAATAAAATTCTAGGTGGTTGAAGTTGGCATTCCAGACCAGAATATAGTTGTAAACTGGGTGAAAATCATCATTTTAGAAGTGGTGTGATTTTTACACCCGAAGTTAGAATGGAGCATGTGGATAGGCGTTGGAAAGCTTATCTAGCAAGGAACAAGGGAGAATCACCAGAATTTGAACGAGGAGCATAAAAGCACTAGTGATTGTTTGAAAAAAATGTGTGTTGCTATCAATATGGAAAATCTGGGAATTGCATGCCTAGAGGTTGCAAAGACTATGAAATCGAACCAGCTATTATGTGGAAGAGGGATTCCATGCAAAGATGAGGGACTTGAAAAGGGAAATTTCATTAATCCCTATCTTACTAATTATATTATATTATATTTTATAAGTTTTGTACATAAAATGTATGGGGATATGCCTTGCATGCATAGGATATTACATATTGGTAAGAGTAGTGGGAATTATACATTTACAATGAACCACTAATGGTAAATATTGTATTGGTGTTGGTATTGGTAGAAAAACCAATGACAACATGAGCATGGCTGAATGTGTTGCTAATGTTGATGAAGGTGACCAGCAACCTTAGGGAGAAAGGGATAAGGTGACAAATCCAGGATCAAAAGTTGGTGAGTGGATTCTGCAATCTCCTGCAAGAGACCAACTAAACTGGTAATGTCAAGGGTGTAAGTAGGACCCATGTAGGTAATGGTTTAATTATGACAATTGCATGGAGTGGTAAGGGCAAGAGGTCTCATACCATGTGGTTATTTAAAATCTATACTACATTCATATAGAAATATATCCCACCCTGTAAATGTTGATATGAACTTAATAACCAGAACTAGTGAGGACTGGTGGTCTTGATTATAGTAATGCATCCTATATGAGGTAGTCATGGTTAGGCCATAGTATGTTTAAATGCATAGTATTACTGAATCAATACAAGGTAGAATTGAGTTGATATGCATTAAGATATTTTATAAATCTTGTAGTTATGCATTGAATGGATGCATATGAAAAGTTCAAGTAAATGTTGTAAATATGCATACATATGTATGGGTGCAAATTTTGTGATGCATTGCATGAATGCATCGAGATAGTGCATGTGTTATTATGACTAACCAATGGCTAAAATGATGAATTAATGATAATTCTAGAATCCTTTCAAGATCTGTTATGAATGCAGAATAGTAAGTGCATGAAGAGGGTAGTCATGATCGATTGGCTGCTAGAATGCTCCATGGAAGGGAAAGGTGGTACAAATGATACGCCTGTGAAGTAAGGAGTATCTAAACATTTCATTTAAATTGCATAAATGATGTGACTATACCTTGCAATTTTAGTATGATAATGATTCACGTGAAGTAAATGAGTTTTCGTGATATTAATGTGCTAACAGCTGGAAGTATTTGAATTCTATAAGTCTGAAAATGCTTCAGTGATTGTTGCAGCAATGAAAAAGTTATATGCATCAAGGCTTACCAGGTGTTTGGCTGATTGAAGTTCATATTTCAGGTAGATTGTTTGGGGCATGGAAATATGGGTAAGACTATGACAAAGGCCGAAATCTATCATGTGAAAGAGCCAAACCTCATGAGAAGAGTCTCATGGCTGCGAAAATAGTTTGTATGCAGAATGGGTTGTCGATTTGAACTTGTAATTTCATATTTGAGAAATTGCTGACAACTACTAATCACTATTGGCTTGCATAAAATTGTGTTGGGAGGACGTGTTGTAAGTGGATGTTCATATTATGCTAGTAAGCATAAAATTATAATGGGCTTAGTGGTGCTGCTTGCAAAGAGGCCAACAAATGAGGATCACCTCATTGCTAAGAAAATCAATTTCTATAGTAGACAGAGTTGCAAATTCACTTTGAATTTAATTACTAATGCCATTGCTTGGTTATGGAACAATCAAATTTGGATTGTATTGTTAGATAATGATTGACTATTTGGCTACTTAATGAATGTGCTAGGGGTACACATTGCAGGAAGACCATGTGTGATGGCCTGCAGGAGCCAAAATTCATGGGGAGGTTTTCCCCTATCTTGGAAATGGGTTTCGGGTGAAACTCCATTGTACATTTTGGAAATGTCCCATCTGCACTACATGTTTGGTAAGCAACATGAGTGAGATGGTATAGATTATGTCGATAAGACATGTGTGGGGTATGGAATGTAAAAAGGAGTTGGGATGGAAAACCAAGGGCCTGTCAACTTAGAGAAGGGAGCCCCCATTCCTCCTTAACGAAGGAATACTGCATCGGCAAATGGCCAAGTGTTATGTGACCCTAGCTAAGAATATGCATGCCAAATTGTTAGATTCAATATGCAGAGCATGTTTTGATTTTATTTCCATTATGACATAATGCTTGAGTATGAATAGGGCCTACATGGCTCACATCGGAAAGGGGTGCACACTTTCCCGATGTCGAGTCATGAAAGGGTTTTCAATATTGATTACACCCTAGGGAGTGGACGCACTCCTGGTGTCTCAATACTTGATAGTGAATGATATGAAATATGATTATAGTTTTAGAGCAATAACACTGATGAGTTTGCTTATATTGCTTGTGTTTTCAGGCTAAACAGATGCAGTCTAGTGTTGCACACTAAAGGGACATGGTTGTGGTAAAGTTTCCTTCCCAGTCGGTGTGAAGGTGTACTGGAAGGAGATGTTTGGCTGTTATATGCCTGGGGATACATAGTAGATCCTAGACCTGGAAATGGTCATGGTAAAGTTTCCTTCCTAGTTGGCATGAAGGTGTACTGGAAGGAGATGTTGGGTTGTTATATGCCTAGGGATCCATAGTAGATATTGGACCTGGAAATGGTCGTGGTAAAGTTTCCTTCCCAGTCGACGTGAAGGTGTACTAGAAGGAGATGTTGGGCTGCTATATGCCTGGGGATCCTTAGTAGATGCTGGACCTGGAAATGGTCGTAGTTCCAAGCCTTGTCAGCATGAAGGTGTACTGGCTGGACATTAATTATTTGATCTTGTGGAGCAACCTGCGTGCTGACCTAACATCCAACTCCATAGGCAATCCCAAGGCTTGTAGAGCAAAGTAGGGCCCTGTGGACTAGAGAGGAAACACACAATATAGATAAGTATTGGATTATCTTGCATCTTCTTTCTTATGAATATACATGTGTATATGATTTAGTTATGATATTTTAAGCTCTTGTTTAGAGATAAAAACTGATGAGAGTAAACTAAACATGTGAATCTATTCAATGTTTGAATATAGGTATCGCTGGGAGAGAGGACTATGAGGGCGTCCTAGAGGTGCATGTGGACATGTGACTGTCCTGAAGAGCTCAAAATGAGTAATAATAAAAAATGTACTAGTGGGACTGTGAAGGACCTAGCAACCCAGAGTTGTAGACGAACCATGTGGAGACACTCCATGGTTGAGAGGTCTGGAATAGACCAGAGACACTAAGTGTCATGGCTAAGAAGGGTTGGTCCAACATTCACGGTGAAGTGAAAGAGGCTAAGAGCATGAAAGCCACAGTGGTGGTGTGGGTTCCAGAATGGAACAAGGCAAAGAGGGAAAAACTCTTGCTTCTCTCTCTTTCCTTTTTTGATTATATATATATATATACTTATGCATTTATGAAAACAGAAGATTGTTGAATGCATGTATGGCTGAAAATAGAGTGTGTTTATTTGCTTGAAATAAATTATGAATGCTGGAATAGTTAATTCCCTGCCCAAGAATGGACATGAATGAGCTCATGTGCCTATTGGGAAGGCATGAAAAGTATGAAAGTCTCCTCGATAAGACTTGGATTTCCATGTCGATTGGGCAATTAAATTGATTGGTTTTAATGCTTACATTATGCTTGGTCTAACAGAATTGCAATGATGCATTTCACAAGTGAGAAAAGTGAAATCTAGTCGTGCATATTGATCATGACAGTAGACCAAAAGTTGTTGGACTTGGCTGGAAGTATCCTTCAAACAATTTCCAAGACCCAAGAAAATCTTGGAGAGATGCTCAAGATACAGAAAAGGCAGAATGAGATGAACCACCATATTTTGCAAGACTATATTTGTTTGCAAAAGGAGGTAAAAAACCTTCTGGGAGAAATCCATAAGGGAAAGGAAAGTGGATCAATGATGGGGCATTTGTCCAATCGGTCCATTAAGAAACGTTCCAGGCATGAAGGCTCAAAGGAAATTGGGCAGGTAAAGATGAAGCAGCCAGTGAAATGTTGGAAATGCGGAGGACATCATTACGGTCGAAACTGCCCAACAAAGGAACATCAAGAGGTTAGCAACCACAAAGTTCCTAGACTCGGGGATGAGACAAAAGCTGAGAACCAACAGGAGAAGCTCATGGAAGCCTAAGGGCTTGGTCCTGAAAGTTCAAAGTAAATAATTGAACATAGGACAGATCTGCAAAATTTTGAAATTTTGGATGTGCAAATTGTATATGTATTCCTATGTATTGGAACACCAAGGATGGTGTTATTCCAAGGGGAAGGGGATTGTAATACCTCAATTTTGACCCCATTTGCATTAAAAGATACATGATGTATATATTGTAATCAATCATGGTGTGGAGCTAAAGGAAAAATCCCCACCATCGATTTGGTTGTGTTATGTTTCGGCGATTGGGATCGTTGCCGATGGTATATCGTGCTATCTAGCACATTATAATTTTGGAATCATGTAAATATGCACTTTAATTAAAATGAACCTACAACCATCTACGGTGGTGCAACGATAATGAAAAGGGCATGATTTTCCTAAGGATAAGGGGGGGGGATTGTTAAACCTTGGGCCTATGGGGAAAATCCATGTGTCAGCTGTTGACCCCTTTTAGTTCTCACCCACCTTTTATCTCACTCACCTATCCTTGTCTCATCAATCAACTAACAAATTAAAAATCGCTAATGTTAGTTGGGGAAGTTATTGCTGGGCAGTGGTGGGTGTGGCAGGACTGTCAGTCCTTGCCCACATGCCCACTCCACCAACAGACTCTTCATATTCATGTTGCATGTGCAGAGAAGCAACATTCCCATTATCTCCACTCTCCCATGACTCCATTCTTCCATTCATGTCCATATTCCATTGTGTTTTCTTGCCCATCTCCACGCAGGGGCTGGAATTGCCCATCCTCACGCAGAGAGTCGTTCTCTCATCCTCACGCACAGGATTCGACGTTGTTTTTACCCACGTAGTGAGTTGGAAAGCTGTGTTCTGTCACCCATGATTTCCTAGGAATGAGCCCTTCGCATACTGAGCGATGTGTATGTGTGTTTCCATATCGATTTGTGGTGCTGTGTGTATGCCCTCCCCTGTCCATTCTGAGAATTGGATCTTTTCCTCCATTTCGGGCTGTGTTTTGTTTCCCCACAATTTTGGTTGGCTATGGGATCCTATGCATATTGGTTTGCTGTGTTTTCTTCTCTCGTTGCTTCAGTGTTGGGATTGGGTCTATTTCTTTCCCCACGACCTGTTGTTGTGGTTTTAGCTACGTTTTGAGTAGCTGTGGATTCTTATTGGGTCGTTTTGGCCACGATAGGGCCAATAAAAACTCAAGGATCATTCCCCCCTATCAAGGATGTGAATTGTTTGTTTGCTGCATGTATGCAGTGGTTGGTCTTTAGACTGTGTTGGCTTGGCTAATTTGTTGATGGCCTGATAAACCCAACTATGTCGTCTTGGCTATTTGTGTATCCTTGGCTATGTGTAAGCCTGCTTGTTCCTTATTCCTTAGGGGATCATGCCCAGCTTGGGGGTGGCAGCATTGCTGAGAGATTAAGGAGCACGTTGGCCTATGGTTGGGTGGAATGTTGCAGGGACGTAGCTGGTTGCGGGATGAGTTCTTTATAAGATAAGCCTTCTTGACTATTTTTGTTTCTGCAATCATACTGATGTTTAATGAATTATGATGAACATGTTGAATGCCTGAATGAATGTATGTTTGCTTCTACTGTGTATGTTAAACAATTATGCATCTCTACATGCTTTATGTTTCAAGAATTTCAATTTTTATATGTATGTACATGTTCATGGGGCTATTTTCCCAGTTGGTTAATGGCATGGTAGTTTCCGCTTTGTCGGTTGGAGGGTCATGGACGTTACAGAGGAGTGGACACAGTTTCACTAGAAGCGAGACAATTAGAGGAAGCATAGAGAGGAGAGATCAGAGGAAAGTATGAATAACAGACGTGAACCAAAAGACCATGAAGAGGAGATGGGGGAAAACCATCACACTGGTGGTGATTCCCCATAGGAGGGGATAGTTGCTACACTCTAGTTCCCCATTCAAAAACCAGTTGGACAAGCCCCCGTAAAAAATATATCACCATCGGTATTACCTTGTTTTAATGGGAAGGCCACAAGGGATCCAGATGAATTTCTCTTCGAGTTTGATATTCTCTGTCGCAGCTACGACTACATTTCCAATGAACAGAAGTTAAAACTTTTCCCTGCCACTTTGAAGGATAATGTACTACGTTGGTTCATGAGCCTGGGTGGTGGAACTGTCACCACATGGGATTGAATGAAATAGGTGTTCTTGGAGAAATACCAGGATTACTGCAACACTAAAGATAAAAGAGAAGAGTTGTTCAATATGGTACAAAAGGATGAAGAAAGTTTGGAAGTCTTTGTTGAAAGGATCATGTACAATGTGTAGAGGGATGGACAGAATAATATGGGGCTAGATGTGCTCAAGATAATCCTACTTCGCGGGATTAGGGAATACTTCCTAGGGATGTTGAACTTGATGGGGAAGGGAGATATCTCAAAGAAATATTTTGAAAATATTATTGATTTATGCAGAAGTTATTCCAGAGGATCCTCCAGAACCAACAAACGGGACAAATTGGAATGAGATTCCTTCGATAGAACACATAGTTAATCCAATGGAGGAGCCACCTGAGCAGAAATAGGCAATATTCTTGAGAAATTCAAAACAAAAATGATGAGCTCCATATCCTCAGAAATAGATGTCCCGAGGGAGAAGCAGAAACAAGCAGTAGAATATTTAACACTCGGTGTATTCTGCCCCAAATGTAGGAAGAAATATCCCCTGAAGGAGTGCCCACTTGATAAGGTAGAAGTGTGTCATATATGTGAACTGAACCATGATACAAAGGAAAGCCCCTCACTACCTCAAGTGAAGGCAGTTCTGCAGGCATCAAATCCAGACATGGAACCAGTCTACTTAATTTCCCAGAAAAAGCCTTGGCAACTTCGAAACCAAGGTATGACTCCAAACTCATTTCCATTTTTGAATAATATGAATAATTGGAATAATATGCATCACATAAATACACAATTATCTTCACCTTATTCCAACCATAAATGGAAACCTTCTCAACCTCCTATGCAGAATTTCATTCCCTTGAACTCTTGGACTCAGCCACCAAACCAATAGAATTCTTGGCCTCCTGGGTGGAGGAAATTCCATCCAGGAAACCAGTTTTCCCATAGCCAACCTCCTCAACAGTTTCCAAACCAATAGTTTCCTCACCAACAATACCATCCTCAAAAATACCGTCATCCATACCAGCAGTACCAGTAGTTGCAACTGCAACTCCAAAACAATGCTACACCTAACATACCTATACGACCGCAAGCTGCCTGCTCAACCTAAGCCCAACCCAAAAAATAAAGCAGTCCACTAGTTTAGGACTACCAATATTCCCACTTACTCCATTACTCCAGTTCCCTGTAACGTCATACGCTTACGATCAGGGAGAGTAGTGGAACCTCTAGTCATTGAGGATGTTCCATCCTCTATGTCTGAAGAAAGGATGAACCAGTAGTATAAAATTTTAGAACAGGTAACATATTTTCCAGTGGTCTGTAAAAAAAGAACAAAGTGCAGGAATGCAGGTAATGCTTCAAAAATATAGCTTGCAATGCCCATAGTGTAATGGTTGAAATGCCCATAATTGGTTGAAATGCTTGCAGTCGTAGCTTGCAATGTTGAAGGTAATGGTTTAAATGCCCACAACCACCTTTTATAGAATTTACCCATTTAATAAGCTATCTCCTATTTATGCATGTTGGTTTTGATATGCATAGACCTACATACAAACAATATTCGGTCATTTCCTCGTTTCTTAACAAAAAACACAAGTTATTGTGCATGGAAGGCACCTCTGCAAGTTAATACAGTTTATTTGTCAAAATGAGAACCTTGCTCACAAAGCAAGTATTTGAAGAGTGGTTTTGCCTCAGTTGTGATATTAAAGCATTCAGATGAATGATTTGCATTGAATCACTACATATTTGTTAAATGTCAAACAAGGTCACACATGAAATTAATTTAATATGAAGTTTCAATTTTATAGGAAATTATATCTTGCATGCCATTATTTACCTCTTGATATGACTTATTCCTCCAAAATCCCAAAACCTTGATGGGACATGGTCATGATATATTAATTGAAAATTTTTCCTAAGTCTTGGGAGCTTTGCTTGTTTTCCCTCCATTGAATATTATATGTTATGTATCTCATGTTAAACAAGATAATTGACTATGGCCATATTTGGTTCCTTCTCAAAACAAATAACAACTTGTTACTTGTTAAATACTTTTGTAAAAATGGCTCTCAGTTTCCACCATTTTGATACTAAGCATGTCAATATGTTAAATTATGATGGCTATCAAACACGATACTGCATATTCATAGGTCAAGAAGTTCTTAGTCTAACCTTTGTTTTCAAATGTCAACTGTGATGGCCTATGGGCAAAGCCTTAGGGGTTGATCATGATTTTACTTGGTTGCCAAATATTTTGTTACCGTCTTAGAATATTAAGCTACTTATATGCAATCCCCTTCTTTTTAAATGAATGTCAATGGTTGTGTTTTGGTCTTAAACTATTATGCATGAACAATATGGAATGCTTTAAAATCGTCAGTTTTTTTATGAGAAGGTTCTATAGGAATGAGAACTCTATGTGGTGATCAAGCTTATGAATTGTTCAAAGATAAAAAAAAATTGTTGGAAATTTTATTTTAGCCATAACCCTTTCAAAATACTTGATAACATTGTTGTTATCCTTAAATGTTGATGAGTTTCGATTTCAAACACACAACTTGTGAGTCAAAAGGTTTAAGGACCAAAGTCCCCTGTCTCGTTAGCGAATCCACATGAAATTTTTTTAGGGTTTGGAGTCTCATTTATATTGGATTAAAAAGGAGTAACCTTTCTACCCAACCATTTGCACTGATCGGATGACCTGGCTCGTGTGAGCTTTCACATTACACGTTGCTGGTTGTCTGATCGGTACAAATGGTCGGGTAGAAAGTTTACTCCCATAAATGTTTGTCATTGTTTCAAATACTTGTCATACAAAAGATGTATAATTTAAGATTGGTTCGCGATGGTTTCTCATATACAATAGGTTGGGTTACTTAGTATTTGTTCATGTAAAATGATGTTACAGGTATAAAAACCCTCATGTGATGAGTCAACACATGAATTATTCAATTGATAACATGTTAAAAAATTTCCCCATCTGATTAAAGAGATTGTGATTTCCCACAACTGTGTATCCATAAAATATATGCAAATGTTTGGATGGTTAAACCCAAGTTCATATTAGAAGGTTGGAATTGTGTCACCGAGGATAATGTGAGGATGTGTCAATTTTCAAATTTGAAAAGAAAAGTGTAAAAGATACACATATTTGATTGATAATGTCAATACTATTTTATTGGTCGAAATCATATCTACTTTATGATTGAGTTTGGGCACATTTGGATAAGTTTTAAATGTGTTGATTCATGTTAAAATGAATTTGTCTCTACTCATCAACAAGAAAATTTGAAATGCATTTTGACTATATCCATTTTAGGTTATAATAGAATGGTGAACATAATATTCTGGGGTTCCTTGTTGGTTTATCATGAAGTCATACTATTCCAAAGTTAGTTTTAGAGAAAATAATTGAATTGGATTTGAGTTTCGTAAACTCAAAAAAAGGAATAATAGCAGCCATGAATAATGAAATTTTTAAGAGATTCAAGGTTGATTGTCTTGTTTATTTAAATTGTTTGCAAATGTTATTTTTTTGTGCAAAGAGTTTCACCTATAGATGGCAGTGGTTGTTGATGGTGATTGGTTTTCATAAAGCATTGATTATAGTCATGGTTATTTGAACATGTACCATTCATTTTCCTCTCATCTGTTTTCATTATCAACTCATTCATATCCCCCCATTTTCCAAATAAATCATGTTTTTCCATGTTCAAAAGTGTAATAGTTGGGAGGAATAAGTGGTATATAGTTTGAAAGTGGTGAACATTGAAGCAAGTTCAAATGTTTTCCCTTGCTTTTTTCCCTCAAATATATTTGTATGCATGATTTTTGTTAAACTTAGAGCCATTTATAAATTATTTTAAATTCAAATTTTATTTGATAAACTTACCTATTGTTATGCCTATGTGCCGATCTTATTTTCATCACTACATATATGAGCTTTTTCAGTAGAGGAGGTAACATGTCAAACAAAGGAAATAGAGGTCAAAGGCCTAGTTGGTAGAGAGGAAAAAATAAGAAACTTAGATTTTCAATCCACATTGATATAGATTTTTAAGAACTTAACTGATAGCAATAAAAGACTGAAAGGGACCAAGAACAAATATCCAAAGATCATTGCACTAGCACTGGATAAAATAAACTTGGTAACACTTCTTCTCTCACCCAAAATGCAGATAGTTTGGTTTAATAATCAAACGTTTTCCATAGGATTTCAGGGCTACTCAGGTCAAACACAATAGTTAAACACTCTTTCAATCTTTCTTAGGCGATTTCTATTTAGCTAAATGATACTCTATTTTGCAGGCTTCAAGCGTATATTTCCCACATTTATTCTCCGTGGGTATTTTGTCAGATAGTTTATAATGGTATTAAAATAATAACGATTCTCTCAAACGCCAACAACAAAAACTGGAAACGAGATAATGTTTGGGAAAACTCAAGATTAAACACGCAGTCAGCTCCAGATTCGATCATCAAAGGTAGAGACAACAACAATCTACAACATCTTCACATTTACACAATTGAATTTCTTTTCCAAATCATTAAGTAAATAAGAATAAATTGAATCCACTTACCCAGTATCACCCACAAATGTGCAAAAGAACTCCCAGTTAGATAAAATTCCCAAATATTATCAATTCTCAATGTTTTAAACAACTTGCAGATACATTTATTAGCATAATTGACTTCTAATTTGTAGAGAGGGACATTTACACTAGTGCATACAATAAGGTTTTCATTTTTCTTTCCCCAGAAGCTATCCCTCCCAAAATAAAATCCCGATATTAAAAACCAATCCTCACTTCCAAGAAGCAAAGAAAACTACCGCTAATTGTTTTTTTTAATTCTAGTCTTTATCTAAAATCTTCTAACCATTTTCTAACTAAATGTTCAAAAATTATCTAACTAAATGTCCAAAATTTTAGGAATAAACTTTTTAATGCTTCAACTTTAGCATGTGACCAAAATCCATTCCATTGCTAAGCCTTTGGTTTAAGTGCTCGGCCTAATGCATCTGCATCAAGCTCCCCAAAAGAGAATATTTTATGAGCTCCTGCTCATAAGATATTCTACAAAATGACCTGCTCTCTGTAGCATTGCTTCATCCATCCAAGTAGAATCCTCCATCAGATGGTCTTTACACTTCACCATATATTCTAAATATTCTTTCCTCCTGGTCTTCTTGGTAACACGTGTATCCAAAATATGTTCAGCTTCTAAACTAGTTTCCAGAGGCATTTGTTTCAGCCACTGTTGTTCCTTGTCTTCATCGTGGTCAAGATTCCCAGAATTTTAAGTTGACTCACCGGCTATGTAGGAGTACAAATATGCTACATTAAAAATGGGTGAAATGCCAATGCTTGGAGGTAGCTCCAACTCATAAGCATTCACTGAAAACTTGTAGATAATCTTGCAAGGTCCTATCTTCTTCATTTTCAACTTGTTGTCCTCTCCCCTTGGAAACCTCTCTCTTCTTAGATGAGCTAGGACCATGTCTCCCACTTCAAATTTCATGTCTTTCCTGTGCAAATATGTTCACTGCTTATATCTATAGCTTGTGTCTTGTAATCTCTTCTTTAATTTCTTATGCAACTCACTCATGGCTATTGCAAAATACTATCCATCGGCACTTCTATGTTCAAGATTTCCCAAGTCTTTTAACTCACAAATTCCTCTCGGATGCATGCCATACACGATCTGAAATGGACTCTTTCTCGTGCTTCTATTTCGTGAGTCATTATAGGAAAACTCATCTTGGGCTAATACATGATCCCATTACTTGGGTTGATCACCTACTAAAATCCTCAACAAGTTACCCAAACTCCTATTTACAACCTTTGTCTGTCCATTATACTGTGGATGATAGGGTGAGCTAAAATTTAACTTAGTGCCAAGCTTCTTCCACAAAGTCCTCCAGAAATTCCCTGTGAATCTTGTGTCCCTATCAAAACTATACTCTTTGGAAATCCATGCAACCGAACAATCTCATTGAAAAACAAATTAGCCACATGGGTAGCATCACTAGTTTTGAACCATGGAATGAAATGAGCCATCTTTTTAAATCTATCCACCACTACAAGGATTGAATCATTACCTCGTTGAGTTCTTGGTAAACCCAAAGCAAAATCCATACTTGCCGAATCCCAAGGTCTGTTGGGAACAGGTAAAGGTATGTACAATCCAACATTATGACTCCTCCCTTTCGTATCTGTGACATATCCTGCACTTGTTCACATACCTTTGTACATCTGCCTTCACCTTAGGCAAAAAATAAAAGTGACTCAACTGCACAAATGTTTTATCAACACTATTATAGCTAATTTTACCACACCAGATGAATCACACTTGTATGGCCTTCCCCTGTCCCTTTGGAGACTCCTTAAACCCCTTGGACCAGTTTTTGTCCTTTGATGTTTCCTAGACAATCCCTAAAAACATGTGAAAATTGCTATACGTGACTTTTAAACCTTTTGTCGTGTACATATGCGGGTTTGACCTCTAAAACTGCGTACATCGGGATGTGTACAAAATCCAAATCCTTTTGGAGTTTTCCTTGACATGGATCCGACTCACTTGTCTCCTGGCCTTCCATATGCCTTGAGATCGCTCAGATTCGACCTTTCATTACCCCATTGAAAAGCTATATAAGGAACCCTTTAGATACATTGAAGGCATAAGATAATTGAGAGCAAAGAAACTATAGTCCATTGTTGCCGGAACTTGTGCTTGAGTCTACATCCCTTTGTCCCTTGGAGCACTTTGGTGTTCTTCCCAAGCTTGCCTTTTGCTGTGAGCATGCTATTGAGAGATGGAGGATTGAGGTGGTGGAGGCCCAAGTGGGGGATTCAGTTTCTCCAATTCGTAGACGTGCTGATAGAGGTTGTATTCATTGTAATCTCCGATTTTATATTAATAGAAATATATTTTCCTGTCCAATAATGTATGTTTGAATGAATATTTTATCCATGGATGATTTCAAATGCTTATACGTTGTTGATTATATATGATAGAGTAGATCTAACACCAATATATAGTATGCTTGTCTTACTTACTTGTTGTTGAGGAAGTGATTCATCAATTCAAGCTGAAGTTGGAAAGCTCAACGAGGATCTACTTCAACCGTCCGAAATAAGGTACGAGTTTTGATCCTTTAGTGTTAGATATTTGAGTTCTCTTGCAGATTGAAAAGGATTGATTTATGGAGTCAAGCTGTCTGTTGTGGTACCCCAAGCCATAGGAATTTATCTCCGTAACAGAATTGGTGACTCCGATGGGGAGTTCCTAGTAGTTGTCCTTTGGGGGTTTCTATCGGCATTCATTGACTTTGAATTGCTCTTTGTTCTCGATTTCTGTGTCGGGTCTGGGGGCATGTTATCCTGGTAGTGTTTGATTGGTGTGAAGTTTGTCTCAGCTTGTCTGTTTGCCTTTATTTTTATGCACCTTTCTTCCTGTACACAAGTTTTTAACTCACAGTCGCGTATATACGCGGGTTTCACTGCTATTTCCATGTACACACGCGGGTTTACTGCAAACAGTCGCGTATGCCCTTAGTTTTTCCTTGTAGAGGAAGATTGATTGTTGCTGGGTGAATTTTGATGATTGCTAAGTCTCCTTTGACACTGCTAGAGTCTGTATACACCTTTGTTTCTGACCAGAGACATTTTTTTAGGGTAAAATTTATTTTTTGAAGAATGTTCTTGTCATTGCATTTTCGATTTTTTGTTTTGGGATTCGTGCATTAGATTTATTTTACCTTATTACTTTTCTTGAGTGCTACTTGATTGTGCTTGCAGAGTCTAGGGGTTGTAGAATCATTCTTTTTCTTTAGTATCTCATTTTTATTTCAAAAAATCCAAAAATATTTGCTTATAATTATGCATTGCATCTTGCATTTTGCATAGTACTTGCACTAGATTTGCTTTAAAGTATTAGTCAGGATTTCATATAGGAAAGCTTGCATTTATCATTTGAATAAAATTGTGCATTTCACGTAGTAGCATACCCTATTTTCATGGACACAATGCATTTGCATTGATTGTTAGGTGTGCATTTTTGTTCATGTTGTGTCATAACGCCATTAGTTGCAAGGCCATCTACCTCTTTTGAGTAATAAAGCCAATTAAAATCAACGCTTAATTAAAATGAACTGCACTATTTTATTTGATAGGGCTCACCAACAAGATTAGGTTTTAGGGTCTTAGAATAGCTCATTGTGAGTAAATTCTCCAAGACCACTAAACAACAACATGTATGTGTCTGTCCAGGTGAGAGTGTGAAATTCCTTCGTATAATTGGTGTTTCTCAGGATCCTCCTCTCAAAAGGGAGTTAAGCACGAGGCAGTGTGAGCGGTTATTGATTGGGATGACCCCTAGTCATAACTGAGTAGCACCGGAGATATTTCCAGGATTGTATTCGTATCTGGGGGCTCTTTCGAGAGTTTTGGGCTTTGCTACCCTGCCCATACGGTTAATCCCACCTCCGACTGTCCGCCTGAGCATTGATTATATTAAGGTGACCTTAGTGGCCTTACCTAGGATATCGAGGGGGTACTCTGCAGGGGTTATTTTGTGGGTGTCCCGGCCAGGTTGGGGTCGGACAGCACAATCGTTTTACGCGTTGAAGTTGAGGGCCACAATAATTGGTTACGTACCTCCGCTTGTTGTGTATGGAAGTCTCAAGCCTCTCCTAGGCGAGACATACCCGCTTCATTGGGAAGCTCATTTATCATACCCTTGATTGCTTGTGTTTGGCTTTAGATTTTATTGGTGTCTGCTCTGTGCACATTAGCTTGCCTAGGGTTTGCATAATTAGAGAGTATTTTTACATTTTTTGAGTCATTGTGGATTCGGGTGCGGCTCCTCGCTGTTCTCATCGTTTAGTAGGACTTCCACCTTCTACATCTCCTCCTCCTTTGGAAGAGAGAGATAGATAGTACAGGTGGACTACTTCGCACATTGATTCACACACGATGGGAGACCATGTTGAAGGTATTCTTGAACCACCCTCTCCCATTCAAGTGGAAGATGGGGAGTTTATTCCTAACTATGATCCTTCCCTTGATTTGACTGATTTAGGTCCTGTAATTTCTGAGATAGGTACTTTTCATGATAGACCTACTTACTCTAGTGTTGATCCCCCATTAACGCATCACTGGTATGGAATGCCAGAAGACGATGAGACTCATTTTGAACCCGCAAGCACTAGTTATGGTAGTTATGGTATGTCTGGTTTTCCCACACATGATTTGGCATTTCATGTCGAGTCTGAGTTTGAGCCTAACACTATGCTTGGGGGCACTCCTATTCCTTACCATGTGGAGAGGTTTGGGAGCACAAGTCACATTGCACCTTCCATCCCGGTGGTGGAAGCTACATCACATATTCCTACTAGGCCTAGGGTTAGTGATCCTATTAGGATACCAGATCCAAGACGAGTGACTATAGGGAAAAACACATACATAATTTCACAGGTCCCTTCGTCCTCTGTCCCTAGTTCTTTGAATGTTCACCCTCCACCTCATTCACATGGTCCTTCGGGCCAGAATGTTGCTACGAGTCATGTTTGTACTACTGCTTCTCGATCGGTTGTGTCTCAGGTTCAAGTATCGCCCATTGTTTCGGGAGGTCGTGTTCATACTTCTAGAGGTCATGTTATTACTTCCGGAGCGTATATCTCTACTTCCAGAATGTATATTCCTACTTCCGGAGCGTATATTCCTACTTACAGAGTGTCTCATGGGACATCTCATGCGATGAATTATGGACCTTATTATGGGACATAGTATGGATAGGGTTCTTCACCTTATGGGTACGGGTATCAACAACCCGCTTACTCTCCAAATTACAGCTTTGTAGCCTCGAATAGTCAAGGTACACCACATTATGGTGCTTCCATGCCACCCTACATGGGTCAAATGGGAGGAGGGCACTATGGTCAAGGACATGGTGGTTATGGTAATCAGACCTATGTGAATCAAAACTATCAGGGAGCAGTCCACCAACCTGCTCATCCTAGGCTTCCTTTCCTTGCAACGCTAAATCTTCCTGACTTGTCGAGATTGACAAACGATCCTGTATCTCATGACCCGGCTTTGCTGGCTGTCCCTACTAAGCTTCCCTCAGACATACCCAAATTCGAGGGCAAATCGAGAGAGGATCCGAGTGAACATGTTACTACCTTTCACCTATGGTGCTCTTCAAATTCCTTACACCAAGATTTGATCCGTTCAAGGCTGTTTCAACGCACCCTTACAGGGCCTACCACGAAATGGTATATAGAGCTACCTAGGGGGGCATTCGCTTTGTTCGATGACCTAGCGCTAAATTTTCTTAACCACTTCTAGCTACCAGTGCGTTATGACATTGGTACGGAACTCTTGTCAACATTTCGGTAGGATAAAGCCACACATATCTCGGACCATATCCAAGAGTGGTGTAGGTGGAAGAGGTTGATTAAATCCTTTATACCACAATAATTCCTCCTCGAATGGTTCCTTAAGTCGTTATTTCCTTATATAGTGAAGGATGTTTCTACATTTGGAGTGAAAAATGAGGAACAAGCCATTTTTAGGGTGCAAGAACTGGATTTTATTTATGCTCAATCCGGTTTGTTATATGAGATCATTCCCAATGCTCCATGATCTAGTTTCGACCCAAAATTTAAACCTGGACCACATGCCGATGGCATTGTTGGTTGTGCAAGTGCTAAACCTGCGGATTCGGTTGTAAAACAGGTCAATCAATTGTCAATAAACCAATTTGCTTCAGGACAAGCCACGGCTTCGTCTCAACCCACCCAAACAGTGAGTGTGCTTTCAGTGCAATCGTCGGACCAGAAGGGTAACCAGCAACCCGGAAGGAATCAAAAGAAGGGTAAGAACAATCGTAAGGGTGGGAATAGGAATGAAAATGCTAATACTAATGACAAGAACTCCCGTAATGCTAGGGGGGACAAGAAATCTAAACGTAAGGTTAAATTTCCTTGCAAGTTGTGTAAGGACGATCACCTCACTTACTTGTGCCCTCGTATCGATGAAGCCTCGAGATTCTTAGCATAGGGCCCAACTGTACTGACTAACCCTTTGCCTCACAATCAAAACATGAACTCGAGGACCCATGATCAGTATGGTGGTGATCAAGATTCGCCGGAGGGTAGTGGTCATGGTTGCATTAATATGGTGCGTGCTACGAAGGTTGTGACCCATGTGAAGGACTATGGTTCGTCACAACCCAACTTAGGAAAGGAACCTGATCCACCAAGGATTCCTTTGTGTATTGAAAAACCTGTGGATAAACCTAAAGTTGCACCTCGCATTCCTAAGGGAGTCCTTAAGCATTCGGGGCACAATCCTAATGCTCGAGCCGCCCAGAAATATTCTGTTGTCGAGATTTTGGGCCACACTCCTTGTGCGATGTCTGCACTAGAAGTACTTCAGAGTTGTCCTTCACAAAGGAAGGCTTTGCTTTCTTCCCTTGGTGTGAATGATGATAATTCTTCCTCTGTGATTAAATTTGAAACCGCAGGACTTCAGCCTCGCTTGCCTTACTATGTGTCTCTTTTGATTAATGTAGAATGTCTTAACATGACCGTCAAGCGCACTATGATTGACGAAGGCGCTGCTGCGTCTGTGATGTCTTTATCATGTTGGAAGGGTTTAGGTTCCCCTGAGTTGTCTAAATCTGCTACCATGTTGACTATGTTTGATGGGAGATCATTTAGGCCACACGAGATCCTTCCTTCCCTTAAGGTCTGTTTGGGAGGGAAGACCGTTGCGATAGAGGTCGAGGTGGTTGATGCGCCCCTTGACTATAATCTATTGCTGGGTAGGAATTGGATGTACAGTATGCAAGCCATAGCTTCTTCACTATTTCATGTTGTATGCTTTCCAATTAATGGGAAGATAGTTACGATTGATCAAACGTCATTCAAGAATCCGTCGGTTACCGCATCTTTGGGAGCTTCAATCCCGATTGTAGAGCACTCTCAGCCGACAACTGGGAATGTGGGTGTGGGCATGTATCCATCCCTCATGGGAAGCTTTAGTTGTCCTGCACTTGTCCTTATGATAGGGTCTAGTTCCGGTGAGGCTTCGACATTTTTGAGATCGGTGTCTTTTCGCACGATTCATATGGAAGATCCTTGGATTCTTCCTACACCAAATACTTCGAGTGAGCCCATTGTGACAGACGTGTCGTTTCCTGCAACTATGGTAGCTTATCAAGCTAATGTTGGATGTGTTGCAGAGCTTAGTCCTTCCTCTTCCCGAATGGAGGAGGAGAACCCATATGTGTTTCCTGCATGGGCAGTTCAGTATTCTCACGCGCATGACTACCTTGATATTGTTTTTCCTTTAGATGAAGCGATTATTGAGGCCATGTCAGGGGTTGAGCCACCTTGGGAATAGTTGCATCATAGATCTTATTTTTTTCCCGAGATTGACCGCTTGGAGCGTGAGGACTTTAGGGAGGTTCTTAGTGAGAGAATTGGTAGTCCCATGGTTCCATTAAGCTCTCCTGGTTTGATGGCTGATGGGAACATGGCGAACATATCTCCTACCATTCCTATCAATATCTCTCGTGATCCTGGCAGGATAGAGAATGTCTATATTGGGGCAGAATGTTCGCATGCTGAGATTCAAGAATACACCGAGATGTTTAAAGAATTTTGTGATATCTTTGCTTGGTATTACGATGAAATGCCAGGTATCGACCCTCGCATTGTTGAACATAAGATTAAGACTTATCCCAATGCTAAGCCTGTTCGACAACACTTGCATGCAGTGAATCCTAGGAAAGTACCCGCGATTAAGGCAAAGATAGAGAAACTGTTGAAAGCCGGTTTTATCTATCTCGTTCCGTTGACGGAGTGGGTTTCAAATCCCGTTCCGGTTGACAAGAATCAGGGAGCAATCTGCATATGTACTGATTTCCGTGATCTGAATCATTCCTATCCTAAGGACAATTTCCCCATACCATTTATTGATCATATTTTGGATGAGTGTGCGGGTAGCGAGGTTTTTTCCTTTATGGACGGATTTTCCAGATACAATCAGATACAAATTAACCCGAGGACCAACATAAGACTGCATTTATTTGTCCTTGGGGAACTTTTGCATATCGAAAAATGCCTTTTGGACTTAAGAACACTAGAGCTACTTTTCAGCGGGATATGACCTTGATCTTCCATGATCTCAAATCGATTATCAAAGTATTTTTGGATGACCTTGCTGCTCATTCTCATATGAGAATGTGTCATTCCTATCATTTGAGATTAGTATTCGAAAGGTGCCACCATTATTTGGTCAGGTTAAATCCTCACAAGTGCATCTTTTGTGTGAAGTCTAGTCGCTTATTAGGATTCATTGTTTCCAAGGAGGGTATAAGAGTCAACCCTTTGAAGGTTGAGGCAATACTTCAGTTGTCTCCCTCGAAAAACATTCGACATCTTCAATGTTTGCAAGGCATGGAAAACTTCTTACGGAGATTTGTTGTCAATTTTGCCAATTTGACTAGAGGCTTTATGCGTATTTTGAATAAGGACACCACCTTTTATTGGGATGAGTGAGCTTAGGAGTCCTTTGATGCGCTCAAGCGATCCCTAGCATCATCCCCGGTGATTAGTCCCCCAGACTATAGCCGTGATTTTCTACTTTATGTGGTCGTGTCCATGGAGACGATTGGTATGGTTTTGGTTCAAGAGGATGAGGAGATCCAAGAGCATGTCATATACTATCTGAGCTAGAATCTTATTGACGCAGAGATCCGTTATTCCCATGTTGAGAAGCTCGCCTTAGCTACCATACATGCGGTTCAACGGTTGAGACATTATATTCTCCTTCGCCAGACCTTGGTTGTAGCCCATGTCAATCTGTTTCAATTCATCCTCACTCGAAGGATGATTGGGGGAAAGTATAATAAATGGATTGTCATCTTGCAAGAATTTGATCTCAAGTTTGTTTCGGCAAAATCCACTAGTACAAAAGCGCGGATTTTTCCACGGAGGTTTTCCACATTTCTTACTTTTTGGTGTAAAATCCGATGTAACAGGAACGAGGCATCGCTGTATCCACGTCTAGTCGTCGCTGTATCCACGCCTGGACTCCTAGCCGTCATTGTATCCACGCCTGGACTCCTAGCCATTGCTATATCCATGCCTATCCGTCACTGTATCCATGCCTGGACTCCTAGCCTGAAAATCAAAATCTTTGGAAAAGAAACTAGAGTCAACAAGCCATGGGGTATGTATGCATAAATAAATTAACATCAAGGAAGGTATTGAAATTAAGGGGTAGGAGAATGTAACACTCATGTTAAAGCCCCCATATTGTAATATAATTGTAAATTTGATATGGATGAGGGCCAAGTATATGTAATTGCAACTAAACAATTAGTAATAAAATATGAAGCCAGCTACAAACGGGGAGAGAACATTGAGAAGAGATGGAGGACTATAAATTCATGAGAGGGGAAGGTGTGTGAGAGGAGAATAGAGTGTTGGTGTCATGACATTGTAGCTTAACCATGTCTTGGACCTTAAAAATATTCTCTAAATCTTGACTTTTTCCTAGGACCTTGGTTATGGGGATTAACATCCTCAAACATTCAATTTAGAATGTGAAATGATTTACAAAGGATTGATGATTATAAACCAATGTCAAAATTTTATATTACAACAAGATTGATAGGGCCTTGGACATGATGTCTTGTACCCAACATGAGGGGATTGCCAAAGTCCATGCTAAAGCTCCCAATAGGCGTTGGAGGAAA